>CM053594.1:333996926-334017084 GCA_028646575.1 Pseudocheirus occidentalis
TTTGTTTTGTAGAATTTATTCATAGATGCCTGAAGTAATTTACTACATCTGAATGCCATAGTTTCTTCTGTTGTTAGTGGTTTCCTGTTGATTTATCTGTTTATATTCAAGGTCTTTGACTATTCTTTCTGAAATCTTTGGTAGTTTCATGTTTCCCCTTTTATTTCTCCTTTCACTTATTTTTTAAAATTCCTTTCCTCTGCTTTTAATTTCCTTGAGGCATGGATCTTAAAGTTTCTTAGCTTCCTGCTTGAAAAATTCAAGATTAACCAGATTAGATTTCTGTCCTGATTCTTGAGTGGTCAAAACTGTCTCCAGCTAGATGATGTAATCTTTTTCCTAGGCTTGGTGGAGTGATGCATAGCCCTTACACACACACACACACACACACACACACACACACACAGAGTTCCCTCACTTGGAGTTCTGTCTCACTCCCTTTATTCCTCAGTTCTTTGGTCTAGTAATTGCAGTTTGGAGCTTTGTTACACAAGTGCTACAAGACTGTCCACACAAATTGCAGGCTTTGCTGGTGTTACAAGGCTGTTGCCCAAGCTCTAGGCTCTGTTGTTGGTACAGAATTGTAGCCTCTAGCTGGTTCTTGCTCTGTTACCATCTGGCTATCTGTCACAACCATGGGAAATGTGCATTGCCTGGAGCTGAAGTCTCCATGGCACTAAAAAAAAGTGTGGTGATTGGCTGGGAGAGGGAGAAGGTGTAGGAGGGAATTTTGTTGTAATTCTCTGTCATGTCCTTGGTATTTTAATGTTGAGATGCTAACTTTACTGCAAACAGCATGGGAGATAGGGGAGTGGTATTAAGTGAGCTCAAGGTCAGCAATCATCAGTCAATTAAATAAAGACTCATCTTTTGGATTCTGGATGTCCTATGCCATGGAGATGAGTGGAGTTGCTTTATTGTGGGTACATAATTTGTGTTTTGGAGATGTTTAAGAGCTCAGGCAGATCAGATAGAACATTTAATCTTCCATCTTTTCATGTCAGTGATGAAAAATTGAAGGTAGGTGTTCACTTTCAAGGGTGTGCTAATAAAGGTTTAGTAACTGGCTTTCCAGAAAAAAATATATAAAACACACATTTAGTGTAATCTGTGTAATTTACATTTTTCTATTGCTTTCCTAAATATAGAAAGCCCCAATAAAATCAATCACGTAGTCATTTGCTGTTTCTGCCATTTAGCAATTGGCTATTAGAAATTTGATAAGAGCTGGCTCTAACACTGGATGTTAGAAAGTTTTTTATATTTCTATCTCATTTGAATCTCAATTCCCTAATAATTTTTTTTTTGGCCTCACATTTCCATTACAATGATCATTGTCCTGGGCAAAGAAACCTGAAGCACAATGAGAGTTGAATACTTCTACTTTCTCTTCAACTTCTAAAATAATCCCATTAAAACAAGAATGCTTCCCCTAGACTCTTCTTTGATCCTGCTTTTCCTTCCCATGAAGTAGACAAAAGATTGTATTGTTGGTGCTCTCATTTGATAACCGCCTCACCTATTTCTGCACATAAGTACTCTAAAGTTTATTCTTAGAGGGTCATACCTTGCCTTTGTGCCCCTCTTCTATTACTTGACCTTTCTTCTGTCACTTTTAGATGTCTAAGTTGATTAATGAGAAATTATACCGATCCAACAGCTCTCCCTTCTCTTCCTCTTTGGAATGACTTCTCTTTACATTTTAAGAATTTCATTCTTTATGAAGTTCCATTATTCATGGACTAATTATGCCATACAGAACTTAGCTACCACATTGTAGCTGAATCCCTATTTCTGAACCCCTTGAAATCCACTCTCCTCAAATTCTGACATATGATCAAGTCATTAAGGATTTTTAATTGGAGAGTGACATGATAAAAATAGTAATGAGAAATGATTCAATCAATACAAAAGTCACACTTCAATACCTGATGAGTCAAAGAAATGAACCTGTATTCTCAAAAGTTATATCAGTTAACTGCAAACTTTATTGGCTTTTACCAAGCCAGAAAGAAAGACAGGACCACTACATGCCATCCAAATACCAAGCCAAGTTTAGAGAGACTCATCAATATGATGCATGCTCTTTTTAACCATAGCAGCTCACAAAGACTTCTACAAAGTTGCTGAGTGGTCACAGTTTCTCTCAGTGAGAAGTTCTCCCTTTGCAAAGTGTAGCTAGAATACACCACTTGAAAACAAATTAAATGATGGGAGTAGTATGGAGAGCAGTCTGATGACAGCCGTTATTGCATTTGGACATAGAGTAATCTGGCTCTTATACCCAGAACAAAGGGAATTATGAGGAAGGCAGATGCAGAAAAAGGATAACATTGAAATGGAATACTGGAGCTGGTGAAAGCACCATAAGGTAGCAAGGCAGGGAGGGCTATAAACTCCTTCAAGTCATAATGAATAAGCATGATGATTGTACATTGTAGCAAATCCCTGTTTGACACATCATCATCATGATCATTAATAATCACAACAACAAAACATGGATCCTTGTATTACAATTATGAAGGTATACGGGGAATGCATTTGAAAGAAGAATAGGGCAGGGAGCCAAGATGCTGCAGAGAAGGCAGGGATTCACCTAAGCTCTCCTCAAAAAACCTTACAAAGATGTTTAAATAATGATCCAAAGCAAATTCCAGAGTGATAGAACACATAAAAGGATGGGGTGAAACAATTTTCCAAACACAAGATTGCTTGGAACATCAGCAGGAAAGGTTTATTGCACTGGAGTGAGAGTGGAGTGCAGTTCAGCACAGGCCACATCAACAGAGACTGGACCCCAGCAAACCAGGTCCAAGCCTTGGGAGACATTGAATCAGCAGCAGCAGCAGCAACTACTTCCAGAGCTTTCAGCCCCATAGATGGTAAGGGTGCTGAACAAATGGTCAGAAGGAGATTACAGGATTCTCTTTATAGGTACTGGGGGCAGGACTCTGTTATTTTGCCCATATTTGTATCTAGGTCACAGCTTTGGGTGGCAGTCCCAGGCAAAGAAGAATGATAGGACACCAAAGCTCGTAACTATAGTGGAGCAGGTATGCTCCTCACAGTTCTAGGATAGAAAAGAGTGCTTGTGGCTCAGTACCTCCACTGCTGCCTCCTCCTCCTCCTTTTCTTCCTCCTCCTTTTCCTCCTCCTCCACCTCCTCCTCCTCCCTCTTCTCCTCCTCTTCCTCACCATCACCACCATTATCTTCCCTCCTCCTCCTCCTCCTGCTCCTGCTCCTGCCGCTGCTGCTTCTCCCTCCGCTCCCTTGGAGCAGACCATCCTGGTGCCTCTTTTGTGAAGCCGCAGCTGAGGAGACTCCCAGACTTGCCATAGCCAACGAAAAGCCGAAGGAAGGAGTCAAGACTGAAAACAACGACCACATTAATTTGAAGGTGGCAGGGCAAGATGGTTCGGTGGTGCAATTTAAGATTAAGAGGCACACACCACTTAGTAAACTAATGAAAGCCTATTGTGAATGACAGGGTTTGTCAATGAGGCAGATCAGATTCCGATTTGATGGGCAGCCAATCAATGAAACAGACACACCTGCACAGTTGGAAATGGAGGATGAAGATACAATTGATATATTCCAGCAGCAGACAGGAGGCACTTACTAAAAAGAGAATCTACAATTCTCCAGAACTGTGCTCCCAAGGAAAAACAATACATTCACAATTAGAAAACAAGATTTGGTTCATCCACATCCTGACTACTGCAGTATAGTTTTCTCTCTTCTTTGACTCCCTTCCCCATTCCTATATTGTACATAAAGTAACTGGTGTATGTGCATAGGCATAATGCACATATTTTTTTTTAACTAAATGGCTGATGGCATGTTTTGAGCAACATCAAATGGAGATGGGGAGGGGAAAAAACAAACTGGTTCTGTGAAAATATCCCTTTTCTCCATTAGTGGCATGATCTTTCAACTTTTACCTTTATATTCCAGTAAGTTATTTTGCTCTCACTGTTTAACAACAACAACACAAAACAACAACAACAACAACAACAAAATCCACAAAAAAATCCTTGCATACCTTGTTTGATTGGATAATTTCAATGTTTTTCTTTTATTATTGTAAAACCAAGGACGATTTTATAACTTTTTTGTACATTGCTGTTACATGTAGGGCAATCTCTGTCTCTCGATAGGGGTAAATTACTATAAAGAAACTGATCCTAGATAGTTTTCCCTTCAAGCCAAACATCTTGTTGTTTAAATAAACGTCTTGTTTAAAATAAAAAAAAATAAAAAATAAAAAAAATAAAAGAGTGCTTGTGGTCACTCACAGACCAGGGCACAGGCCAGGAGAGGAGTAAACATACCTCTTCTTAGATCATATCACCTTGGAAAAATTGAAAACGGACAAGTTCCTAGAAGTATTTCTGAAGAAAGCAGCAAAGCACCCCTGATACCTGGAAGAGTGCACCCTCCACATTGGCATCAAAGTCCCACTTTAGCAAAGAACTAAAAGTTAAGAAATAGGTGGGAAAAATGAACAAACAACAGAAATTTCTCACTATAGAATTTTAATATGATGACAAAAAAGTTCAAAACACATTCAATAGAAAGCAAAGTCAAAACTCCTTTATCCAAAACCTCAAAGAAAAATATGAATTTGTCTCAGGCCATGGAACAACTCAAAAAAGGATTTTGAAAATCAAATAAGAGAGGTAGAGGAAAAGTTGGAAAGAGTGATGAGAGTGATGCAAGAAAATCATGAAAATGGGTCAAGTTTGGCAAGGGAGGCATACACACACAAAAAAAATACTGGAGAAAATAACACCTTAAAAACAGAATAGGCCAGTTAAAAAGGAGGTACAAAATCTCATTGAAGAAAATAATTCTTAAAAAATTAGAATTGAGGGGTGGCTAGGTGATGTAGTGAATAGAGCACCAGCCCTGGAGTCAGGAGGACCTGAGTTCAAATCCGTCCTCAGACACTTAACACTAGCAGTGTGACTTTGGGAAAGTCACTTAACCCCAATTGCCTTCCAAAAAGCAAAAAAACAAAAACAAAAATTAGAATTGAGCAAGTGGAAGCTAATGACTCTATGAGACAGCAAGAAACAATAAATCAAAACCAAAAGAATGAAAAAAATAGAAGATAACATAAAATATCTTATTGGAAAAATAACTCATCTGGAAAATAAATCCAGAGTAGATTTTTTTTAATGGAGTTCCTGACCAATATGTACAAAAATATTTATAGCAGCTCTTTTTGTGGTGACAAAGAAGAATTGGAAATTAAGGGGATGGTCATCAATTGAGGAATGGCTAAACAAGTTGTGGTATATGAATGTAATGGAATACTATTGTGATATAAGAAATGGGGAGGAGATAGTCTTCATATTCACCTAGAAAGACTTATAAAAACTGATGCTGAATGAGAAGAACAGTGCCAGGATAAATTTGTACACAATTCCAGACACAAAGTTTGTGTGACAACCAACTTTGATCAAATGGACTTTTATGATCAATGCAAGGTTATAAGACAACTCCAAAAGACTCATGATAGAAAGAGATGTCTACATGCAGAGAAAGAACTAGAAAGAACAAAGTTTGAATGCAGATTAAAGCAAACTGCCTGCTCTCTTTCTTTTTCTTGTTTGATTTTGTTTTCTCTTTCACATCACTCATTCCAGTGGTTACAATCCTTCCTTATAACCTGACTAATGTCTAATGTGAAAGTATTTGTAGAACCTATACTTGATTGCATGCTGCCATGATAGGGGTGGGAAGGAAGAGGAGGGAGAGGGATTTGAAACTCAAGGGCTTGTGGAACTGAATCTTGTTAACTAAAAGTAAATAAATTTATTAACAAAGACCAAAACAAATGGATTTACTAAAACCCATGATCAAAAAAAAACCTAGGCATCATCATTCAAGAATGGATCAGCAATCAGAGCCAAGATCACAGAGTAAGAGAATTGACTTAATTGAGATCTCCTCAAACTCCTACAAATATCTGAAAAAAATGACTCTAAATTCTAGGGTAATAGTAACCTCAAAATTACACAGTGAAACAAATTTCCAGCCCAAGACGAGCTGGAAGCTTGACAGGAAAAGTTTATTGCACAGTACAGAGAAAAATGGGTCAGTACATACCAGGACCCAGCAAATGAAGGAAATATCAGGGGATTGAATCATTGGCAGCTATGGCGGTTTCCAGATTTCTTAACCCATAGACACCAGAGACAATTTAGGTTAGTAGGAAAGGTCTGTCAGACCTGAGTGATAAAGGAGTATGGTATGACCCCAGCTCTGGGGTGGTGGCAGTGGTGGCAATGGCTGCTTTTGGAGCTCTCAGCCCACACATAGTGGGGAGAGAGAGGAAGTTGAGTGACTGATGGAGGAGGGGTTTGCAAGGATCTCTTTGTTGGCACTGAAGAAGAATTCTCTTGCTTTACGCTCTCTTGGATCTGGGTCACAGGGTTAGGTGGCAGTCCTAGGGTGAGGAGGAGTGCTAGTGCGGCACAGTATGTGGCCACAATAAAGATGGAATCCTCCTCACAGTTGCAAGTAGAAAGGAGTGCTTGTGGTCACTCATAGACTGGAGCACAGGCAAAGAGAGGAGTAAACACCTTCCCTTAGATCATAACAACTTGGAAGAACTGAAAAATTTATAGGTCCCTAGAAGCATCTCAGAAAAAACTGCACAAAACCCCTAAAGCTTGGGTCAGTACACACTCCACAGTGGAAGAAGAAGCCTACCTTAACAAAGAGTTTAAAAGTCAAATAATTGGCTGGGAAAATTAGCAAATAGTGCATGGAAAATCAGACTACAGAATCTTACTTTGGTGACAAATAACATCAAAACATACAATCAGAAGAAGATAACAAAGTCCAAGCTCCTATATTCAAAGCCACCAAGAAAAATATGAATTAGTCTCAGGTCATGGAAGAACTCAAAAAGGTTTTTGAGAATCCAGTAAGAAAAGTAGGGCAAAAAATGGAAAAGAAAAGACAGTGATGCAAGAAAATCATGAAAAATGAGTGCAGTATTTGTTAAATGAGACCCTCCAAAATATTGAAGAAAGTAATACCTAAAAAAAATAGAATCATCTAAATGGCAAAAGAGGTCCAAAAAGTCAATAAGGAGGAGAATGCCTTAAAAAGAAGAATTGACAAAATGGAAAAGGTGGTCAAAAAGATCACTCAAGAAAATGATTCCTTCAAAATTAGAATGGAATAAATGGAAACTGACTCTATGAGAAATCAAAATATTATAAAATGGAACCAAAAGAATAAAAAAAAAGAAGACAATGTGAAATATCTCATTGGAAAAATAATACACCTGGAAAATAGAGCCAGGGTAGATATCGTAAAACTTATTGAATTTCCTGAAAGGCATGACCAAAAATAAGAGCCTAATCATCATCTTTCAAGAAATTATAGTGCCAAACTACCCTAATATTCTAGGATACAAGGGTAAAATAGAAATTGGAAGAATCTGTTGATCACCTCCTGAAAGAGATCCCAAAAGGAAAACTTCCAGGAATATTATAGGGAAATTCCAGTGTTTACAGGTCAAGGAGAAAAGATTGCAAGTAGCCAGAAATAAACAATTCAAGAATTGTGGAAACAATCAGGATAACACTTGCTTTAGCAACTTCTACATTAAGGGATCAGAGGACTTGGAATATGATATTCTGGAGGTCAGAAGAGCTAGAATTAAAACCAAGAATCACCTACCCAGGAAAACTGAGTATAAGTATAATCCCTCAGGGGAAAATGAATTCATAGTGAAATAGAAGGTTTTCAAACATTCTTGATGACAAGATCAAAGCCAAATAGAAAAATTTACTTTCAAATATAAGGCTCAAGAGAAGCATGAAAAGGTAAACAGGAAAGAGAAACGACAAGGGACTTAAGTTTAAACTGTTTATATTCCTGTATGAAAAAATGACATTTGCACCTCATGAGACCTTTCTAGTATTAGGATAGTTGGAGGGAATGTATATGTATATGTATACATATATGTATATATACATACATACATGCACACATACACACTTATTATATATGTTTAGTATATAGTGTGTGCATATATGCATATATGAATATGTATATGCATGTGTATGTAGCATATATGTGTGCATACATATAATATATATTATATAATATTATAAATATATATTTTTGAGAGAGACAGTGAGAGAAAAAGAGCACAGGGTGAGCTGAATATGAAGGGATGATATCTAAAAAATAAAGTTAAGGAGTGAGAAAGGAATATACTGAGAGAAGGAGAAAGGAAGAGGTAGAATGGGGGAAATTATCTCACATAGAAGATGTAAGAAAAAGCTTTTACATCTGAGGAAAAGAGGCGTAAAGTGAAAAGGAACAAGTGTACTTTACTGTCATCAGATTTGGCTTGAGGAGGGAATAGCATACACATTCAGGTGTTTATAGAAATCAATCTTATCGTACAGGAAAGTAGGGAGGAAGGGGATAAGGGGCATGAATGATAAAAGGGAGGGCAAAGTAGGGAATGGGGTAATCAGAAAGAAACACTTTTGAGGCAGACAGGGTCAAAGGATAGAATAGAATAAATGGTGGGCAGATTAGGGCAGAGGGAAATATACTTAATCTTTTACAACATGACTGTTATGGAAGTGTTTTGCATGACTACATCTGTATAATTCATATCAAATTGCTTGCTTTCTCAATGAGGGTGTGTGGGGAGGAAGGAAGAGGTCTGAACTCAAAGTTTTAAAAATGAATGTGAAAAATTGATTTTACCTGCAACTGGGAAATAAGGTATACAGCCAATGGAGTATAGAAATCTATCTTTCCCTACAGGAAAATAGAAGGGGAAGGAGAAAGGGAACGTGATAGAAGGGATGGCAGATTTTGATAAGGGGTAATCATAATGAATGCTTTTTCAGAATGCAGGGAGGGGAGAAATGGGGAGAATATTTGGAATTCAAAATCTTGTAGAAGTGAATGCTGAAAACTAAAAATTATTCAATTAATGAAATAAATATTTTTGAACAACAACAACAAAAAGAAACTATCAAGGAAAACTGCCTTGATATTCTAGAACCAGAGAGTAAAATAGAAATAGAAAGAATCTACCCATCACTTCCTGAACTGCAGATATTCCCAAAGTAAAAATCCCAGGAATATTATAGCCAAATAATAGACCTCCCAGGTCAAAAAGAAAATACTGCAAACAGCCAGAAAAAAAATCAAATATCATGGCGCCATAGTCAGGATAACAGAAGATTTACAGGTTCTGTGTTAAAGGATGGTAGGATTTGAAATATGATATTCTGGAGGGCAAAGAAGTTAGGGTTGCAACCAAGAGTCACCTATCCAGTAAAACTGAATATAATCCTTCATGGGATAAATTGATGGATATTCAATGAAATTGAGGACTTTCAAACATTCCTGATAGAAAGACCAGAGCTGATTAGAAAAATTTCTTTCAAATACAAGATTCAAGAAAAGCATAAAAAGTAAATAGGAAAGGGAAATCATAAGCCACTTAATAAGGTTAAATTGTATTCCTTCATGGGAAGATTATAACTTAAAAGACCTTTTTCATTATTAAGGAAGTTAGAAGGAATATATACATACATACACACACATATACACACATATATACATGCATACATACATGCAGAGGATGCAGATACATGTTGAAAATGATAGGATGATATCTTAAAAAAAATTAAGGGGTGAGGAAGAAATGCACTGAGACAAAAGGAAAGAGAGGTAAATTGGGTGAATTATCTGACATAAAAGAGGAACAAAACAGCTTTTACAGCAGAGAGAAAGTTATGGGGGGAGGTGGTGGAAAATACTCTTATCAGAATTCCCTCAAAGATGAAATAACATATGCACTAAATTGGGTATTAAAATCTACCTTATCTACAGGAAAGTAGGAGGTGAAGGGTATAAGAGAAGGATATGATTTCATTGATGGGAGGGCAGACTGGGGGAAGTAGTAGTCAGAAGCAAAAAACTTTTAAGGAGGCATAGGGTAAAAGACAGAGGAAAGAATAAGTAGGAGAAAAAGAGATGGAAAGAAATACAGTCAGCAATCATGACTGTGAAAAAAATGGAAGTTTATCTGATAAAATCCTCATCTCTCAAATATTTAGAGAAATGAGTCATATTTATGGTAATAAGAGCCATTCCCCAAATGATAAAATATTTTCAATCAATTTTCAGATGAAGTTATCAAAGCTGTCTATAGCAATATGAGAAAATCTTCTAAATTACTATTGATTGGAGAAATGAAAGTTAAAACATATTGCTTGCCATTTCAATAAGGGGAGAGAGAAGAAGAGAATTTGACATCCAAGTTTAAACATGAATGTTGAAACCTGTTTTACTCGTAACTGGGGAAAAATAAAATATTAAATTCAAAAAGAACAGGGAAAACTACTAGTAAACTATTTGATAGTACAGAAATGAGGTGATGAAAACCTCTAATAACATTGTGGTGCTGGTCCAATAGTAAGGGGGGGGAGGAATCAAAAATGCCTTAATAGCTTTGCTCCTATGAACTAGAGAGAATTGTGTCAAAAAGGGAGATTAGGAAGAACAGCTTGATTTTGTGAAATTGGAGTGAATTCAGGAGTGGATAATTCATTTTTGAGTCATGTGCTTAGGACATATAAGAAGGGATGATATGCATAGATGGTATAGAGAAAAAAATCTGACAGTCATTAATTATATGTTTCTGGGTATGCTAACTTTTTTTAATTATGAGAAAGTGACTTCAGAAAAGAAAAACTGTCACAAAGAAAAAAATAAGCAAAGTAATGGCATGTAAATCACAAAAGGAAATTGTTTCAAGAAAGAAGGGGTGTTTAATGGGAGTAAAAGTATATGACAGGAAATTGCCAAGAAAACACTACTGGGTTTGATAATAGGGTGTTCATTGGTAAAATTGATAAAGAAGTTTCATCAGAGTGACAGGGATCAAGTCAGAATATATGAGATGAAGATGTGTAAAGTATTTCTCAATATAGGTAATAAATCAACAGGAAGGTAGTGCTTAAATCTTTTAAAGCCACAACCTCCCCCACCAAATCCTATATTTTTCTTAAAAAGTGACTTCACAATTATGTTTCACTAGAGAAAAATCTTGCCAAAAGCAAGTCCCTTGAGACACTGTTATTGATCATTTATATGGGCAAAGGGCTTTTATAAATACAGATAATTTTAGCTATGGCTAACCACAATTCTCTAAAAAATTTCACCATTATCATTTCAAATTACAGATGGCTTACAATGAGGTCAAATGGTTTGTCATAGTTAACACACTGAGTCAGCAGTTAAATTGGCACAAGTCCCATTCTTTTATTCAAGCCCACATAGCCAGGTTTCCTGTGGAAGGCCACATTTTCCTGTTTTGTTTAAAAAAATTTTTTTTTTAAATGAATGCCTTGGACAACCTTGAAAATCTAGAAGTCCTTTTTCATACTTTCACTTAAAATAAATTCCTAGCATTTTTATAGAAAAAAAAAGTTCCTTGTCAATTACAGTCACATAAAAGTTTTAGCTTAATATATCATGTTATGTATTAATTTCATATCAAAATATTCTATTAAGTTTCCTTGGCTTCCAAATTAGTGAATATAGCTTTCCTTTCAGCCAACCCTTATTTTGCAGTGGAATGGGGAATTGAGGGTGGGAGCAGAGGGTTTCTTGCTTTCCAGACACAATAAAAACATCAAGAGTCAGAGTATGCCTGTTGAAATAATGAGAGATGTATTGGCAAGAGACTAGAGGAGAAAGGGAAAGCATAATAGTTGGTGCTGAGTCATTTGTGTCTATTGCCTACAGCCACTTGACTCAGTCAATGCAGCTTTAGTGACCAAGCAGCCGTCTTCTCTGGGAAAAATTATGCATATCATTTCAGAAGTAAAGGGACAAGTAACTCTCTACACGTGACCCATTTGAGGGAACTTGGACGTGGAGCTAGGCAAGGTGAAACTCACTGGGGCTGCGTCCCCATTTGCACCTGCAAACTCAGTGCCTGATGAAAAAACAAAACAAAACACTAAGGCGTCCGCTGTTTCTGCCCTAATTAGTGCAACTGAGCTACACTACACCTGTTTCTGGGTGAACCGTCCTTTATTTGGCTCGGGGAGAACTACAGGACAGGAATTCAAAAAAATCAAGAGAGGAACTATTACGTTCTTATCTCTTAAGCTGAGGAAGAATTCTAAGTGAAGGACACAGCCTAGGATACATGAGGTTAATGTTAAGAGTTTGTTTATTTGTTTTGAATATGTTATTTTACACTCAAATGCCAGAACACAAATACAGAATAGAGAATAGAGAAGAGAAGCAAAAACATAGCACCAAATTTAAATACAAAATAAGAAAGGAAAGAAAAAGCATACCATATGAATAGCAGAACATAAGAGGGGATTCAAAATATATAACAACAAATTTTCATTTCAAGAAAGCTTATAGGACAAATAACACATTGTGTTGAGAAGTATCCCAAACACACATACATATATCGACATACTTTCCCAAACAAATTTTACTCCTGAACTTTGTTTTTATGTTAGCGCATTATCTTTTGTTTCCTGTCCCTCCTGCCTCCTCTATTTCTGCTAGCTCCCTTGCCCACCTATTACTGTTCCCTCATTAATTCATTTCCAATGAAAGGTTACCAGAACTACCAGCCCTCTTCCACCTTTTTAATTCCTCTTTATTGATTCTTACTCTTGCCCCTCATTTATATAAAATAATTCCTTATTAGCAGTTATTTTGCTTTTTGAATTCATGTGGTACTCAGGTTTACCCCAGTCTTTCTTATGAGCTACCCAATTATTAATACAAATCTTAGACATATATTTTATATGTATAAAAAGTAAATGCCCTGTCCTTATTTAATCCCTTATAACCAGTCTTTAATATGTCCTTTATAGTTCTCTTGGCTGTTGTATGTCAAATCTTCTATTAAGTTCAGGGTTTTTTTTGTTGTTGTTGTTGTTTGTTTTGTTTTGTTTTCTTTTACACAAAGTCTTAAAAGTCTGACAGTTGATCAGACATCCATTTTTTTTTTCATTCAAGAGTATGCTTAACTTTGCTGGGTATGATCATTTTGGCCAGAGCACCAGTTCTTTTGCTCTTTGATATATAGTGTCCCAAGACCTGTGGTCCTTTAATGTCTCTGTTGCTAGGGCTTGTGTGATTCTAATTGTGGAACCATCACATTGGCATTGTTTTTATTCTTATTGTTTTTTTCCCTCAGAACTTATTTATTGATTTTTAGTTTTCAACATTCATTTCCACAAGATTTGAGTTCCAAATTTTCTCCCTATCTCTCTCCTACCCCCTACCCTAAGAAGGCAAGCACACTGATTTCTCCTTCCACCAATTTGCCCTCTCTTATTTCTTCCCCCCCCCCATTCTTCTCCCTACTTCCTGACCCCTTATTCTCTCGAAGGGCAAGATAGAGTTCTGTACCCCATTGCCTATATATCTTATTTCCTGGTTGCATGTAAAAATAATTTTTTTGACATTTATTTTTAAAACTTTGAGTTCCAGATTCTTTCCCTTCTTCCCTCCTTACCAACCATCATTGAGAAGACAAGCAATTCAATACAGGTTATAAATGTGTAGTTGTGTAAAACATATCCATAGTACTCATATTGTGAAAGACTAACTATATTTTCCTCCATCCTAACATACCCCCTGTTTATTCTGTTTCCTCCTTTAACCCTCTCCCTTTTCAAAAATGTTTTCTTCTAAACCCCTCCTCAATCTGCCCCCCTTTATTATCCACCCCTTTTATATCCCTTCCCCTGCTTTCCTGTAGGCTAAGATAGTCAATTGAGTGTGTATGTCATTCCCTTCTTAAGCCAAATCCAATGAGAGTAAGATTGACTCATTCACTTTCACCTCCCTGCTCTTCCCCTCCATTGTAACTGCTTTCTCTTTCTTCTTTTATGTGAGATAATTTACTTTATTCTATTTCTCCCTTACTCTTTTTCCCAATATATTCCTCTCTCACCCATTATTTTTTTATTTTACTTTTTAGATATCATCCCTTCATATTCAACCAACCCTCTGCCCTCTATACACACACAGATATGTATATACATGTACATACCTACACATGCATGTATAAATATATGTATATATGCATGCGTGTATGTGTATATGTATGTATATCACATCTATATTGTGGGACATGTATATTCCCTTGAATTATTCTTATAATGAGGAAAATCTCATGAGTTACAAATATCATATTTCCATGTAGGAATGCAAATAATTAGACCTTAATAAGTTCTGAATGATTTATCTTTCCTATTTACCTTTTCACGCTCCCCTTGCTTCTTGTATTTGAAACTCAAATTTTCTGTTCAATTTTGGTCTTTTCATAGAGAATGCTTGAAAGTCCCCTGTATCATTAAATATTCTCATTTTTCCCTGAAGTATTATACTCAGTTTTGCTTGATAGGTGATTCTTGGTCTTAATCCTAGCTCCTTTGACCTCTGGATAATCATATTCTAAACCCTACAGTCTCAGTGTAGAAGCTGTTAGATTTTGTGTTATCCTGATTCTGTTTCCACAATGCTCACATTGTTTCTTCCTGACCCCTTGTAATATTTTCTCCTTGACCTGGGGACTCTGGAATTTGACTATAATATTCCTGGTTTTTTCTTTTGGGGATCTTTTTCAAGAGGTGATCAATGAATCCTCTCAATTTCTATTTTGCCCTCTGCTTCTAGAATATAGGGGCAGTTTTCCTTGAGAATATCTTGAAAAATGATGTCTAGTCTTTTTTTTTCACTTTCAATTGATTTGTTTATTTACTTTTAGTTTACAAGATTCAGTTCCACAATCCCTTGAGTTTCAAATTTTCTTCCTTCCCTCTCCGCTCCCTGCCCCATGGCAGCATGCAATCAAGTATAAGATCTGCAAATACTTTCACATTGGACATTAGTCTGGTTGTATAGAAGGGTTGAACCAATGGAGTGAACGATGGGAAAAAAGAAAGAGAACCAAATATGAAAAAGAATGATAGCATGTAGATTGCTTCAGTCTCCATTTAAACTCTTTTCTTTCTACATCTTTCTCTGAATGTAGATATCTCCTTCCATCCTGAGACTTGTAGAGTTGTCTTATAACTGTGTGTTGATCAGAAGAGTCCAGTTTATCAAAGCTGGTCATCACACATAAGAAATGTCTGTGATTGTGCTTTTGTTTTTCCCCTTCTCCTTTCCCCTTCTTAAGAGTTTTCCTCCCTCAGTATTCCCTATTTATCTGTCCCCCTCCCTTTTCCTACCTTTCTCCCTTACTACTTCTTCCATGCCTTCTAACCCTCTTCCCCTTTCGTGGCCCTTCCACCCTCCTATTGCCTATAGGATATGATCAATTTTTATACTCAATGTTGCATGTTATTTCTTCCTCAAACCAAGACTGATGAAAATAGATCTCATACAGTGCTCCTCTCCCTCCCCTTTTTTCCTCTATTATAAGTTTTATGTCTCTTCTTGATAGAGTCCTATCTTTGATTAGTTGTGTTATTCCCTCCTTGTTACCAAAACCAGTTATGGAAAAGCTCATATAATGGTCACTGCTCTCCCTATTATATTGATTTTATGCCTCTTTGTGTAGCATAATTTACCCTTTTCTGCTTTATTCTTTTCTCTTCTTCCATTACAATCCCTTAATAAGGATTTTTTAACACCATTTTGCATAGTTTATATGCAACACCCTCTATTTGTTTATATCCCTTTTAGATGTTGCAGTAGGTATAGAGTTCACGATATTAACAGGTATCAGCTTCCCATTAAGGAATGTAAGCAGTTTGCTCTTGTTAAATAGCAAGTTTTTGTGTGTGTGTGTGTGTGTGTGTGTGTGTGTGTGTGTGTGTGTTTCCCTTATTTACTTTTCTATGTCTCTCCTGGGTCTTGTAATTGGAGGTTGAATTTTCCATTGACCTCTGGCTTTTTCATCAGGAAGTTCTGGAATTCTGTTATGTCACTGAATGTCCATCTCATTGCCTAGCAGATTATGCTCAGTCTTGCTGCATAGGCGATCCTTGGTTGTAGCCTGAGCTCTTTTGCCTTGCAAAAAAATCATATTCCAGTTTTTCCAATCTTTCAGCATTGAGGCTGCCGGATCCTGTGCGATCTTCATTGTCATTTGGCAATATCTGAATTGTTTCTTTCTGGCTGCTTGTAGTATTTTCTCCTTTACCTGATAAAGTGTGGTCACAATGTTTCATGGACTTTTCAATTTTGGTTCTCTTTTAGGAGGTGTTTCTTTGGGACAAAGAAGAGCAAATCGTAAAACTAGAAGAAGACAACAAAGTCAGAAGTCCTGCATCAAAAGTCTCTGAGAAAAATATGAATTGATCACAGGCCATGGAGGAGCTTAGTGGATTCTCCCAATTTCTCTTTTACCCTCTGGTTCTAGGATCTCAGGGCAGTTTTCCTTGATGAGCTCTTGGAAGATATTGTCAAGACTCAATTTTTTTCATCAAGATTTTCTGGCAGACCAGTGATTCTCATTTGTCCCTCCTAGATTTGTTTTCCAGGTAAGTTATTTTTCCATTGAGATATTTTACCTCTTTGTCTAATTTTTCAGTCTTGATGTTTTGTTTGACTGATTCTTGGTTCCTCATAGAGTCATTGCTTCCCTTTGGTTGATTCTAGTTTTTAGCGAATTATTCTCCTCAGTTTTTGAAACTCCTTTTCCACATGCTCAGATTTTATTTTTAGTTCCAACATTTTACTTTTTAAGGAGCTGTTCTTTTCATTATAATATTTTTCTAATTTTGTCATTTTGTTTTTATAAGAGGTGTGGATTTTATCTTCTACCTCTCTAAGCCAGATTTCAAAGTTCTTTTTGAGCTCATCTAGGAATGCTTTCTGTGCCTGAGACCAGGTCATAGTCCTTGTTAAGGTTTCATTTGGGGGTGTGAAATCAGTACTCTCTTCTTCTGAGTTTGATTCCTCCCTCTCACCATAATAGGATTCTAGAGTCTTTGTCTTTGTAGCCTGTTTTCTTCCCATTAGGCAGGACCTTAGCCACACCCTTCCTCTGGGGTCCCTAAGACTGTACTGCTTAAAATTTTTCTCTGAGCCAATAATTACTGTGTTTTTGTTTTAGAGGTGGGGATTGGAGCAGCCAGGGTTCAGACTGTCATCTTGATCCCTGGAAGATCAGATAGGGTTTTTTTAAATTTCCAAGCTGTTAATGGCTATTTCCAGGAGTAGCTGCTATCCCTGCCATGGGCCCTGCCTTTGTCTCTTACCCAGTTCTGTCTAATCCCCGCCCTGTGATGATAGGCTTGGGAGTGGGCCTTGTTGGTGGTGGATCAGCAGGCTTGGTTCAGTGGCTTCTCAGCACTCCACCACAATGGGTCTCAGGGGCCAGTCTTAGACTTTTTCAAAAATTATGGCTTTCAGGTAGTCCAACAATTCTTAAATTATCTCTCCTGGTCTATTTTCCAGGTCAGTCGTTTTTCCAGTGAGACATTTCACATTGCCTTCTATTTTTTTTCATTCATTTGGATCTGTTTCATTAGCTTCCATTTGCTCCAATCTAATTTTGAAGGAATTATTTTCTTCAATGAATTTTTGAAATTCCTTTACCATCTGTCCAAATATGCTTTTTAAGGAAGTTTTTTCTCCTCATTGGTTTTTTTAAACCTTTTTTGCCATTTGAGTTAGTATATTTTTAAGGTGTTTTTTCCTTCAGTATTTGGGGGGGGGGTCTCCTTTAGCAAGCTGTCGACTTGTTTTTCATGATTTTCTTTCATCTCATTTATTTTCCTGTTTTTTCCTCTGCTTCTCTTACTTGATTTTTAAAATCGTTTCTGAGCTCCTCCATGGCCTGTGACCAATTCATATTTTTCTCAGAGGCTTTTGATGCAGGAGTTCTGACTTTGTTATCTTCTTCTAGTTTTATGATTTGTTCTTCTTTGTCCCAAAGAAAGATTCTATAGTCTGATTGTTTCCTCTGTGCTCATTTTGCAGGCAAAATGACTTTTGAGCTCTTTGCCAAGGTAGGACCCTACTTCCAGAGTGGAGAATGCTCTGTCCTAAATTTCTGGGATTTTTCCATAGTTGTTATCAGAGCTACTTCTAGGCACCCGAAAATTTTCAGTTCTTCTAAGGTGATATGATCTAAGTGTTGTAACAACAATGACAGTGAGTGAGACCATTATTCTTTTTAAGCGGAGTTTAATAAGCTGGCAACTACAAGTAGTCAAGGATAGCCAAATCAAACAGCCCCAAGATGCAGTTTTCTATAGACAAAAATCACAACATAACTGTTACCAGAGAGAAACCACAACTTAGTGTGTTGCTACACAAGCAGGGAAAATACAAAAGCCCAAAAGTAGCATTGATTAATGACCAATCAGTTACCAAAACAGAATCCTTTGATTGATTCCTAGGTAAAGGTGAGGGGTTATGAGTTTGATAGGGAAGGAGGTTGGGAAGTGTTCCTAAAATGGAGCTTGCCACAAAAGGAGAGGTGTTTCCTCATCTCCTGCCCTGTGGTCTGGTCTGTGAATAACCACAAGTACTCTTTTCTGCCTTAGAACTGTGAGGAGGACTCCTGCTTCACAGCTGTACAAGCTCTATCACACTAGCACTCCTCCTCACCCCCAAACTGCCACCCAAGACTACAACCTAGATCTAAGCCTGGCAAAACAAGAGAATCCTGCTTCAGTGACAACAAAGAGATCCCTGTAATTTACTCTTATTGCTTTTAATATTTTATACATTAGCTGGGGGTTTTCAGAATTTGACTATTTTATTCCTGTGAATTTTCTCACTAGATCTATTTTAAGTGGTGATTGATGGATTTTTTTTCTATTTCTACCCCTTTCCCCCCATCTTGTTCTAATGCTTCAGGACAATTTTCTTTAATTCTTCTTTGTATTATTAAATGAAGTTTTTTTAATCTTAAAATTTTTAATCTTAAAAAATTCCAGTTAGCCTAATTATTTTTATGTTTTCTTTTCTTGATGTGTTCTCCAAATCTGTTGTTTTTCTCAGAAGATGGTTTACTTTCTCTTCTATATTTTAATATTTCTTAATCTCTTATAATTTTGATGGTTTCATCTTGCCCAATTCTAATTTTCAAGATTTTGTATCTACTTTCCTAACTGGCTGACTTTCTTTTCATAATCTTCTTGCTTTTCCTGGATTATTCTTACTTATTCTTCTAATTATTTAATTTTTCCTCCAGTTCTGTCATTTGATTTTTAAAGTCTTTTTTTGTGGATCTTCTGTGAATTGATTTTAGGCAGATGACCATTTGACATTACTCTTTGGGGGTTTCTTTACTTCAATATCCTCTGAAGATGAATGCTGGTTCATCTTAATAATAATTTTCTATGATCAGATATTTTCTCCTTTGCCTGTACAATTTTTGGGGGGATAATAGCTTAATTTTGGTAATCATCTCTAGCCTTAGGGTATGGGGGATGGTATCTCTTACCGTAGGTCTTCAGTTCTTCCCTCTAGCCTGGAACCAAAGCCAGTCCTCTAACCTCCTGTAAGTGCTCACAGTCTGGCGATTTCTGTCTCCTTGCTTCTGCACTTACCACTTGTATGCTGTTTCTTTCTCACCAGAAGCTGTCACCGGAGCACTGTAGTGCTCTTTGCAACACAGCTGGGTCTAGCATTCCTTGTGAGCAGAGGTTTCCTTGATCTTCCCAGGCTCAGATCCCCAACTCCCCACAGTATCCTCAGAATAAAAGTTTCAGTGGCTGGGGCTGAGGCCACCTCTCAAACTATCAAACTCCAGGGACTGTCATTAGTTGTTAAAGTGGACCCTAGACTGGAGGTCCCTTCACAGGGACCAAACTCTTCCTAAGATTTTTTTTTCTGATATTTTCTTTTTTTTCTTTTTTAAAATTTATTTTTATTTAAAATTTATTTTATTTTTTTGGACTTTTAAAATTCATTTATTCATTTTCTTGTTTACATGATTCATTTCCACAAGATTTTGTGTTACAAATTTTCTCCCCATCTTTCACACACCCACCACCCAAAAAGAACCATCACACTATATAACCCCACCCCCAAACTGCTCTCTCCTATGCCCTCCCCCATCATCCCTCTCACTTTCTGGTAGTGCAAGATGGATCTCTCTACCCCTGTGCCTGTGTATCTTAATACCCAGTTGCATGTAGTTAATAA
>CM053594.1:334017584-334037199 GCA_028646575.1 Pseudocheirus occidentalis
CCTTCCTGTTAAGGTGTGAACTACTCCCAAGGAGTTAACTGGAAGTAAGGAGCTAAGCCTTTACTAAATGCTAAGTGCCTGTACTAGGTGCCAATAGAAAGGGGCATGGAAGATCTTCTGATTTCATTAACATTACAGACACTGAGACAGATATTCAGTGACTTGACTAGGGTCACACAGCTAGTCTGAGACCATATTTGAACTCAAGTCTTCCTGACTCCAGTCCCTGTACCCCATAGAGTGTTCCATTTACCTGTATCTAGGAAGAATGACACAGGGAGCCATAGAGGACTCCAGAGCTGCTTTTTTGCTATTTTGGTTAGCTTATTTAGCAAATCTACCTTCCTTTTGTACTGGTTACTATCCCTTGTGTTTTATCTTTTGTTTCTTAAATTTTTAAAGTGATCTGTTATTCCTTAGCTTAGCATCTATGGTTCAGAAATGTGAATTGTTTATGTCAAGTTGACCTGTTTTCTTTGTCTTAATATTGTTTTTCTCTTACTGAAAAAAATCTTACATTCTAACCCACTTCATTGTTATAAAAGCATTTTCACACTTTGGTACACACATTACTACAATATTATGAGATGGTCATGTTTTATGATACATTATGTTATGTTTTCTTATTTTGCTATTCATTCATTACTATTCTCTTCAAATACTTTTCAGAATTCTGATGTAGCATTTTGATGGAATCCGTGCAAAGGAATGGAAAAGGAGGAAAAGTGACTCCTAGGTGAGAATAGCAGCAGGAGATTTGATCAGTAGACACATACACTTCTCTAAATAGATGTCAGAACCTAGGCAGCTGGTTATAGTCTCACTATTCTGAATTCATGGTTTAGGAAACTGAGAATCAAACAGATTAGAGAACATGTCAAAGATCTTACTTCTAATAAATAAGAATTAAACCCAGGCCTTCTGATTCCAGGGTCAGTTTTCTTCCCATGCTACCTTTTAATCTCATGACTAGAAGACGGTATTTTTTCATCTTTATTTTGTCCACTTATTAGTGAAATTTTAAAGTCTGAGTTTTAAAAGAAGACTTCTTTGTAGTCAACTTTGATTTCAAATACTGAATATAAACAAGGCAATATAGTTTCAGAACTCAGTGGAGTTTCAACATTTAGTATCCACAACTTCATCTGACTTTTGTTGTAACCTTTGGTCACATTTGAATACACATATTCATATTAAGCTTAAAGAGTATCAAGAAGCAATCCTGTAGGCTGTACACATCTTGAAATGAAATAATTACCCTTCCTTACCTTCTCTGAGATCAAAATGTTCCCCTACTATGTGTGTGATCTGGAGCAACTGGTACGGTGTACTATATCTGGGCAACTCAATGATTTACATTTGAAGCATCAAGTCCATTAGCTCACTGCAATCAAGAATGCTTAGGTCTTCTCACTCTTCCAGTCTCTAGCACTGTACATCAAGTTTTGGGGCATAAATGAAATACCTCAAAATCATAACTCACAAATTGATAAAGTCCCATTA
This sequence comes from Pseudocheirus occidentalis, assembly GCA_028646575.1. NCBI lineage: Eukaryota > Metazoa > Chordata > Mammalia > Diprotodontia > Pseudocheiridae > Pseudocheirus > Pseudocheirus occidentalis. The sequence goes on from CM053594.1 coordinate 334,019,088, forward strand.
TAAATTGCCTTTTCTGATCTTGTTTTTATTTTTGCAGTTCCAGTAATTCATTTATTTGGAATCTTGATAAACCAAAATTTCTCTTGAAGGATAAAAAAATTAATTTAGAACAGCATTAAAATTAAAAGTGATTTAATGGAGCCCCAAAAGCTTTTAGTAGAATCTGAGTCACCAATATTCCTCCCCTTTTCTATTGTGTTCCCTGTTGTTCAAATTAACAGAGGCATATACTCTCAAAGGGTTTTTAGGAGATGGGCGTTTTAAGTCTCACAAATAAAAAATGTGAGACAATGGAATGCAGATCACCACAATCCAGTTGACACTATTGCCTTTTATCAATCAATTGTCAACCCAAGCTCTGGCCAGATGACTTTGCTACTGCAAAATCTGCACCGCAAGTCCTGGCCTCTTATCAGGTAAATTCTTGTTTTTAGTGCCTCAGTAATCTGACCTGGACAGCATCCTAAAGGCCCATCTTGCCCAATCTCTTCCTTTCCATCTTTTCTCAATATGGAAAAGACACATATTAGAAGCAAGAGAGAAGAATCCCAAAGCACTGTAATTTTTTTTAGGTCTCACCAGTGTACCACCATGGTGTACAGCCTCTGATAGCTTTGTCCTTTAAGGCTACCAACTCCAATATGTATTACAGCTCTAGATTGCCATCTTCCTCCTACCTCTAGCTAGAAAAAGCAGGGGAGGTGGGAGTGAAAAGTTGTGCAGCAGAAAAATACTTTGGACAGAAGTTACATGTGATGGAACTAAGAATTTATCCTAATAGTCTGACTTCAAGTTCTTTTCATGCTGTATTCTGGACTTATCCCTAGGAGAAGAATTTATTCCACTTTGGTTTTGGCCACATGGCAGAAGTATGTTATAGTCTCAGTTTAAAAAAACAGCCCTTTTGTGCGATCAATTTTAACTTAAAATACTGAACATGTCCATAGTGAGAATAGCCTTTGAGCAATGGCCTCCAAGAAGTCTTTCACTTTTGTTTCATTTTTAGGAAAGTTAGAATGTGCATTATATCCTTGTGCGTAAGGTTTGGGGAGTATCAAAAAGCAATTCTGCAAGCTGCATAAATCTTGAAATGAGATCATTGCCAAGCCCTATATGCCCTGAGATAGCTTCTGTACTTAGCTATGGGTAATGCTCTCTCCTATGTGACCAGACATTTCACAGGATCATCAATCCATCACAAGTAATACTTACTTTTCCACCAAAAAACCCTGTGTTTTTTTTAATGACACCAAATTTCTGGTTAAAGGCACATTTTCCCTAGTTCAGCTTTATTTAATTTACCCTTCTAAAAATGCCTTAAACTCCTTTGTCACTCAGCATTCTATGTAATTCCCCCAGTCTATAATTCTGACTGTTCTTATTTCTTTCCATGTCCCTTCCACCTCTGAACCTACAAGGTCTATTAAATTCACACTCTCATTCTTTGATATCATTTCTGTGTCTTTACTCAATCATCCTTGAATTAGAGATGTCAGTTATTCCTCCCTAACTTCCCAGTGTACTCAGAGTGGTACACTAATAACTTAGAAGAACAAAAGCAAAATATTAAATATGCTCATTGGTTTAAATTTGGAGCTGATCACTAACAGCCCAACAGCAGCTGTACACATTTCTAGGATCCACCACAAATTATAAAAAGGGAAAATATAATTACAGAAGCATGGGAAGACTCATGTGAATTGGTTCAAACTGATGCAAAAATTAGGAAAGCAGCATTTAATGACTTCAACTGCATATATATACACATAGAATATGTGCACACATGTTATATGTATGTACAGAGCAAAAATGTGAAAAAATAGAAGCTGAATGCTAGGCAACTATATTGACCAAGTACATTGCCGTCTGCCCCCAAATAAAGATGTGAATAAATTCTTTTTTCCTTTGTGGAAGTGGGAGGTTATTGGTGCCATTCGTTTTGCTCCATAACTTTTTTTCTTCTATCTTTTTGTGTTCTGTGACAAAAGATGCCTCTCTGGGAGAGGTATATTGAAAAATGAAGGTAATGTAAAAATAGAAGATATTAGTAATTATTATTTTTTATTTGAAAAGTATAAGTTAAGGACCTTTCAAAAGAAGTATTACTTATGACAGATGGTAAAGTTATGGTGCTCATTATTCCAATAGTAGGTAGGTTAGGCAAGGAATAAAAATGAGTTCAGAAAGAATGTGATCATCTTCATGAATGCCATAGCTACAAATGGCTATTAGGAGAAGTTAAGACTTATATAACTGTTAAGGTTGACTGACATTAATAATCAAGTCTCTTTTATAATAGGTCACTTGTATTCATTATTGGCAACAGAATATTGAACTGAATGACTCATAATTGTGGTGCTTCCTATGTTCCTTTGTTTTCTTTTAGTGTTATGTTCCTCTAATTAGTGTAAACTAATGTAGTGACTTTGGGAGAGTCCTTAATTGCATCCTGATCAAATTTGCATTTCATATTGCTCCACACTGTCAATTGCAAGACTTCATCAGAAATGAATTTTTTTCTGCTTGGAATCTTTAGCTAGAATTTGAGAAAGACCTCAGTGATTAAGCCAAATGAAAACCTTTCGGCAGCAGTAGCAGCCACATTTAAGCTGGATCTTTGCAGCTGACTTTCTGAACAACACATTATACTATGCTTAATCAGAGGCTAATGCACATGATTTCATTTCTTCCTTGCTAAATAATTGTACCCTGTGCAAAATGTTGACTCTCAAGGATCTGTGAAAAAAGACACCACCTCTTCTGCAGGGTGAGGTGCCTCATCTTTAATTCCACTTCTAATAAATCTACTCAGTCCTCTTATCCCAGACCAGTGGTGAGTGAGCCCACATTGAGAATAGACCTTTTGAGTTTCTTTGCCAAAGAGAGCAGCTGAATTCAGACAGGCTTGATATTTGTGTGAAAATCCTCAGTGCTAAGTACACCAGAGAAGGCACTGCCTCAGTGAACAGATACACTTCAACTGCCACTTATACAGGCCAGAATCAACTTTAGGTTAATTGGTCTGTTTATTACAGGAAACTCATTTCCAAAATCCATCAGATGATGGAGCTTCCCACTGCTCTGCCGAGACACTGGGCAGGTTTCCCTGGGTCTTTATTGGACTCTTTAAACAGCAATCCTCCATTTGCCTTTAGCCTGTGTTTAAAAAATATAAAATCGTTGACTGGCATATCTTTAGCTTAAGCATGCATACAAGGAGAACATTCTAATTTCTTGTTTCATGCATGGTTAGCTGTTCATTATTATCATTTACTGGTCTGCTAAGCTCTTTGATGACTGTAGACTGCAGGCAAGTACTTCTGATTTATACTCTGGCTGATGTGGCCTTCTCTTGGATGGTAGATTATTTGGATTTCTGGATATTTGGTCATAGATTTCTGATGCTCCAACTTTTGCTCCTTGAAATGTAGTTAATCAAGAAATCTGGAGAGCTCTTTTGAGTTTATTTTGGAGCATCTCTATATCTAAGATGTATGTTATCTTTCCTTTTAGAAGGTGAAGTTGCTCAGAAAGCATCTGGAGGGTGTTTGCTCTGTATTGCTTTTTCCAGCACTAGAAATGAATATACATATACATATACATATATGTATACATATACACATACATACACATACACACACACACACACACATATATATTCACACTCTTTGCTTGGTTCTTCTTGTGATTTATAGCACACATACACCCGAGCTTAGAGTCTGTAACCCCTGAAGAGAAGTTTATTGACTCATATGGGGTTTATGTCCTACCTTTCATTTCATGTAAAATCCATTAGCAGGTGGCAGTATGATATAATAGGGTAAAAAAAATAACAACCCACCAGAGTGTAAATCAAGAAACCTAAAATCTAACACTGGCTATTAACTTTATGTGAAGCTTTGGATCAGTCATATCTATCAGCCTGAGTTTCATCAACTCTTAAGCAAAGTGGTTATCCTGAAAGCACTCTTTAAACTCTCTCTAGTGTTCTACCTAATTACTCAACAACAACATATTTTATGTTGGGAACTATGCTATGAAGAACAAGGGCTCAAAAGAAGAAAATGTAGTCTTGACCTGCAAACTCAAGAAACCTATTTAGGTGTCAATGGAGAACATAAATTAGGGATTTTATTTTGAATTTGAGCATTTTGGCCATTTTTTGAAGGTAGAAATATAAATCAATATAATCAATATATTTTGCCAAGACTCTTTTAATTTGTCAAGGCAGAAGCATTACACAACAAAGTACATGTTAGAAGATGTATAATGCTACTATTAGAAATATTTTTGTTAAATTAAAGCCTAAGGTAAACTGTGCTCATGAAATAATTAGCTTGGGTTTAGCACGTCTCTTTGGTAAAGATTTCTCTTTCTTTGTAATAATTGAAGAAAAGACTAATTCTGAATAACTGGATCTAAAAAATCCTTTAAAAATGACATCTCTTAAAGACTTCTGTATGTGTTTAATAAAACAAAAACCAAAATTTCTTTCATTGTGTCATTCAGGGTATGCCATGAATTAAGAAAACAGTCTGTTAGACTAAAAAGCAAACTGACTTTCCCATTCATATGCTTTTTGCTTTACTAACGATCCATTCAGAGGGATCCTAATCAGTTCTTATTCCTCTCAACACTTAGGTGATGTCATGCAAAAATAGAAAATATATTTGTGTCATTCTGTTTTTGGTTTCTAATGGCTTACATTAGAAACAGAAAATTCTTTTTTCTGCATTCTATTCAATAATAAGACTTCCTAAAGCAAAATGTCTTAGTACTCTTGCTTTTTAAAATTAGGTAATACACAAAGATTTCTTTTGTTGTTTGGAAGTCACATTTTGTTGAAAAGACACACATCTTGGTGGGAAAAAATAAAAAGGTATACAGACCTTTGTAAAATTGTTGGAAATTTGTAAATGTATATGTAATATAAACTTTTTCTGAAGATAATTTGGACTGGCAGTAATAGGATGATTTGATTATGGACTGGAAGACAGGCTTACAGGAGCTATATAAGAAGACCAGGTACCTGAATGTCCCAGAAAGTATGCTAAATTGGGTTTGGGGAAGATAGGCACACTAATGCATTACTGGCCGAGCTGCGAATTGTTAATTCACCTGTTAAACAACTTCAAATTATTTAAGAAAATGTGCATATTCATACCTTTGATCCATAAATGATGGTACTTATATCCCAAAGAGACTTAAGAAGTAGGAAAATGGCCTCATATATACAAAAATATTCATAGTAGCACCTTTCATAGTAGTAAGAGAAAACTCGAAATTAAGCACATACAAAACAAAATCATTAATTTCTCTTCCTCTTTGACATTCAATCAGAATTTTTAGATTTTTCAGGTCATGTTTACATGTTCTCCTTCTGAACCCTTATGGTGCCTAGCTAAGTTCCTGGCACAAAATATATGCTTGGTAAATAGTTAGAATAATAGAAATACAGAGGTTAAAAGGTTCTTTTAGACTAACCATTTTGATTTAGAGGTAAGGAAACCAAGGGAACTATGCTTATTAATTGGGGAATGGCTGAAAAAAATTGTGGAAAATAAATAAATCAGTATTATTGTAATGTAAAAACAATAAATGAGTAATTCAGTTATTTTTGCTATTCAGTTGCTCAGTCATATTTGACTCATGACCCCACTTATACCATGCACATCAGAACCTTCTATCTTCCACTATCTCTCATTCTTCCCAAATTCATATTCATTGTTTCATGCTACTATCTATCCATTTCATCCTCTGTCATCCCCTTTTCCTTTCACATTTATTCTTTCCCAATGTTAGGGTCCTGATTTCTCCTTATGTGAGTAAAGGTTTTAAACTTCAGCTTCAGTATTTGACCTTCAAGCAAATTGCCTGAATTAATTTAGGTATGGACTGATTTGACCTCCAAATTTGAAGTCCAAAGGACTCTCAAAAATCTTCTTCAGTGCTATAGTTCAAAAGCATCTAATTTGCCATGCTAAGCTTTCCTTATAAGTCTAACTCTCACAGCCATACATTTACTACTGGAATAAATATTACTATGTCTATATAAACCTTTGTTGGAAATGTGTGGTCTCTGTTTTTTAATATGTTGTCCAGATTTTTCTATGGTTTTCCTTCCAAGGAGCAAGCCTCTTTTAAATTTCATGGCTGCAGTGATCTTTGAGCTCAAAACTAGAAAATCAGATATTCTTTCCATTTCTTCGCCCTCTGTTTGCCAAGAAGCGATAAAACTAGTTGTCAAGATCTTAGAGGGTTTTTTTCATGTTAAGCTTCAAGTCAGATTTTACACTCTCCTCTTTCACCCTCATCAAGAGACTTTTTAATCGTTCTTCATTTTCTGTCATCAGAGTGGTATTGTCTGAATATATGAGATTGTTGATATTTCTCCTGGCAACCAGAGACATATAAAAATTCAGCTAAGTCAGGGACACATAGAAAGACATGTATGAGCTAATGCGGAGTGAAGAATGCAAAACTAGGAGAAAAATATAAATAAGATTTCTTACAATGGCTTCACATTCAAATTCATTCGTCCATCTGTCTGTCCATCTGTCCGTATATCCATCTATCTATCTATCTGTCTGTCTGTCTGTCTGTCTGTCTGAGGCCATATTTGAACTCAGGTCCTCCTGACTCCATGGCTGGTGCTCTATTCACTGTGCCACCCAGCCACCCATATTTTTTCTTTTTTTATATAATAATATTTGTGTTTGTTTATGATTAAATTCATAATATAAAATAAAAAATCCTTAAAATCACAATCCAAATTCTAATTGGAATATTTCAGCATTGTTAAACAAAAACAAAAGCAACAACAACTAAAGGTAACAAAAAAGAATAGAAGAATAAATTTTCCTATGGTAAATGATCATAAAAGTATGCTAATGATAGTTGTCTATAGGTAATCACCTTATATCTTATTGTTTAATTTGTTTATCCTCAAACAATCAACCTTATAAATAATTGACGTGAAAGATTTATTAGTATTGTAGAGAAGCTTCAGCACCATGGCTAGCATTTGTGGAAAAGTTTGAATGTATCACTGAAACAGCAGGCTTCCAGAGGGTTATAGTGGTCTAGGATTATGGTGATGTTCAAAAGCAAGATTTTTATGAATATTTAAAAAGGAGAAAGGGATCTTACTTGAATTTGTTGATCTAATTGGCTGGTTCATTTTTGTGCATTATGGTGGTCTAGAGTGTGCATAGAGTAAGAAAAAGACCGAGGTGAATATTTTGGAGGCTTGATCTAGATTTCTTGAGACTCTTTAGTGACATAGAAGTATCTTTGAATCCAATATTTGTAGGTAATTTCTCTTGGTTTAATTTTTTCTTATCGATAAAATGAAATGGCTATATGAAATAATTTTATGTTACCTTTTATCTCTGAAACTTCTGATCCTATGAGATTGTTTACTAAATTTACTTGCCAAGCATTCAATTTTTGTTAAGTTATTATATGCATTCAACAACACTTACATTCCTATTTCAGGAAAACATCTGGGGAACAACTTTTGAGGCTTTTTTATATTGGGTAGAAACAAATATTAAATGCTGAGTAAAGGCCTTATATTAATTTATTTTGAAAGAAAATCAAACTTTCCCACCTCCATACCCTTGTTCATGCAGTTTCCATCACCTGGAATGCCTTTCTGTGCCAATTCTCTTTGATCAATTTCTACCATAGTTCTAAATAAAACTTAAATTAACTCCCTTTCATGAAGATTTTATCTACTCTACCTGAAACTTCTATCTCATTCCACTAAAATGAAAGCACATTATGATTGTCATGCTCTACTTTTACAGGATTATGTTGTTACATGTTGTACTTCTTTTCATATCTGATATCTATTCTGATAGGCTAGAAACTCAATATGGACAAAGACATTTTCTTATTCAACCTTGTGCATTTCTCAGCTCTTAGAGGAATGCCTTTCAAATCATGAGCACTTAATAAATATTTATTTAATATCTATATACATAAATTTAAATGACAAATCTTTCATATTTATCTACTTAAATAATAAGGGGAAATGTTTACATAGTATTTTAGTTTCCAAATGAACTTTCTCACAAATAATAACATTTCTAGAGCACTTTCAGGTTTGCAAAGTACTATATATAATTGTGTGTGTATGTATGTAAACACTTCATTTGATTTTGTTAATTTTCAAAACAACCCAGAGGACTATGTTGTTAGGTCCATTTTACAGATACAGAAACTGACACTGAGCATTTGCATGATTTGCCTAGAATTGTACACCTAGTAACTAGTCTCTGAGGTGGAATTATCCTCAAGGTTTTCAGGTTTCTCAAAAAATTCCTAAGCATCAGAGATAGGACTCTAACTGAAGTCTTCTGATTAAGAAAGAAATCAGTGTTCTTCCCACTATTTAATTCATCTCATGCAGAGAGCCTATCTCTTCTTTCATCCTCTACTTATGCATGCACATATGTGTCTATCTATGTATCTATGTGTGTGTAGCCTAAAAGGAAATCTGTGAGCCAGACATGGTGAAACATAGTGGAAAGTATTTGATAGAGAACCAATAATAGGTGAAAAAACAAGGTAATAGCATTACATGAATATACTAAATTCTTTTTGACTAAAAGTAGGAAATAGATGATTTCTATAAGCAGATCTCAAAGTTTGTACAAAGATGTAATATATTACTAATGCTGTATTTCAATGATATGACTATCCTCTAAAGCACTCTATTAAGAGTAGAGTAACTGATGAAATCTCAGAAGAGGAAACACAAACTGATATTTGGGCCTCATTATAATCAGGAACTGGTGGAAAAGTGAAATGACAAGAATATTATAAGGAATATAATTTTCAATATATAATAGATTGGAGGAGCACAGTGTAGTCAGATACATACTCACTGGGGAGAATGAATTTCAGAGTTCACAGAAAGATTAAGTGGAATCTCTATCAAATTCCATAAAAGTTCATTCAAAATGGATCAAATGCTCTCAATAACACAATTCTGCTCATATCAAATAGCTGATTCTTATCAGGATGAAAAGAGAGAGAGGTGTATAGTGATATATGTGACTATATTAACAAAATCAAACCAGTCATATATATATGAGAGATGGATACAAATACAGGTAACTGGATATATCTTTGGATACGTTTCTATCTGGCTATGCTATAATGAAATGGTATAGCTCTGTGAGAACACTTCTAGGAGTACTAGGACCTAGAACAAGATGCAGCTTGTGATGAACTGCAAAGATACATATGAGCCATTTTAAAGTTAATTTGTGACATACAGTGAATGAAGTAAGACTGTATGTGTGAGATGAATTAGACAGTGAAAAGAACACTGAATTCTTTACCAGAAGACTTGAGTTGGAACCCCAGTTCTGATCCTTAAGAGTTTTGTGAGCAAAACAAGTCCCCAAGCATACCACTATTACTTATCATATCTATGCTTTCAGTCTATTGTGAGGGCAGTATATGCTATAAACCTAAAAGTCATCTATAAATATGATTTAGTATTGTTTTGCCTAAAGGAAGGCAGAAATCAAATTTTTGTTCTTAAAGTAGGCCTGTCTCCATATCTATTATTCAATGACTTTAAGTACTCTATATACTCTGGAATACACTAGCAATAAACATCAAATAGTGTAGAGAAGGGGCAGCTAGATGATGGAGTTGATAGAGTACTGGACCTGAAGTTAGGAAGACCCAAGTTCAAGCCCAGTGTCCAACACTTATTAGCTGGGTGACCCTGGGTAAGTCACTTAACACTGTTTACCTTAGTTTCTTCATATGTAAAATGAACTAGAAAAAAATGGCAAACCACTCCAGTATCTCTGCCAAGAAAACCCTAAAGAGAGTCACAGAGAGTCAGGCATGGCTAAAAATGACTCAACAACAATAAAAGTATAAGCGAATATTATTTTATCATATAGTAAATATTAAATAATTTGATAAATCTAAGAGGCAATTTAGCACAGTAGATAGAGAACTTGCTTTGGAAGCAGAAAAATCTGGGTACTAGCCTTCTTATGCCTACTGGTTGGGCTAGTCTTTTACATATTTGATGCTGCAAACAACTCTATAATAGATGAGTAAATTACAGACAAGGCAACAATCTGCATTAGTAGAGTAAATTTCTTCATTTAAGAATTCTCCTTAGCAGCAAAATCACAGGCCCAGTTGCTATCTCTACAAAAAGAATCATTAATAAATCATGTCTAAAAGATAACTCACCTCATATGTTGTATATAATGGGACAGGTCATTAACAATTTGACCTGTTTTATTTCTTAAAGAAATGAAGTGTATCTTTTTCAAAACTTCAGTAATCCATCAAATAATACAGATTGTGTCAACAAGATATTTCATTTTATGTACACACAGATAAGATAAGCAACAAATGTGCTTCAATACACACAGCACCACTTGATGCCCTTATAATGCCTTCACTGCAATTTTCTTTTCTCAAGCTGTCAATTGCTTTTTTATTTTCTAAAGGGAGCTTTCCTGTATCTTTTAAAGATAAAAATCATGAAATTCTTTCAAATAGTACATTCAAGAATTGTCTTCAACTTGTGATCTCATCAGCAGATATTTATTCTAAATGGTCAAAAACATTCTAACTGAGCACCAATCCTTTTCTTTCATTTTATTGTACTATTTCAATTCTTGTTGGCAATTTGTACAATCTTATTTGTCCTTTGTAGAAGCTGATTAACTCTAGTAGAATGATAGGTATTCCCAAACTAAAGCTATATGATATTCTTGGCAGTAACGAATTTTCTCAATTTATTCCGTGGTAGACCTTTAGAAAACAGGTGAATGCTAAACTGTAGACAAAAAAAATCTCTTTATACAGGAATTAAGACTTGCAAGGCACATGATGAGGGTCAAATTATAGATGAAGAGAGGCAATGACATTTTATTTGGATTGTGGATTTTTTGTTTAGATAGATACATACTCTCATTCATATGACCTCTGTGAGAAATAAACAACGAAGATGTCATTTGGTGGCATGTAGGTGCTGTCAGAAAGTGTAACACGGGCAAAATTCTATAGAATTAAATTGAATGTCTTTTTCAGATCTCTTTGACATTATAGCTTCTCTGTGGACTTCTTGGTCATGAACAGGAATATTCTTAGAATGGGAGCTTTATTGAATGATCCAGTTGGTTAAGGAATATTTGCCTATTAAATATCATCATCTAGTTAATGGAACCCTCCAATAAAAGATAGGGTATTTTTCATAGAAGTCCTCCACACCAGTACTTTTCTGAGGACTTTTTTGATTGCCTATTTGCCTTTGAGTATCAAAAAGATCAAGGTAGAGTGAAATTCTATTAAGTATCATTTGAATACAAATGAATGCAGGATAGGTTGCCATGTCCTTGTTGATTCTATGGAAAATATTTCTTTGATTCACCTTCACTGGCTTTGAACTCTCCTGAATATTTTACTTGATGACTAGCTTTTCTTCTCACCTATAAATTCTCCCTATTTGGGTGGTTTGGATATCTATGTAAGAAAAGTCTGATGCAATCTATAAACACATCTTAGACTGTTTATAAAGGGCCCCTATGTGTGAGACTGTACATGGAGCTGGAACAGTCCTCTTTTCCAGAGGTCTAGGAGATGATTAACTTCTTAAGCCTGCCAAAGGGAAGTAAATACATGCAATCTGCTTAACTGCTCAAATTAATTTAAAAGGGAGGAGGGAAACCTGGCTAATTTCTGAAGTCTGTGTTCACTGTTTACACAGCATAAGGTAGAAATTCTGTTTTGCTGAAAAGGTTTGTTTTATTATACATTTTCACAGTTCATTAGCCCTGTTTTTCATATCAGCATCCTGTTGCTTTCTTCCTAAAGGGTGCACAGATCTTGCATGAGGAGAGAGAAGAGAAAAGGGGGCAGTAGGCCAGGCAGTTGGGAATGATTTGATTCACAGCTTTTTTCCATCATATTTGCTAAATCCTATTACCCTCCCCCCCCATATGACCTTTACTTCTTCATCATACCTTTATTGCTTTGATATTGTTTCTTGGGGGTACTGCAAATTTGTTGATATCTAACATTATAATCATACGAATTATGGATCATGTGAATTATTGACTTTCTATCCCCACAAGGAAAGGAATAATGGAAAGATCATTTCACATCGAAAAAGATTTATTTGAGAATCAGAAGGCCTGAGTCAAAACTGTATCTCTGCTACTATTTAGTCAACACATCACTTGAACAAATGAGACGTAAAAATTTTATTCAAGACCTTTGATTGGTTGGTTGGTTGTTGTCCTTCATTCTCAAAGAGGACCAAAATGATATCACTATGTTAGAGCCAATTTACAATGTGTACAACAGTGACTGATCAGACCAGTATGAGTTTGGAATGCTCTACCTCAGATCCAGGACAAATAATCCACTTGAACATTTGGGAAGAATTCTCTAAATCTGCACGCCTTGCATTTCTTTTGAGCTACTTCAATTCTGCTTTGCTCATAAAGAACAGGACCTTCTTAGATGAGGGTATGCCATGCTGGGAAGTCCTTTGCAAGCCTCTCCCATGACACACAATCAATTCCAAAGTTCTTAAGAGAGACCTTGAGAGTGTCCTTGTGTTGCTTCTTTCCGACCTCCATGTGAGTACTTGCCCTGTGTGAGTTCTCCATAAAATATTCTTTTAGGCAAGAGTATGTTTGGCTTTCAAGCAACATGGCCAGTCCACTGGAGTTGTACTCTCTGTAGAAGAGTTTGAATCATTGGCAGTTAAGGTAAAGAAAGGACCTCAGTGTGCGGTATATTATCTTTCCAGGTATTCCTTAGACAGTAGGATAGCATCCCTGCCTGACACAGTAAGTAGGTTAGGATTAGTCTTGGAAAAGCACACAACTTTGAGGGCACCTTTTCTAGTTCCTTCCTCATGGCAGGAGGTGAGCAATGAGGTCCTTAATAAAGGTTGCTGAGACACACAGGGGGCTGCTGAATCCCACTGATACTTCAGTGCAATAAAAAGATGACTCTATACTCTATGAGCAAAGCAGAATTGTAATAGCTCAAAAGAAATATGAGATGCACAAATTTAGAGACATCTATACTCCAAGTGTTCATACCGACTATTTGTCCCTGGCTTCTGATTGAGTATTCTGAGTTTATATTGGTCTGATCAGACACACATTGCTCCTTGACACTAACATAATGGTGTCATTTTGGTCCTCTTTGAGCATGAAGAATAAGAAGTCAGAAAAGGGATCTTCTCTGTCCCTGACTCCTTGATGTAAATCCTCCTCTTCAATAAGCCTGTTATGTATCCTCTAATATATTTTAATCTGCAACTTGACTTAGTTTACCTATAAAGTTTGTTTGGTTAGGTTGTTTCCTTAGGAGATGCATGAAATGACAACTCCATTCAACTAAGTTTGCTCAGCTTTTATGAAATTGATGCAAGTATGGAATTATGGATCTATTGTTTCTTTAACTTTTATCGTCTAAGAGGAATGTGCAAGATTACAACATGTAAATGAATTATTTTTCTGTCACTCTGACATAATTTTTCTTATAAGAAGCCTTATCAGAATCCTCATAATTTTTCATGTTTTCTCAGAGGATTGAACCTATGTTTGAGCATAACAATAAAATGTAGATTTTTACCACCATAGTTTCTACATTGTGGCAAATGCCTATTTGGCAGGATTTAGCCACCGCATAAACTCAGAGAGGGATGATTTTTCCCCTGACACTACTATTCCTCCAAGATCTAACATATTTTTCTTCTAAAGAATACCCCCCCAAATCACATATCATAAAAGAATTTATTCATATTGCTTGAAAGTATAACTTCAATTTTCTAATTCCAATTTTGCAGTTACAGTGTATAGATAAGAAAAATGAAGTCCTGAAAATGCATAATTTGCCCAAGGTCACAAAACTGGTTAATGATAGGTCCAGGAGTAGAATACAAGGCTTCTTGCTCCTATTCAAATGATTTATCCATAATTATTTTACTTATGGGAGGAGAAAGCCTTAGGTTTTGCTAGACCCACAATTTATCAAGAAGTAGTATTAGGCAGTAGAAGGAACGTCTGGAGTCACAAGACATATATTCAAATCCTGCCCCTGATAATTAGTAACTTGTGCCCTTAGGCAAGTTATTCTTTTCTTTCCATCTAAAAAAAAGAATTCAGCAGGTGGTCTTTAAGGTATCGTTCAGCTCTCCTTCTTGAATTCTATCATCATACATTAACAGTGAATAAATATTGTAAGCACAGAGGGAACAATGTCTAATTAGAACAAGTGCTTTCTAACACATTTGTAATTCTTTTTGGTGAGTAGTCAGTCATTCAGTCCTTTATTTTTTTGGCTGAGACATGAGCTGGGACCCAACGATGCTCAGAGAATTAACTGATTGCAGGTTAAATACAGATCATAGAACACAGAATCTTGGAACTGAAAGGGACTTTATGACTTTATAGACTGAGCTATAACTAACCAAGCAAATGCATCACAATATCCATCCTCTATTTGAAAACCTGTAGTGAGCATGCTCATTTGAGCAAGCTCTAAGTGATAGAGGTTTTTGCTTAAAAAGTTTTGAAGTTTATCACTCACAACTTCTACCTTATTTCTGTTAGTTCTACCTCCCACAGTCAAGAAAAACGAATCTCTCTTCTGCATGATGAGTATTAAAATACATGAAGACAGAAATCATGGCCATTGATTCATCTCTTTTCCAGCTTAAGCATCTCAGTATCTTCAAATGAGTCTCATAAGGCATGGTTTCCAATATCCCAAGTATTATAGTTGCTGTTCTGTGGAAGCATGCCATGTCCTTAAAATGTGACACACACCCATAATATAATATGGCAGCTATGATTTCAACAAAATAGAATAGAACAGCACGAAGAAAGAGGATGGCAATCTGCAAACCTAATTCAATCAAAAGATACATACTATCTATAAGTCAATCTTATGTCTCTTTATATAGATATAGTTTCAGAAAAAAGAAAATTCCTGTGTCCTCTGTAGGAAAATATACAGTTCTGTATTCAGTCAGCAGTTAGGTGGTGCAGTGGATAGACCCTGGGTCTGGAGTCAGGAAGATCTGACTTCAAATTCAGATTTAGATACTATGTGACCCTGCGCAAGTCACTTAACACTCTCTACCTCAGTTTCCTCATCTGCAAAATGAGCTAGAGAAAGAAATGGCAAACCACTTTGGTATCTTTGCCAAAAAATCTGAAAATGGGGTCATGAAAAGTAAGATGTGTCTGAACAACAATAAAATGTATTTGGTGGGGACCTAAAAGTATAGTAGAGAAAGAGAAATAGAAAAGGAACCAAAGCTAGGCTAATTCAATTATGCACAAAGGTATACACGCATATACATATTTATGCACACCAATATACAATACACATACATACATATGCAATTTAATATATAGCTTATTATATGTGTATATTTGTGTGTACGTATATATGTGTTTGTATATATGTATATAAATATATATATACACACACACACGAGTGTTCAATGATTTGCTTTCTAAAACAAAGTATCTGTTACAATCAAGTTTGTAAATATCTTTGAAAGTTCTTAAATGTAAATTCCCCAAATTTATATATGTATATAAATGTGTGTATATATGACTGCACACACACATGTATATATACATACATACATACATACATATATATTTCTATATCCTCACAAGACTTAGTCCCTGCTTCAAATCTGTCACTGTACTTCTGCTGTCCCATGTATCTAGTATAGCTTATTATTTGTCAGTTCTTGTAGAAAGACGAAGTTTATCAGAGTCATGATTTTTAAAAATCAAGACAGTATTGTATAGGTCATTTGAAACAGATGAACATCTTTTATCAAGAGGGATATTTTGTTATGTACTGTTTTCTGCAGGACACAAATGTAGTTAAAGAACACCAGAGAACTGGATAAGTAGACACCAGAAATAACTAGATGCCATATCCAATTGGAAAGCTCTATGCTATTTCATCTAAAGTAAATGAAAATCAAATCAAATCAGCAACAATCATGCCACTAAGGAGAAGCTCCCCTTCAGAAAACAGACATTTGAATGCTCTATATGTTGAATGAAATACTACAGATGTGAAAAGGATTTCCCATGGCATCTGATCTAATCTTCCAGTGGTCAGTATCCATATGATTTATTATCTGTGATAGCACAATGGAAATGCTTTGATAATTCACGATGTCAAAGAAAAAAGATTTCATTCTGTGAACCATTGATGGAAACTTTAAAAGAAAATTAGTACTCATGTAAACTGACTTATAAAGACAACAAAGAGAGTAACAAAGAAAGTATTGGGATTTTTTTTAGTATTGTTTTCAAGCATGCTCTTCTATAAAAAAATAATAATCCTCTGCAATTCGGTTTTAAGAGACATGTCAGTAAAATTCCTTTATATCCTATTTTATTCTTACTCACCTTTCTTTTACCAAAAGATTTTCAGATGTGAATGCAAACAATTTCAAAAACCACCACTACAATTTTACTCCACTTTAAAACTATGATTACAGGATGAAACCTAGGTGCTTGGAAATTGCACCAATGCAAAAGAAGCTCTTAATTTGGAGAATCTCCTTACCAGAAATTTGGTCATCAGTTGATTTTGTTTTAAGCATCTTGCTCTTTGCCCTAGTATACTTTACTTCTCCTTTTCAAGCCCAGAAGTCCTCCAGAACCAAACTGCCAGAGACCCTGCATCCATTCTACTACATGGGAATTAATTTATGTAGCTTGGAGATTTGCACTGGAGCAAAGATGTCCAGATTGCACAATGTCTATAGTCAACACATTATCCTATACCTAGCCAACCCGAAACTTCTAGATCCCATTTCATTCCATGCAGTCATACCCCAGGAAAAGAAGACAAGTCTCTGCTCTCTTTTCATATAACTATCCATCTCCTCTGTGGAAAATTACATTAAATCAATATTATCATTGAATGTTATTAAAGCCTTGTGACAATCTTGACAAGTTTTGAGCCTTCTCTCAAAATTATAAACACTAAAACAAAAGCTTTTTCCCCTAGGTACTTCACAGCATAAAATGTATTGAGTCTCCATAGTAGAATCTAATCTGCCCACTTGATGGCAGATTCACTAGGTCACTTTTTTGTGTGCACTCAGTGCATATCATGGTGATTTTTAATAAATGCTTCTTAATCATTTGGGAAAGACATCTTCTTATCTAGACTTGATATATATAAAACACATTTGTAAAATACTGTGATGAGTAAATATTAGTCTCATAATAGCTTTACATCTGCTGACAGATTGAAGATACAATATAACTATATAGTAGGAGGTAGTCTCCATCTACATTTACCAGTTTGATAGAAAATGTACCCTATTTTAATCCATCAGGATTTGTGGAGAAATAAGACTGACCCCATATAGCCCATATTCTTTTAAAGCAATATAGGGTGGTGCTAGAGAGCTGGACTTGGAAATAGAACACAAGCTTACCAAGCTAAACTACTCCTTTTCTGATTTCTTTTCTCTCTCAAGAGATGCCTTTCCTCAGATCAATCCCATAAATTCTATGCATTCCTAACTCTATCTGTTGAAGCCACTTCCTTCAAGCTCCAACTCACATTTAGCATTGTCTGGGATGCCTTCTCCGCCCCATTCACATTTAAGTGGTCACTCCTGAACCTTTCTTTTCACCTGTCTTAGACCTGTTTTGCTCTCACCCTCTATGACAGTTATTTGCATACTATACTTCCCCACCACAGGAGTCAATCATTCTTGGAATTTTGTAAATATCAACTCCAAACATCTATTACATCTTTGTTTTTCCTCAACTCACACAGTAAATCCTAATTCAGGTTCTTGTCAACTCTTTCCTGGACTATTGTAATAGTGTCTTAATGACTCACCCTGCTTTCAGACTCTCCCTTCCTCAGTCCATCCTCCATCTACATGGTTGCCAAAAGAATTTTAAAAGCTGCTAATAGAACCATATTGCTCCTTTGCTTAAGAACCCTAAGTGGTTGTGCGGCTAGGTGGCCCAGTGAATAGAGCACTGGCCCTGGAGTCAGGAGGACCTGTTTCCAAATTTGACCTTAGACACTTAAC
>CM053594.1:334037699-334055913 GCA_028646575.1 Pseudocheirus occidentalis
GTTTCCAATCATAAACAAAGTACACTCACAAAAAGGCCAAAGGTTTCCCACCCCTGGACTCAAAGTAATTACAATACCATCCATTAACAACAAGCACTTTCTCAAAAGGGAGCAGGAGAGCACAAAAGGCTATCCACCCTTAAGCCATTACAAGATCAAGATAACAGCTCAGCATAGAAAGGCCAAGGAAAGGCCCTTCACTGGAGGCAAGCCCTCAGCAATCTCAGTTCCTGCGGAGACAAGGCCCAACAAAGCCATAGCCAGTGTCCTCTTCAAGTCACACTCAGCCTGTAGAACAGTCCCAGAACCCCTGAAAGTATCAGCAAGGCCCGCTTCCAGGATTTCTGTGAACATACAACAAGAAAATCCTTCTTCAGGGCTTCTGCACCAACAGCCAGGTTCCAAGACCTCTACAACAGCAGCACTGTCCACCATCAGGTGAATCTGGAAAAACAACATCAAAACAGATAGACAAAATACCAGCATCACAAACATGCCTCCTCAGTTCTCAGCATCTCCAGGTGGCAGTCCTCAAAAGTCCAATGGGCTCTTTGCAGTCTCTCTCAGCAACTCAGGCTCAATGACACTGGATACTGCTCTTCCCAAAAGTATTTCTTCTTCTGGCCTTCTCTGGGCTTGAGCCTTCCTTTTCATTCATGGCTCCTCCCAGGTCAGCCCCCTGTCTTCACGTCAACAAGTCCATCCCACAAGTGGGATTCACAAGCTCTGGGTCTTAACACTCAACCCAAAAGCCAAGTCAATTCTGGGGCATCTCCAAATTCCATTACCATTACAAACAGGAACAACATGGCAACTTGGAAAAGGAACTGGGGGCTGTCTGCCTTTGAACCCAGGTGACAGTTTGATGAATCCAGGTAGGATCTTGGACCATGGAAAGGAATCCAGGGAATCTTAGAACTTTTCCCAAGTCAAGATGAAAAGACCTCTCTGTGAATAATGAGTAGTGAGTGACTCTGATGTGAGGTTTTGCTTTGGGACTCACTTTGGGAAGAGGTATGTGATTTGGCCAGATGACACTCTGGGCAGCTGTTGAGTCCCCCTGGCTTTGAAAACCTAGACATTAGTGCTTCCCTCTCTGGTGACTAACTAGGTATGGATGTAATGATCAGACAGTTGGAAGCCCTGTCTGCTGAATTATATTATTTGCTGTTGAGTAATGACTGATGGAATTGTAATTTATTTGTGATTGTATTTTGTGATTGAATTAAAGTATTTATGATTGACTAGATGAATCCCTCTTCCCCCCTCCAAGGGTGGAGGACTTTGACTTGTGTATTGTGTGTCCCTTAAGGAGACAAGCCTCCTTAAGGATGATTGAATGACTGAGTTACTAAATGATTGTTCTTTGTTGAAAACTATGTGGCCATATTAGTAATAAATTGTTGTGAATGCTGCATTTTGATTTTCTGTGATAAATTGTAATATTGTGAACGCTGTACATTGATTTCCTGTGAATGTTTTGCTCTGATTTGTTATTGAATAGAGTGTTTACAGTGCTATGTAATCAGAACCTTAAAAGCTGTTCATAGCAGCCATCCTTTGGAATGCTGTTTGTGCTTGGCTTTACCCCTTCCTGCTTCCGTAAAGGAAAAAAAAATACTAAAAAGATGATAAAAAGTAAAGTAAACACAATCAGGAAAACAGTATAAGCAATAACTACAACAGTACAAATGGAAAGAATAAAAAAATAGAAACTAAAAAACTAAATGCTATGAAATTATAATGATCAAGCTTGGCCTTGAAGAAGAGATATGAGAAAGCATCTCTCTTCTTTGCACAAGTGGAGAATAATGACATGGAGCACAAAAAATTATCATAAGATAATTTTTTGCATGTTGTTCAGCTTTGTTAAACTTTTTTTTCTCATTTATGTTTTTATCATAAGATGTAGCTCTCTAAGAGAGCTAAGGGGAAGAGGTATAAAAGGAAAGGTATAAGCAAAGTTTTTTTTTTTAATGAATCATTTTGTTTATTTGTTCTGCATAAGATATGTTCTGCATTCTACATAACTGGCTCAGTTATTTTGTAACTCTCTGTCTCAGTCCACATTTTTCTTCACACATATGTTAAGTGTATGTTTTTTTCTTTGTTAGGAACACTTCATTCTTACTAATACCAGGGATAGTATAAAAGTATTCTAAAAGCCTTTTAAATTCCTCTTCTAGCAGAGAAAGCACACAGAAATTTGAGTATAGATTATAGTTTTGTGGCAATGACAATAATAATAATGTAACATTTGGGGACAGCTAGGTGGCTCAGTGAATAAAGCAGTGGCCCTGGAGTCAGGAGGATATGAGTTCAAATCCAGCCTCAGACACTTAACACTTCCTAGCCTTGTGACCTTGGGCAAGTCACTTAACCCCAACTGCCCCTCCAAAATAAAAGCAAAATAATAGTAATAATAATATAACATTTATATTGTGCTTTAAGATTTGAGAAGCACTTTCCGTATGTTATCTCTTATGGTCCTCACAGCAACCCTGTGAGATAATTGCTATTGTTACCTTCACTTTATAGGAGATTAAAAATGTTGAGCCTAGGAGATTTCAAGAGATTCCTACAGTGTCAAATCACTAGATAAGAGTGTAAGACTGGATTTGAATTCAGATATTGCTGACTCCAAGTCCAGTGATCTCTTCACCACCCCCACTAGCTACCTTGTATCACATACTGTAGAAATCACTTCCAAATTTTGAATTCTATGTAACTATTTGTTGGAAAGGGAATCCTCAGTCCTCTGTGGCTTTTGCTAATAACTCCACTGGAGGAATGTAACAAATTGCTTGTGGAAGCCCTAACTTAGTTTCATACCATGTTATCAATGTCTCTTCTTGATAGAGATATATAAACCTCTCCCCTTGATTTACTGACTTTTTCTCTCACAAACACTCTTCTTCTTCCTAGAGTCCTTTTTCTTCTCCTTCAGTAGGAGGGTTTCATTTCTTTCAGGTCTGGTCCTTTTCCTCCTTAAACTTGATTTTTTTATCCAATTCTTTCCCAGTTTCTCTTGAAACATGCCATAATTTGTCAGTCCCAAACTTATTCTTTGGTCTTAAAATATCCCAAACTCTCCAAATCTCCACAATTTTTCTTCTTCCTTAAATTCACATGCTTCTCGCACATAACATCACCACAATAAAACTGCTCTGCTACATACTTATTCTAACCAGACTGGACTACTTCCTATACTCCATCCATAACCCATACACTTTACAGCCTCAGTGTCTTTATGCATGCTCCCCCTAAATTGGGACATTATCATGCTGCCTCATCCATTGCTTCTAGATTTTTAAAATTGCTTACTCATCCTTTATAAGACTGTTTAGATATCATGTACTTCATAAAGACTCCTGTTATCACCCAGTCAATAATGGCTTTCCCTACCCCACCTTGTACCTCACACAATTCTTTCCCTTTGTATATTTATCATGTATTATTTCTATACCATACTTATGAATTTACCTGCCATATTCCCCTTTGAGACTAAACTCCATGATGGAGTGGATTAGGTCTTATCTTTAGATATGGTCTATGGTCTATGTACATACCTTTAGATACGGTCTTAACACAATGGAATATAGTAGACCCATCCATACATTATATTCTCATTATTTAGCACTACCTCTTTAGAATGCCATGTCACATTATAGATTCATGTTAATTATGTAATATACAAAACTCCTAGACCTTTTTAAGAGGACTTATTTATCATAGTTTTTAAGTTGAATTTTTGAACCCAAGTACACAGCTTTATCCTTATCCTTATCACATTTCATGATAGTAATTTTGTTCAAATCTTTAATTCTGATTTGTCAAGATCTTCATGAATGCTTCTTTTATTATCTATTATGTCATATAATCTTCCCTGAGAACAATTGCTTCAAAATTTGATAAGCATACCATATGCAATTCACATACTTTAGAAAGGCAGAAGAGTATAGTGGGCAGAATACTAGATCTAAAGGTAAAAATCTCTGGCTCAAGTTTCAGCTCAGGAACAACCATAAAAACCATGGACATGACACTTAACCTGTCTGAATGACACTTATTGCCTCCATAAAGTGTTTATACTATACTTATAATGCCTACTTCACAACAAAGGAAGTTGTGAAGAAATTAGTTTTTTTATCCTTAAAACAATATGCAAATATATTATTGCTAGATTCCTTTCCTTCTTTCCTTCCTTCCTTCCTCCCTTCCTTCCTTTATTTCTTTTTTCATAATAATAACCTTCATTTTCCATCCTGCAAGACACAGTATCCATAAAACCTTTCAATTTCTCTGCTTTCAGGAAGAGCTGATGTGCACAACTTGTGACAAAGGCACCTAAGGTAGGTAGATTGGCTAGAAACCAGAATCCTGATTGTCCAAGTCTCTTCTGAAGAAAGCTCACAATATTGTGGCAGCTGCCTTCAGGACTTCAGTACAAGGTCAACCCTGGAATGAGCCTGGGTCTAAGGACATAAAAGTAAGAGAAGAATGTTTAACTTCAAGTCTGCTGGTAATTTTCATTTAAAGATAAATCTACTTTAATCTATTTTCAGCCTGGGTTTTTATAACACAATAATAACAGGAGTAGTATAAGGAGTACTGCACTGCATCGATCCCATTTCCCCCCCACACTTTTTCAGTTTATAAATGCATTTAGCAAGTCTAAAGGCAATTTCAAAGTACAGCCTATATAGTACTTTTGCAACCAGGTGAAATATTGCTCAATCAGGTTAGCAAATTTAAAAGCTAGTTCTTCTAGCAAGAGTCTCTTTGCTTCTTGGAAGACAACATAAGCCATTCCCAAATATGACTTACTCTCTGTTTGAGCCTATTCATGTGAAGTGACAATATAATCAAGGGCTTCTATTGGGGAAAATGCAATAAACAACTATGTGCCAACTCCCATTTCAAAACGGCTATACTGCAGTGTACCTGATTGTCAGTGAGTTCTCAAATAGTCAGTTTCTGCTAGAGAAAAAAAATCCTTGCTCAATAGGACATGTGTCTTTCTAAGTATATTGTTGTGCTGTGCTTCAGGGATAACCATTTGGTTACCTGAAGAATATATCCTATGATATAGAATCAAATAAGAAAAGGTTTACCTAATTGTTGCTTATGGGTAATTCTGAAACCAAATAGGATACCGTAGGAAAGGTCTTTATTTTCTCATTATTTTGAGTTGGAAGGAAATGTAGCATTTAATCCAACTGTTAAATTTTATAGGTTAAAAACAACTTGATTCACAGGTGAAATGATTTATTCAAGGACAGAATTTTAGATCTGGAAAGGAACCCAGAATCTATATAGTATAACCATATCTCCAAGAGAAATGACCACTGCAACAGACACAGTGAGCAGTCATCCAGTCTCTTCTGAAAGAACACCCATGCAGGGAATCAATCAAATCCACCAAAAATTCATTTCACTTTTGAATAATTTTAATTGTTAGGACCATTGCTCAGAATAGACAAGACAATGCTCATTTACAATAGAGTTGCTCAATTAAAGTCACAGAATTATGGAACTTGTGAGTCAAAAGGGAACTCAGTATCTATCTGGGCCAATCCATACTTGAGAGGAATGCCCACTCTAACACATCTGACAAGTGTTTATCCATTGTCTGCTTCAAGACCTTCTTGTGGCAGCCCAATCTGCCTTCAGATAGCTCTGTTAGGGAGTTTTTCCTAACATCTAGCTTGAATTTGCTTCTTTATAACTTGTACCTTTTTCTCTTGTTTCTGTCCTCTAGGTTCAAATGAAACAAGTCTAATCTCTCCTCTAAATGGTAGCTTATCAATATCTATAATGTCACTTTTGAATCTCCTCTTTTCTAATCTAAACACCTAAGGTCTTTCAACCTATCCTTGTATGAGATAGTGTCAATGCCTTCCACCTACTCTTTATTCTTTCAAGCTTAATGATGTTCTTCTTAAATTCTGTTGTTCAGAATTGAACACAATATATCAGATGAGTTGTGACAGGGACAGAGTACAGAGAGAGTGTCACCTCTATCCTTGGAAGCACTGCTTCTCTTAATATAGCACCAAATTACATTAATTTCTTTGGCTTCTACAAGCATTGCTGAGTCATATTGACCTTGTAATCTAATAAAACTCTTAGATCATTTTTAGACAAAAAAAAATTATCTGACCTGGCATATCTCATACTTGTGAATGGCACTCTTTATGCAAATGTAAGATTTTACCTGTACCCCTATTGAATGCCATTTACTAGATACATCTCAGTTTTCTAACCTGTCAAGATTCTGTCATCAATCGCATTAGCTATTTCTCCCAGCTGTGTAACACTTGAAAATTTTATGAGCACACTGTTTATCCCTTTATCCAAACCATTGATAAAAATGTGAAATAGCTCAGGGTCAGACACAGATCCTTGAGGTACTATGTTGTAGACTTCCCACAAAATTGCCGTTAATCTATTTTTGCAACTAGACTTCCAGTCCAGCCTCTTAACCAGTTATGAATTCATCTAATTGTATTGTGTAATCCATACCTCTCCTTTTCCCATTAGAATAGTATGAGATACTTTATCAGGTTCCTTACTTAACAATAGTTTCAACACTATCATGATGAATCAGTTTAATAACCCTGTCAGAAAGGAAATAAGATTATTCCCATGATTACCCATGAACTTTCACTTCAACAATGTATTCTAGAATGTTCCAGGAATTGATGTCAAACTCATTGACCTATAATTCTTATTTTGCTTTTGTTTACTCTGGCAAGAAGAATTATCCATCATCTGAAAAGGATAGAACAAAAATTGCTAATAGAGAATCAGTACCCAAGATTAGTAGAAAGACAAGAGATCACTTTGATTAATTCAAGGTACCCAGTCCAGAAGCACCATATCATTGGATACTAAAGGAATGTGTAGATGTAGCTACTAAGCACACTGCCAGTAACATCAGATATATTGTAGCCAATAGAAGAGGAACTGTAGGACTGAATCTTGATTCTCAAAAGAAGGAGAAGAGTTTACATATTATAGTCTAGTGAAATTGTCTTCATTTCCTGGCAATACTCCATAACATATTCTTTAAAATGTTTTTTGAGCACCTTGAAAGGGAAGCTAGAACAGCCTCATCAATAACAGTACTTAGCTGAAGTATCAGCATCTTTGTTAGTGACTTCTAGATCCCTTCTAGCCTCACTTTTTGAAATGAAATGACTAGAAGTGCAAAGCAAGCACCCATTAAAGACAAATATTAGAAGGTTCTCTGCTGTGTCTTGCATATACACTCTGGAAAGAAATCAGACCCCTCTATTGTGTTTATCAGTAGGACAAATAGATTTTCTCAATAGCCTCTCTAGAGGGAATCATCAGCTACCATTTCTCTTTAATTGTTACTTTTTATTGGATTTATTATTTTTCAGTTTTTCTGTCATTTTCAACTCTTTGCAATGCCATTTGGGGTTTTCTTGGCAAAGATACTGAAGTGGTTCGTCATTCCCTTCTCCAGCTTATTTTACAGATGAGGAAGCTGAGGTAAACAGTATTAAGTCGCTGCCCAGAGTCGCTAGTAAGTGTCTGAGGTTGGATTTGAACTTATGTCTTCCTGATTTTGGGAAAGGGAAGGTGCTCTATCCACTGAGCCACATAGCTGTCCCACTTTCTTGGATTATCTTACTCTATTACCTGACTACTTTTGTATATCTACTTCATCATTCCGTGGAAAACAAACAGATGCTATCTCCTCACAAATGTAATTTTTCATTCTCATATTCTCTCTCTCTCTCTGTCTCTCTCTCTCTCTTTTTCTCTCTCTGTCTCTCTCTCTCTCTTTTTCTCTCTCTGTCTCTCTCTCCTTTCAAATGCATTCTGGTCTCCCTTCTTTCAGTCCTGACAGTAGTATACTCTTCAACTTCCTGACACAATCCCAGTCATTTCCCTTTTTCCAGTTTTAGAACTGTAGATCTAAAGACAAACCCAAAAAAAAGAAGAAAAAGAAATAAAAGAAATACTTCCACTCACCCCCTCCTCCTATCAAAGTGATGCTTTAGTATTCATTTTTAGGAACATGTTGCTTCCCCCTGTAACTTAGAGTGTTGGAGAGGTATCACATAAGGACATTCACATTTTTTTCCTAGGAGAGACACTTCCCTGCACTTTGAAAATATATAAAATAATTTTCACATGATTCTCTATGGTCTAATTAGTTAAGGATTTCCCACCAATGATGCAGACTGCAATTTATCCATACTTTTCCAATCTGTGTCCCTTTTCTCTCTTAGCAGTCCATCTAATATACTAGAAATGCTTCTTGCTTTATTCCAGTTTGAGGATACCAGTGGAGCACTCACACCATCCACCTATCATTACTCAGTCTTATGTGAGTAGTACATCTTCTCTTCCTCTCATACAATTATTTGATGATATTTATTATTCTATTCTTAAGCATACCACATTGGCTATATTTTGTATCCTGTTCACATGATGGGCCTTTCCACTGTACTCTTTGTGATACCATTTTTAGCTCTCTGGAAGCAGTGCCATCTAGATTTGTACTCCTTGGTGGCTAATTTTGTGTTTGATTCATTTGTTTTTGTCGTTTATTTTTTATACAAGTCTTCTTGCAAAGACTGCGTTAACTCAATATGAATAATTGTTTGCCAACTTAAAAAAATAATTGGCAGAGTAACATAAGACGCTAATCTCACAAAGAATCTTCCATGAATTTGTTAAAACCATACAATAAAACTCTTTATAGGTATAACAGATTACTTTGTTTATGAACTCCGTTTATATATAGTAGCTGATGCAAAATCAAGACTTGGACAGACATAAATGCACAATAAAGATGTTTGCCACCATCTTAGAGAAGATATAGCACCCAATCCAGATAGAAGAGGAATTCAAAATATTCTTGTTTGTGAATAACACATTTTTTTCATTTCAACAAGTCCTGTTACAAAATCTCCTTAACTAGATCTATAATAATAAACAAGAGCTGTCTACCCTCATAGGAAAAACCAAATGAATAGATTGCCTGTCATTCACACTTTAATTATTTGTAATTATATACTAAGATTTTTGTTTTTGCTGCATGACATAGTTATGGAAAACTACAACCTCTGAAGAAATGAAGTTGAATATTATCTAAACAGCATTGTGGGCCATAAATAGGGTAGGATATATTACAGATGAGGAATATCATGAGAAAAACAATCTAAAGGATGCAAAAAGATAGAATCATGTCATGGAGAGACTATGGTATTCACACAATGAAAATTCTCACACAGTGAGAATGCCCTCAACGATTTTAGATGGATCCCCTGTGATGAATTTATGAGAGCATATGGAAAAGAGTCATTCAGCATAGATAGGTATGGATTGTTTGTTATCTTTACCACTGGAGAGAGGTTCCACATCTGTGCCAAAGTGAGATGATCAGATGCATTGGAATGTGAATACTGATTAGCATTTGGGAACTATCGTATTCCACAACTATAGATAAGTACAATAATATTGCTGTGAAGTAAGAGTCTAGCCAGGAGAACACATAACTTTCTAATTACAAAAAATTGTCTTTATACCTCTCATTGTCATTAATATACATAAGTCAGTGTGGAGATATATATGTATATGTAAACATGTATATATACATTATGCATATATAAACATATGCACATAAATGCATAAACACATTATACATACATATATATAGAAATATATGCATATACTTATATAACACGCATTTTAATCTTTCATCATTTTTCATTACTCTGTTGATCTTCTCTTGTTTTGCAAAGTCCTTTTCTCCTTTTCCTTGCTTACTACACGCTGAAAAATTTCCTTTTCTTCTGAACAGTATTGAGGACCAAACCCGAACCCTCTGATAACCAAGTGTTGGAAACTGGTGGCCCAATAAACGTAGAATAAGGCCCATTGCCTCTCACCCTGGGAGGTCAGAGGAAATAAAGATGAGCCATCTGGTGCTAGAAGTATTTTCCAAAATTTTATAATGTATGATTATAAAAGATCAAATTGGATCTGAAACCTCATACCATATTTTAGGGGGGAAATGTAAGACATAAATTGCTGCCTTTGTATAATGCGAGGAAAGAAATTAAAAAAAATTAAAAATTTATTTGTTTCTCTCAACAATTTTTTAAGGTAGGCCTGGAAAAGGTCTTGCAGGACACACAGACACAACAAAGGTAGGTTGGAATGTGCCTAGGCAGGAGGAAGTGAATTTCCTTGCATCTTTCCCCATCCTGATTTATTCTTGTGTCTTTCCCCTCCCATTTTACTTAGAAAACAAAAATTAATCTTGGGATAGAAAAAAACTGAGGGGCCTCACACACCCCTACCCCCACCCCCACACATATTTAAGTCCTGAAGTCTCTTCTTGATGAAGTCTATTCAGTGTTCCAGAGAACATGGTCCCTTGGGTTAGGAATCTGTTTTTGGAGAGAAGATAGTTATCACAGTCAAGATACTGAGAACTGATAGATTCTCCTCGTGGGAGAAGGAAAAGCTATAAGGTTGTTTGTTTGTTTTCCTTCTCTGAGTATGATGCCTGGATATGTGAAGGCCCTGACTTTCTAAAAGAACTTAAGCATTTGACTAGAAACTAGGGAGATGTCATAACCTGCTCATTTTCTTTTTGGAGAAAAGTTAGGTATATATGCCAGCTAAAAATAGAAGAAGAAAAAACAAAGAGAAAGTCTGCAAACTTGTGACCAATGGAACCATGCTTGTCTGTGATCCTAAATGACTAGAGGATCTTAGGTCATTATTAAGTAACAAATGCTCAAGCCTTGAAAGTAGATGGGATTCCAAGTAGAAGGAGAGGATGACAGGGAGGTCATTGCATTAAGTGGACACATGATTAAAGTATGTAGGAGAAAATACAAGCAAAAAAAATCTTCCAGAACTAAAGGGCTCATGTTAAAGAATATTTGGTGAGAAGTCTATATAAGTATATCAGGGCAATTTTGTGAAGTGTCTTGAATTTCAGAATAAATATGGGTCTTATTCTATAGCTTGACTTTGGAAAATTCTGCTGTTACAACCATGATACCTAGATCTCTGACAGAAATCCTTTCCTATAACCTGAATAGACACTACACTACAGATATAACTTGACTGGAGTAAATTTCAGGGATGCTATACTCTCCCACGTTCAGAAAAAATGGTTCTCTTAGAGAAGACTAAAAGTGTATTACTTATTTTGTTTATTTGTTTGTTTTATACAAAGGAAGGACTTTGAATTTACACATACTAAATTACCTTTTTGTATATTTTAGCCATACTTCTAGTACGTCACAATCTTTTAAGATTTTTGTTATATCCAGTCTATTAGCTACCCTGCCAATCTTTCTAGCAGATAGAATCGGTAAGGGTCTCACTTCTAGCACACACATATGTGTTCATGTGTATGTGTGTATGTATACATTCATACATGTGTATACATATGCACATACATGCATGATACATGGAAAAAAGCTACAAACATGAAATTTTAAAAAATAAGAATAATAATTAGAAAAATGAAAATTAAGACAACTCTGAAGTTGCAAGTCATACCCATAAGGGAAGCAAAAGAAAATTGCAAGTGTTTGAAAATAGATGTGTTAATGCATAATTGGTAAAACTGTGAATTCTTCTAGTCATTCTAGAAAGCAGTTTATGATTCTGACCACAAAGACACTAAACTGTGCATGCTCTTTGACCCAATGACAATATCACTAGGCTTATATGCTAAGGAGGTCAAATGAAGAGCAAAAAGATCTATATGTGCAACATTTTATTAGCAAAACTGTTAATTAAAGGGTGCCTGTTATTGAGGAATGAACAAATTCTGGTATATTCTATGCAACCCTAAGAAATGATAAAGGGGGAAGGTTCAAAAACCTTGGTAATGTTTGTCCAGAACTGATCCAGAATGAAATGAGCAGCACCTGGAAAAGAATTTATATAATAGTAAATACAGTATAAAAACAACTGTGTAGGGGAAGATGGTTGAGTAGGGAAGAGAATTTCAAGCTCTCAACATTTTCCTCCACAAAAGAGGTAAAATAGCACCTCTGGGCAAACAAATAAGAGTAGGGGCAGAACAGGGGTCCTCTTTGGACAACAGGAGAAGACATGAAGAAAAATCCCAGGACTAGATTTCCTCCCTGTGAAGAGAAAACACCTCTAGGCCTGAGTCCCCTTTAACAAGGCAAGGTGCTTTAACAACAGTTGGCAAGATCTGGGGTTAGCTGGGTTGGGAGGGTGCCTGAAAAAAAGCAACAACTTTTACCCACAGGACTCTGTGGAGAATTGAGCGTCAGACCTGGGGAAGATCTAGGAAACCTCTGTTGACAAGGAGCACCAGACCCAGCTGTCTTGCAGAACATGATGAGAAGGAATGGCCACAAACCTGGTGAGTGCAAAAGCTGTGGTATGAGGACTCTGCTGGCTATGGGCAGGGTGGAGGACTTGGTTTCACAGTCAGAGGGGAAAACTGAAGAGGATCAGAGGACAGAGGTACCATCCCCCATACCCCAGAACTAGAGGTAATTATAAAAACTAAATTATCAACAACAACAAAAAAATGCACAGGCAAAGGAGAAAAAAACCAATCATAGAGAGATAGGGGAATAGAGAAGATTGGGGTTCATCTTCAGAGGAGGATACTGCAGCAAAGAAACCCTCTTCTGCCCCAAAGAGTAATTCAGATGGTCACCTTCCCAAAAAGAAGTCATTGAAGAACTTTAAAAAAAGACTTTAAAAATCAAACGAGAGAGATTGAGGAAAACTTAAAAAGTAAAATAAGGAGAATGCAAGAAAAACAATATATTATGACAAAAAACGTCAACAAATTAGCGAAGGAGATCCAGGACCTTAAGAAAGAAAATGATTCCTTGAAATCAGAATTAGACAAAGGGAAGCCAGAGAACTTGTAAGAGATGAAGGAATTATATATATTTCAGATCAAGAAGAGAAAACATAAGATTAAACTACCTGAAAGCTCTGATTTAAAAAAAACAACAGGGTGGAGCCAAGATGGTGGCATAGAAGCAGGAAAACTCTGCAGCTTCTCCCAAAATAACCTCAAATACCTATAAAATATGACTAGATTAATTTTAGAGTACCAGAATTCACAAAAGTACAGAGAATCAAAACTGCAACTGAAAGCAGCCCAGCAGGCAGGACAGAAAGGGCTCATCACAGCATGCTGAGAGCCTAAACCAGCCCCACCTGAAACCACAGGTTGGCCCTGGGTGGCCAGGATAAGCCACAGTTTGGAGCTTTCAGGAAAGCAGATCACCTGCATCTGTGGCAATTTCCAGAATTATCAACCCATAAGAAATGAGGACTAAGTGAAAGGTTAGTGGAACTGGGCTAAATCTGGGGGAGAAAAGCTAGTCTAGCTGTCTGCATCCATAGCAAGAAAGCAGCAGAAGCAGGCCCTGCAGCCGCCTCCACGTGGCTACTTCAGAAGCTCCCGGTCTGCAGATTTCAGGTGGGGATCTAGCAGCTTCTACATTATGGGACTGAAGGGCCTGGAATATGATATTCCAGAGATCAAGGGAACTAGGATTAAAACCAAGAATCACCTAACCAGTAAAACTGAGTATAATGTTTCAGGGGAAAATATGGTCATTCAATGAGGTACAGGACTTCCAAGCATTGTTGATGAAAAAAACAGAACTGAATAGAAAATTTGACATTCAAATACAAGAAGCATGAGAAGGTAAACATGGAAAAGAAATAATAAAGAACTTATCAAAGTTGAACTATTTATATATCGACATGGAAAAACGATAATTTTAACTTATGGAACTTTTCTCAGTATGAGGACAGTTGAAGGGAATATAAATGTATATATATGTAAATATTCACAGATGTCATATAGGAGGGTATATATGCATAGGAACACATATGTGAGTGTGTGTATATATGTGTACATAGGCAGAAGGCACAGGATCAATTGAATAGTATGGGATAATATTTTTAATGGTGAAATTGAGAGATGGGAGAGGACTAGTATGAAAGGAGACAAAGAGAGACAGAATGGCGTTAATCATCTCATATAGAAAAGGCAAGGGATAACTGTTACAATGGAGGGGAAATACAGGAAGGAAAAGGGAATGGGTTAACCTTACTCTCACTGATTTTGGCTTAGGGAAGGAATGACACGCTAAATTGGGTATCTTGACATACATGAGAGTAGGGGGAAAGGGATGAGAGTGGGGAGGATAGAGAGGAGGGCAGGTTGGGTGGGAGGGTTCTTAGAAGCACACATTTCTGTAAAAGAACAGGGATAAAGTAGAGAATAGAACAAATGAGTGGCAGAATAGGAAAGAGGGAAATATGGTCAGTTTTATACAATATGTACGTTGTGTCGATGTTCTGTGTAACTACACATGTACAGCCTGTATTGAATTGCTTGTCTTTCCAGTCAGGGTGGGTGACAAGGGAGGAAGGGAAAGAATCTAGAATTTTAAGTTCTAAAATGTGTATAAAGATAGCTAGCTAGATGGATAGATAGGTATAGATATATAGGTACATCTATAGGATACATCTGTATCTATCGCTATACCTATATAGACACATTTTAGAACTTTATATATTTTATGTTATATAATATATATATTTTAAAAATAAATAAATATATATTTAAAATTATCATTATTATTATTTACATCCAACTGGTAAATAAGATACACAGGTACTTGGGTAGGGAGATCCATCTTGCCCTACCTGAAAGTTGATGGGGGAGGATATAGGAGAAAGCAGATTGGGGGAGGGGTTCTATAATAGGATGGCTGTTTTGGGGTTGTGGGTAGAGAAAGATAGGGAGAAATTTGTAACTCAACATCTCATTGAAATGAATGATGTAAACTAAAAATAAATAAAAGCTTTAAAAAAAGAACCTTGATATAATAATGCAAGAAATAATTAAAAGAAATTGTCTTAAAGCATTAGACCAAGAAGGGAAAGCTGAAATAGAAAAAAATCCATCAATTACCTCTTGAAAGAGATCCTACAAGAAAAATTCCCAGAAATATAACAGTTAAATTCTGAAACCCTCAGGTCAACAATAAAATATTATGAACAACAATTAAAACAATTTAATTATGATGCTATAACTAGAATCACACAAGACCTCGCGTTGGTGACACCAAAAGACTGCAGGTCTTGAAACATTATATGCTGAAGAGCAAAAGAACTGGTCCACCAGCTGAAAATACACCCAGCAAAGCTAAGTGTAATTCTGAATGAGAAAAAAATGGACAGTTGCTCAACTGTCAGACTTCCAGGCCTCTGTTAAGACAAAGAAACAAACAAAAACAAAAAAGCAATTCCCTGAACTCAGTAGAAGATTTGACCTATAATAGCCAAGAGAAATATAAGGTACATACCAATGACCAATTATAAAGGACTAAATAAGGATAGAATGACTGTATGGAAAATGTACAACTGTATCTAAGATTGTTACTAGTAATTAGGTAGCTTATAAGAAACTGTGGTAGACAGAGTAAAACCATTCAAGAACAGATAAAAGAGTAATTATCTTATATAAGTGAAGTGGAAGAGGAAGAACCAATACAGAGGACTTAGATGGGGGAGGAGGACTGTTAGTTCTAGAAACCTGCTTTCATTGCAAATGGGTTTAAGAGGGGAAGATACATACGTATTTAGAGGAGTATAAAAGTCTTCTAAATTTAAAAAAGAAATAAAACTCGAAGGAGATAGGGAAGGGAGAGAGGATAAATGAAGGATCTTTAGAAGGGAGAATGGGGGAATAGGTTAAAAAGGGAGTATGGAGGTTTGTTTAGATTTAGGGGAATGGGAGGATAAGGGAGGGATTGCTGGAGTGGGGGTAGATTAAGTAAGAGGAGGACACGGTAGCAGGTAGAAATAAAGTAGAGGAGTTTGGAGAGCAAAATAAAGAGATGTGCACAAGCATAGAAACAAGATTAGTAGTGGAGTCTCTTAGAGAGAAAGTTTATGTTTGTACACATGTATATGTATACACGTACATATGTATTTTTGTATCAACACACATATTCATGCTCAAGTGTAGTGGTAGATACAAAAGAGGAAAGGGAAAAAGGAGAAAAGTAAAAAGTGTACAGTAGAGATCAAAAGAAAATTTGCAAGGAAGCAAAGAAAAGATGGGCAACTTTCAACAGAACACAGTGCTTAATAGCCTTTCTTGAAATGGTAAGTTATTGCTGTGTATTCTAAATCCTCTCCTATGTTCTGCTGTGCACGACTTTTTATTTTATATTTAAGTTCATAATGTTTCTTTTTCTTTTCTTATTATGTATTTAAATTTTAGTATTTGTCTAAAATTTAAGAAAAAAATTAAAAAGAGGCAAGTAGGTCATACAGTGAATAGACCACCTGCCCTGGAGTCATAGAGGACCTGAGTTCAAATTAGGTCTCAGACACTTGACCCTTACTAGCTGTATCACCTGAGAAAGTCACTTAACCCTAATTGCCTTACCTTGCTCCCTTTCAAAATCAAAAAAACAAAAAAAAAAACAAAAAAAAAATCTTTGTAATCATGAGAACCTTGACCAGTGTAATGACCCACCTAGATAAGAAGATTGTTGATAAAGCCTGTAAGCCTTCCTCCTGACAGTGGACTCAGGTTCCATGATGAGATAGATATTTTTTGGACATGGACAACGCATGAATTAATTTTGCTTGATTATGCACATTTATTATAAAAGTTTTGTTTTTCTTTTTCTTAATGGGGATTAAAAATAATGTAATATAATATAAAATAAATACTTTAGATGATAAAAAAGGGAAATTGTCTCCTATTCCTCAATCTATCTCCTGTTTAACATGATTTTTGGAAGATCACTGACAATGGCTCAGCCATGATCTTCCAGATCTTTAAATGCATGTAGGTCATTTAGCAATTTCTGCTCCTTTTTCAGATTAATTTGATACATAGCCATTTTTTTGTTCCATTCCCTCAGTTTTATTTTGTGTATGATTTTGATTTTTGTAAGCAAAGGATTGTTAGTTTTTGTTTCCTTTTCCAATGTCGCCTTTTTCCCCCCATTTTATTGAATTGTTTAATCCAGTGGCATTCATTTGCAGTTACTGATGAGGTGCATGCTCTGGGACCCCACCCCCCTCCAGCTCTCCTTGAATCTTTGAGGTACAGGTGCTGGGAAACCCCTTGAAGTAAATGTTCCCAGGGAAGGCATTTGCCTGAGGTCATGGGCCTTAAATTGTGGCTCTGCCCAAGTCTTTAGCACTTCTTTGTTCCAATATTTTTCCACCCTTGAATTAGCCTAGCCCATCCTTGTCTATGTTCTCCAGGTAGCCTCCAGCAACTTCCCACCCTTAATATTAGAGTCTGACCTCATCTGACTCCTCCTGAAGACCCTCCCCAAACTCCTGCTCTAGACCACCCCTAGATTCGTTCCATAACCTTTCTGCATATAGAATCCCATCTCCCCTCCATGTGGTGTGAAATCACCATAGAATGACCTAGCATAGACTGGCTCCTTGAGAGTCTACCAGTTATGGTGAACTTTGAATAAACTGATTTTCTTTGGCTAAGACTTGAGTCAAATTCTTTTGGCAAGACCCGGAGTGTTGGTATTTTGGGGTCTCAGGCAACCCTACCCTCTTTTTGGGTACTCTCTTCATTATGAGTTAAAAATTCTATTTTTCTCCATATGTCTCTAACATTGTTGTTTTTTTTTTTTAAGTCTTTCATTTTTGGTCTTTTTGGAGGGGGGAAGGCAGGGCAATTGGAATCTAGTGACTTACCCAAGATCACACTGCTAGTGTTAAGTGTCTGAGGTGGGATTTAAACTCAGGTCCTCCTGACTCCAGAGGAGGTGCTGTATGGATGGTGCTACATATCTGCTCCTTTTCAAGTCTTTTCCCTTTTGCTGCTGTAAACACAGTATTTTGTATCTTCTCTTATATATTAATTTTTTAAGGTGGCTCTTTTCCCATTGACTCTCTTGCTTTCATCCCTGATCCTCTCTTCTTATTCATTACCTTTTTCCCTTTGGGGTTTTGTTTATTTGTTTTTCTTGTCTTGCTTTTATCTGGTTATATGGTTATTATGCTCCTGAAGAGGAGCCCAAAGAGGGTTAGGGCTGCCTGAGACCCCAAAATACCAACATGCCGGGTCCTGCGGAAAGAATTCCACTCAAGTCTTCTCAGCCAAGGAAAAAGGAAAGTTTATTGAAAGTTCAAGTTC
>CM053594.1:334056413-334100333 GCA_028646575.1 Pseudocheirus occidentalis
TGGTGAAGGGTTTGAGATATGCTGGACCCTGTGAACTTCAGTGTGTGCCAGGGATTGCCTAGAGGACCGGACAAGGAACTGGGAGCTGTCTGCTTCTGAATCCAGGTGACTGTTTGGTGGATCCAGGAGGGAACTGGGACCATGGAAGGAGATCCAGGGAATTCAGAGAGACCACTCAGAGTCAAGATGAAGAAAAGGCCTCCCCTTGGATGAAACTGGGTGGTACACCAAGGAGTGGAGGGTTTTCTAATGACTGTATTTGTGATTAATGATACTTAGTAATTGTGAATCTAGATTAGTGACTGATTGAGTTAATGGTTACCCCATGAGTGGAAGACTGATATACTGATTACACATACACATACACATTGATTACACATACACAATTGATTGAATGATTAAATTAATGGAAGGTTTCTCCCTTAGGGAAACCAGATGATTATTCTTTTGTTCCTTGTTCTAAATATCATGGCCACTGTAATGAAAACTATGTGGCCATTCTAATGTTAAGCTGTTATGAAGACCATATTGTGACTTTCTGTGATAAGATGTAATGTTGTGAATATTATATTGTGAATGTTTCCCTTGACTTGTAATGGAATGAAGAGAGTGTTCACTATACTGTGTAATCTGAACCTTAAAAGCTGTTCACAGTAGCATTCTTTTGGGAATCTGCTGGTGCATGGCATTACATCAACCTCACAGAATTTGATCTTGTTTGATCTAAGAAAAAAATTAGTTGGTCTAACACCATGTTTTTAAATTCTCTCAAGTTGATGACATATGCAGAGCTGCAGTCAAATATTGAACCCCCCTAAGGGAGCCCATATAGAACTGGACTTGATTTGAGGGTTGGGTGCCCAGTTTATATAACTTTACCACAGAGGTTGATATCACCCCGTCATCATTTTACCTAAGGACAGAGGAAATACCTCTTTTTATCAGACCACCTCCAAACCAGCCTTTTTCTATCTAGGCAGAAGAACTTGTCTTCACAGAAGCCTGAGTAGAACACAATGAAGCTTCTCTACCTTTGATTAAATTATCTCTAAGCTTGTGTGAGGGTTTGGTCAGGATAAGGAGACTCAATGTAATCTCATTATCAGAAAAGCCCTTCTGAAGTAAAACTGAAGTTTTTCAAAGTCAGGATTTTGAAAGAAGGAGGCTAGGGGAAAGAACTGAGTCTCCATGATCATTATTACTAAAAACCACAATTTTTTCATGATACATACATACATACATACATACATATGTGTGTATGTATGTGTAATACATATACATATATGTGTACATAAATATAAATGCAAATATATGTCTGTGTACATATATTTGTGCATATGCTGCCCCCACCAGTGTCTTACAAGATTTTGAAGAACGAAGACCATTTCATTTTCACTCCCTGGCATATAGTGGAAATGTAACAGATGTTTGTTGATTGCTTAAAGCGTATGTGGCTTTTGTTTGTCAAATATCCCAGGATTGGACCCATTCTGTAGCACTGAGTCATGGATTACATATACTTATATATATAGAGATATTCTAGTTCTATATGCATATATCAAGAGTTATATATGCATACACAATGCATACATTCATATATACATACATATTCCAAATGTTTAGGTATAGTTTTAAGGCAGTAAAGCTTAAAATTGCATTGTCACTCATGATATGCAGTACAGAGATAACCACATATAAACGTATGCATATATGTGTGTGTGTGTGTACTTATATATTTGTATGACATATAGGAAATTAATAATCTGTTCTGGAAACCTCCTAAAGATTTTTTGTTAATGATTTCTACTCTTTGCAATATCATGTATACGGGGGAGGGGTATACATGTATGGGCACATACACGTATGCATAGACACAATTTTGTACAGTGAAATATGATTGTGTGTAGAGGGAGAGAGTATATTACAACTCTGAACGTCAAGGATTATATGTATGAATCTCTATTCTATCCAAGAAGATAACTCCTTCTAGGAATTATTTCCTTACGATGAAAGATCAGATTCTAGACCTAGAAGGTATTGCCTAGAAAATCTCACCAACTTCTGGCTAAGTCAATAGAGTGATTCAGAACAGAACATCCCAGCAGTCATGCACATTTCCCCTCCTCCTTTTTATTTTTTTGTCATGGACAACATTTTTACTAAAAAGAACAGACAAACTATTATTATTCACTATTATTATTATTTGACAATCTTTTTTTTTTCAAAAATGAATCTGTCACTTTAAGGAAAACAACTGACAATATTTGTTGCCAGGCATAAAACTTGAGCTTTTAAGCAAAAGTGAGAATTTTTGAAAACTTTTATTTACCACCATGAACTTGACAGGTTCCAAATATGGAAATACTTTTTCTTATAACATTTGTGGCAGTATGATATTATGTTAACAAGAAATGAGTTCATTATTGTTACTTTCAAAAACATATATTTTAATAAATTAACCATCAATAGCTATAACCCAAATAAACCAAAGGACTTTGGAGTCCTGATAATTTTTAAGAGTGTATAAATGTGGGGCAGCTAGTTGGCACAGTGAATAGAGCACCAGCCCTGGAGTCAGGATGACCTGAGCTCAAATCTGACCTCAGACACTTGACACACTTACTAGCTGTGTGACCTTGGGTAAGTCACTTAACCTCAACTGCCCTGCTTTCCTACCCCTCCAAAAAACAACAACAAAAAAATTAAATTAGAGTACAAGTTTCCTGCAACTAAAAAGTTTTAAAGCTACTGCTATAGAGAATCTTCTTGTTGAAGCCTGTTGTTTCACTGGTATTTCCTGAGCAGCAATGGATATGTTTCTGCTAAATATTTCATTCAGATTAGGATTAGAAATTCTCTGCAAAATCCTGTATAATTCCTCATGGAATATTTGATTTCCAGACTCATTTTGATAGAAGGAATACCTAGAGATCCAGTTTAACAGCACCGTGTGGATCTGACTACTTGTATCATAGGGGACATGGATGATTTTAGTTTGATATGAGTGAAATCTGAGAATGAATCCGGGCAAGTGAAAACATTAAGACAATAGCGCTGGCTGCATTCCTATTTTTAATACATACACATGTGTATAAAGCCCTTTGCAGACAGTAAGCCTGCTTTGCTTTTAAATTCTTCAATTTTTGTGATTATTCCTCAAACTAATACCAACTGTGAGCTAGCTCAGTGTCTCTCTTAATCCTAGCCTCTACCTTTATACTTGGGGAATTCATTATGCATGTTGATGAATTCTCAAATATCCTGGGTCTCTTGAATCATGGTATCTCCTAATAGCTATACTTTTACTTACTACAGTTACTAACAACTATAATCCTGGGTACATGCCTGATCATTCACATAAGTCTGTACTCTTTGGTGGTGAGAAATATTGCTCAACATTGCATGCCTTCTTGAAGTGCTAAATTCTGAGAGAGGAGAAAACTTCTTCCTTCCAGCTTAGAAAAAGAAGACATAGCAACAGACACTCTTCAGGGAGAAATCCTGAAAGAGAACAGACTTAAGATGGTAAACATATACAGATAATCTAGCTCCATAAAATTTCCCAGATTTCCAACATTTCTGAGATTTCCCCTTGGATGACAACAAGCTCCTCTCTCTCTCTCTCTCTCTCTCTCTCTCTCTCTCTCTGTCTCTCTCTGTCTCTTTCTCTCTCTCTCTCTCTCTCTCTCTCTCTCTCTCATTCTCCTAGAGAGGGATCTCGTTCATTCTGTACATTTTGTGCTAATGTTCTAAGTTCTAATCTTTACAACTTCTCTGATTTTTCTTTGCTATCTGATTCCATAAATAAATTTAATTACTATTTGCTATTTGTGATGATCTTTTGTATGACTAAATTTAGTGGAAAGCATTCAAACCAATAGATTCAAACCAGTACCTTTTCCTCTTTAAGGAAATAGACAAGAAAAGCAGCTTTAACCTAAACAAACAAACAAATGTATATTTAGATCTGTAGTGTTTAAGAAGTCTCCATGGAACAGTGGTGGGCTAAATTCTGAAGATTCCTATTCATAAGATTTAAGAGATAACTTATATGAATATACATATAATCTATCCAACATATTTTTTCTATTCAGCTGTGTATAAAGAAATTATCTTTGTGTGTGTGTGGACAGAGCTATTTATTGAATGCAGAGTTTTTAAAAGTAAATTTTTAAAAAGGCATTACCACAGAGCTTCCTTCCTCCATGATTTCCCAATGTTCAACAATAGCTGCATATGGGTGAAAGCATATGGTACCTATATGTTGTGCTTTAAGGTCATGTTCTTTCCTACTCTCAAGAGGTGCCAGATCAATCCTAGCTCTGGTGAAATGCAGAAGGAAAATACAATATTATTTTCACCACACAATGGGATCCCATTTTTAATTCCTCCACTGCCTTTAAAACTAGTTTTTAAGACCTTGGACAGGTTATCTCTGCTCTTTACATTTCATTTTCCTTATTTCTAAATGAGGGAGGTGGCCAAGATGACCTTTGAGGTCCTTTCAAAATCCATGAATCAATTTTATTTACAGTTGATTAGCATTCAAATTAGAAGGTGCTGCCCTTGATGTCACTGAAAAGATTGATTAAATTCTTTACAAATTTTAGCATATTCACCACCCAGATTATCCTCTCTAACTAATGACAGAACTATTGATGCTTACAGTTCTACTTCCTTGCCCTTGAATAGTAGGTCTGATGAAAACAAACAGTCATTTTACCTTGGAAGCTTCCCTCTCTGCCATAAGTAGTCAGATAAAATTCAGGTGCTATTCATTCCAGACATTCCATGTTTCTGTCACATGTCTCAAGGTTTTATTATGTTATGTCCACAGGATATGAAGTGTTCCTGTTGTATTTAATACATCTCATTTTAGAGCAATTGCTCTGATATGGCTTGCTTTGGTGACGTTGCCATTTGTAAGAACATAGCTATATGTCAAGCTCAGGGCAATTGTGTTGCTATGCAGTTGTTTCTATGTTGAGATGTATGTTCATATCCATCTACTTATATCTACCTATCCTTCTATCTATCTATCTATCTATCTATCTATCTATCTATCTATCTATCTATCCATCCATCCATCCATCCATTTATCTGTCTATTGATTCATCTACAGATAGATACATACACATATACATACATACACACAAACACATACCTATAAACACATATGTACATATATGTATACATACTTGTAAACACACACACATATTGCTGTATTTTACAGTATCTTTTTTATCTACCATATCTGCCCTAACAAGTAGATTTTTTCTTCTAGGCTACCACAGAAGCAAAAAGCTCATCCTCTACAATTCCAGGAACCAAAACTGGGTCAGTCGAGCTCTCTATTCTCAACTCCTCCATCTTCATAGTGTTATCTAAGGGAAGTCTTGATAATCCCCTACAATGAAAAACCCTCCCCCTTTTCTGTTCCATTGCTTCAGAATCAGAGATGATAGGATTTAGATGATGAAAGAGGCCTATAAGATTAGATCTAACTCCTTATTTCTACAGAGCAAGTTATTACTTTGTGCTAAGAGATGGATGTTATCAAACTTTATCAGCTATGATTTTTACAGTTATATTAGTTTGTAAGAATGCACCTTCCTAACAGATGTTGAAAGAAGAGCACCAAGGAAATGTCAAGTTTGATAGGTAGGGTCATTTTAGAACATGTTACAACTCTTCAGAGAGAGCAATTTGGCTGGGGGTGGGGATGCGGGTGATGCTCAAGGGTAGGCCTGCGGGCAGACGCAGAACAGCACAAGATAAATAGTTGCCATGGTAGTATCATGGGAATGGGTGAGAAAGGGTGAGCAATATTTCAATCAAGATGAATCAATTAATCAAGAAATATTTATTAAACACCTACAATGTTCCCAGAGGGGCAGCTAGGTGGCACAGTAGATAGAAATCTGGGACTGAAGTTAAGAAGACAGCTTCCTAACTTCAAATCCGTTTCAGACACTTGCTAGCTATGTGACCCTTTGTCTCTTTGCCTCTGTTTCCTCATCTGTAAAATGAGCTGGAGGAGGAAATGGCAAGCTCCTTCAGTATGTTTGCCAAGAAAACTCC
The DNA here is from genome assembly GCA_028646575.1 of Pseudocheirus occidentalis. Taxonomy (NCBI): domain Eukaryota; kingdom Metazoa; phylum Chordata; class Mammalia; order Diprotodontia; family Pseudocheiridae; genus Pseudocheirus; species Pseudocheirus occidentalis. The sequence continues at coordinate 334,062,495 of CM053594.1, forward strand.
AAGTGGGGTCAGGAAGTGTTAGACATGGTTGAATAACTAAGACATTATAAGTAAATCCCTGGAAATATAGGCATATGAGTATCCCTGCCCCTGCGGAGCTTCTGTGCTCTGGAGACAACATATACATCTACAGCTATACACAGAATAGACAGAAAATAAGTTCAAAATAAGTTGAAGAAGGACAGTGGTAGCAGCTGGAGAGTGATGTTTTATCAGGAAAGGCTTCATGTAAAAGTTGAGTTTGAAGTAAATCTTAAAGGAAGTTAAGAATTTTAAGAGGGGGAAGTCAGGAAGAAGTGCATTCCAGGCATGGGGAACAGACTGTGTAAAAGAGAAGAGAAGAGAGATGGGATGTTATGTGTAACAGCAAGAAGGCCAGTCTGCCTGTAGAGTAAAATTCAGGAAGATGAGTAACGTATAATGAAGCTAGAAAGATGGAAGCAATACATAATTAATTTAAAGTTATATATGAGGCCAAAAGCCAGACACATTTCTATTTGATCTGAGAGGCAATAGGGAGCCAGTTGATATTTTTGAGTAGGTTAGTGACATGATATGAATAGTGCTTTAGGAATATCACTTTAGCCCCTGTGTAGAAGCTAGATTGAAACTGGCAGAGAATTGAGGCAGGGAGACCAATTAGGAGGACATAACAATAGTGGCACGAAGACATGAGAGAGATGTTATGAATGTAGAAACTATAGGACTTGGCAACTTACTATATAAGGTGGGAGAGCATGAGGTGTGAAGGATAATGGCAAGATTATAAATCTAGGAGACTAGAAACATGGGTGGTGCCAGAGTCAGAAATGAGAACGTTTAGAAGAGAGACGGGTTGAGAGACGACCAGTTTGAGAAAACTGGGACACTTCAGTTTGACATTCCTAATAGCCACTTAAATATATGGACTGGAGCTCAAGAGATCTGGGTATAAAGGCCTAGGTGTCATCTGCACAAAGATGGAAATTAAACCAGCAGAAGATGATGACCTCAGCACATGAGAGGGTATACAGAGAAATAAAAAAGATTGCTTGGAAGAGTAGCTTAGAGTTAAGAAAATGAATGTGATATGAATGGATAATTACCCCTCCCCCCCAAAAAAAATTAAAATAGACTGGTCAGGCAAGACAGAGATGAACCAGGAAAGAGTAGTATCATGAAAACCTGGGGTAAAGAGTATTTAAAAGGAAAGGGTATTCAACAGTGCCAAATACTGCAGAGAGGTCAAGAAGGTGGAGGTTATGAAAAAGACCATCAGATTTAGCAAGTAAAAGATCACTGGAAACTTTGTAGAGAACTGCATTAGTTGAGAAATGAGACTGGAAACTGTACTACAAAATGTTGAAGGGAAAGGAAGGAGATCAAATGCAGGCAAGGTGGGCAAAGAGCTTCTTTTCTACAAATTTGGCTGAGAGGACACATAAAAGGATAATAGCTTGAGGAAGTGGTAGCATCTAAAGAAGTTTGTGTTTTTGTTTGTTTGGGGTTTTTTGGCTTTTTGGAGGGGGGGATATAGGGCAATTGGGGTTAAGTGACTTACCAAAGGTCACACGGCTAGTTTTGTGTTAAGTGTCTGAAGCTGGATTTTAACTCAGGTCCACCTGACTCCAGGGCCAGTGCTCCATTCACTGTGCCAACTAGCCACCCCTGTTTGTTTTTAAAGCATCGAAGAGACTGAGTCATGCTGTATGTACCAAGGAAGGAATCAACTGATAGGCAAGGAGGAATGACTGAGGTAATAAATGATATTCTGCAAAAGATGGGAAGAGATGGGATCAAGGGCACATGGTGGCCTAGGGGAGAAATGAGGTTACCTTTTCATGAAAGTTTGGAAAAAAGGAGAAGAGCCAAGAATGACATCAAGGAAATTGGTTATGTAGAGAAGGGGAAAAGAATGAATTCATGGCAAATAGCTTCTATTTTTTCAGTAAAACATGAGATGAAGTAGAGTCTTTAGTTGAGAGAAGTAGGGGAGGAAAAAGTGTAAGAGGTTTTAGTGAAGAGGAAACCAGTTTGGAATAACCTCTGTGGAGAGCATGATAGAAAACCAATTAGTCAGGAGTAAATGGTTTGCCTTGCTGTAGTCACAGAACTGTAGAGACTAGATGATGTAAATTTGCAGGATAGTCAGCTTGTCTGTGATTTCTAACTCCTTTCTATATCATGACAGCAGAATTAGAGAAGGGGATGATAGGAACACCCAGGGCGTTTAGTTTGGCAAGGAAAAGGCAGTGATATGGCAAGAGGAAAAAAGATTTGAATAGAGGACAATATGGAGTTGAACTGGTTGTTTTGTTTTTGTTTTTGCTTTTTGGAGGGCAATTGGGGTTAAGTGACTTGCCCAAGGTCACACTGCTAGTTTTTGTGTTAAATGTCTGAGGCCAGATTCAAACTCAGTCCTCCTGACTCTAGGGCCAGTGCTCTATTCACTGTGCCACCTGGCTGTACCTGAACTGGTTATTTACGTGATCTAGACTGGGAAGAGAAGAACGCAAAGTTAGAGCAGGTATAATTGCCTGAGAAGGTAAAGGGTGGATGGATCAGAGGTCTTTGTAAGAATGAAAAATAAATATGAATAAGAAGGGTGAGGAATAGAGAGAGATGGAATGTCAGGTTTCTTTTCTTTTCTTTTTTTTTTTAATTCCCTGTATTTAGGACAGCATACAGAACACAGTAAGTTCAAATAAATGCTTATTGGCTAATTGATTGATTTTGCCCTTGACTGTAGGGCAACACATGAAGAAGTGACAGAATTAACATCACTTCAGAAATTGTTCAAGATTAACTAATTACTTAAAAAATGTACTAAAGAGCAACCTAAGCATTAATGTGCCATTTTTCTAATATGCAGCTATTTCAAAACTAGTTTAATCCAATTATTCTATGCATAATATTTTGAGTCCAGATCAATGTAATTAGAGTCTCAGGGATTTCAAAATGGTAAGGACTATGATATAGGCTTCCCATTTCTAAGCTTTTATTATCTCAGCATGCTTAGATAAAGTAGAACTAAATGCAAAATGATAATGTCATAAGACTCCAAAGGGCATTGCTACAGTGAATATGAGATTTAATTGATAGGATCCTCTTTTGGGATCTGGGAATTCTAGAAACAGAATCCAGTGAATTAATATTCAGTGCATACCTACTCTATACAGTCTAAAACAAAAAAAAACCCCCACATTTATTAAATACCTATTATGTGCCTACTATAAACAGCAGCATGGCATAATTTATATGGAATTGGCTCGAGTCACCAAGACCTGAGTTCAACCTATGCCCATTATACATATTGGATATGTGACCCTCTGCAACTTACCTAAAATGTCTAAGGCAAAGTTGTTACTCTGCATTGTTTGAGGGAGTTTCCTTGCTATAAGTTTCCTTCCCTATACCAAGGAAACCACAGGTTAGAGTTTTGTTTTATTTAAATACAAAAAAAAATTCACTGTACTAGGTATGACAGATGCAAGTACAAAAGAAAATCTTTCTGTGCTCTTAAGGATTGAAAACTAATACAGACCTACTGTAATGGTAATGAGAATTGGAAGATCTCCCCTGCCCCTTGATAGGCTTGAGTGAATTTTAAGACTCTCCCTGATTTGAAAATATACTCTCCCCCCTAACAGGCTGAATGTGGTCACATGGCATCTGTGGTGAGATGCTTGTTTTTCAGGAACGCCCACACCTTGTTACTTTGTAATTGGGCCATGGATCACAGGGGTTGTGACATTCTCTGACCCAGGAGAAGGGTATACCTGATGTAAGGTGAGTCCCAAGGGCTCACTCATAGGAAGAGTTATGTGATTTGGCCAGATGAGACTCTGGACAGCCCTTGCCCTCCATCTTTCCCCCAGCTTTGAAAATCCAGATGTTGGTGCTTCTCTCTTTAGTAACTAAACAGGTATGAATGTTATGGTCAGAGAGCTGGAAGTCCTGTCTGCAGATCTGTTTCTCTGTCTGTATATTTTGTCTGCTTGTAACTTCTGTTTGAATTCTCTGAAGTTCAGGTGCTGACTTTTCCCCCTGCACTAGGTAAATGATATATGTTTTATTAAAGTAAGATTGTTAACCCTTTTTGAGTTTCCTTTAGAAAAGCAGATCAAAGAACCTGTGCTAGCAGCCATCCTGGGTATGTTAGGGTGCTTGCTGCTACACTTACTAGGTTCTAATCTCAGCTTTGTCACTAACTCTGAGATCATTTCTATTTCTTAGTTTCCTTACTCTCCTGGTTACAGACATATACATCTTAAATGAACCTGATGATCCGCCTGTCCTGTTTACTATCTTGGCAACCACAGCACAGAAATCAGTCAATAACAAGGGAATGAGATCCATCTGACCACTTAATAGACAAACTTACGATGGCCTAAAGAACACACATATCTGCAGTGACAATCCCATTGTCCGTGTGAAGTGTGCCTTGCACTTAATAATAGCATAGTTTATTGCTATACCTTCTAATCACTACCTGAGTAGGCTTATTTATTATTTTCTGGTATCCATTTGGCTATTCTGTTAATGCTATAGCATTTTTTGTTTGTTATTTGTTTTATATATACACGAATGCTCATATTTAAGCTGTATTTTAAAAATACAGGTCAATTGATAATGTTATTGTTGCAACTAGCTAGTTCTCATTGGCTGTTTCACCATTCTTTACTTGTTTATTGTCCTGACACTTTTGTTTGATTGCTCTGTAGTATGCATATGCATGTACCCTTGAGCTGTACATGTGCTATGCCCCGCACATAATTTAGGCAAGTTGTCACTACAGTACCTGCCAGGTGATGTTATATATAATGCTGTGTCTATTGCATGCATTTATTTTCTTTTGTTTCCAAGGATACCATAGGAGGGTTACCAAGGACACCAGGAGAATCAGCCTTGTTATTGTCAGCTGCTGATGGAGCATGTCTATTTGTTGTAAAAGGGTAGCCCAGGTCTGGGAGAAGCTGAGGGTGCACCTGAGGTAGGCATTCTATTATATATTACTTATCTCTTTTTATTATTCGGTGTAAAAAAAAGAGCAATATTCTGAAGAGTGGAGTTACATGATGCGTACATTTGACTTATCTGAATTCAGCTTGTCTGTAAGAAAGAGGAGAGGAAAGAGAAGACATACACAGAGAGACAGTGTTAGAGACAGAGAGAGACACCTAGATGGAAAGACCATAGCAGGAAAGATTCAGATTGTATATGGGGTTGCTGCAGGGGTAACATACAAAAGCCATCCACCCATAGCATGGCTCTTTCTCCCAATGGACCATCCCACCCTGCTTCCCCACATTCCAGGTCAGAGAAAGAGAGGATGGAGACAAAGAATGGTGAGGAGGGGTAAAGATATAGTAGCCAGTGGAGGGAAACCAGATAGGAGGGCAATATGCTCAGGACTCATCCCAAACTAACTCTGCTTTGTCCCAGCTGAACTAACCTTAGAACCAATCTTTATCCCAAGGTTATAGATCATTTATTGACTTTTCTTATTCATAGAACCTTACTGAATACTGCTGTATTTGTGGGCATTCTATAAAACTAAAGAGAGAACACCTCTGACTATGTACAATTTTTGCCTCACATGATGACTTTAGAACAGCGGTTCTCAACCTATGAGTTGCAACCCCTTTGGGGATTGAACAACCCTTTCACAGGAGTCACTGGGGTCACCTAAGACCATCGGAAAACACATAATTCCCATGGTCTTAGGAACCAAGACACCTCTCCTCTTTCCATTTCCAGGCAGGTCTGCCCAGATGCAGATATGCCCACATACGAGCAGTAAAGGGTCTTGGCATTAGGAAGGTTGAGAACCACTGCTTTAGAACCTAACTTCCTCCATCTGCCTCCATACAATTCCACAGCATACCCGCCTGTATGGAGTCTGCGTAAATAGGAAAACTGCATCATGTCAAGGTCAGTGTGACTAAGGCTCAGTGAAACACATTTATTTTAGAAAAGGCAAAGTTTTTAGAAGAAAAAAGATAAGAACTAATTTTGATTAAGCAAACTCACTTTTAAAGTTAATAAGATGATCAAGGATGCCCAAACAGAAACCATGCTGAGAAAGATTATTATTCTCTGAGAATCAGAGATGCCACCTCAATGAGAGTGAAATGTATAACTCTCAGGATTGAGCAGAGGACTTCTCAGGTCTTCTTGGTGAATAGAATTAAGTTAGTAGCAAGCAATGCCACCTAGTAGTTAAACGTGTTAGATTGTGGAAAAAGAATTTGGTAATGAAACGTTTGGTACTATTTTGGATTATAATTAAAATAATTTGCTTTGATCCAATATCTGTTGGGTTTCTCTGGTACTCACTAAGCAAACAAAGTGGGAAAAGATGTATACAATTCATAGAGATATGGAGAATGAGTTGAAAATCATTCTCTTATTAATAGTCTCTAGGTCTATCTAATAAAATAAAGGTTTTGGAAGAGATCTTCATATGAAGTTTCAAGAAGGGTTAACATCTTTATTTTCATATTGTGCTGGGAAATTACATTTTCTCCCATTTTTCTTGATTACGTATTCCAGGGATTAACAACTCATAGATTTTCCTAAATATAAATTTGATAACTCTATATAATAGATGTAACCTCAATATGCCATAGGTATTGATTTGAGATGAACTAGTATATATATATATATATGTATACATACATATAAATATATACCTATTACCTCAGTTGGGTAGGAGGCTTAGAGGAAAGAACAGAGGAGCAACAGTACCCCTGTAACCTAACCAAAGCAGGACAAGATGGCAAGGGGCATCTTTGGAAAACCAGAAGTACTTCTGTCATGATCTTCTAGTCCCTTCCACTTGAAAAAGTCAGGGCCCTTTTTACTTATTTTTGGACCTCCCAAAATGTAAGATTAAGAGACAGGCACCTGGACTTGTGCAAACACTTCAGACAACGCATGTAGTCTGTGAAGACGTGCTTCCCTCCTTCTTTTCTCCTCTTCTATAACTCCACCCATAATGAGTTTGAGAAGACTCGGGAAATCCATCTGCTTGGCCTGTGTTAGATGAATGGTTAATTTCCAGCTCCCGCTTCAACTCTCAAGGAGGTTCCAAGTTCTTTGTCACCTCCTTCTAGGAAACTGACCTCACCTACCTTCAGTGAGAAGAGACAAGAGCCAGAGTTCAAGCCTCAAATTGAACAGGGATGGTGGTAATGTAAAGAAGAGTCAGATGGGTAGAGAAGTGTTATAAGACTTTTTTTTCCTTCCCATGCTGACCAACTAACTTAATAGCTTACATATTCTAACTAATACCTATGTAGGAATAATACTTATTTAAAATAGGAAATGTATACCTTTCCTTCCTTTCATTGCCAGCCTTCTAGAAACCTTATATTTTCTCTGCCTCCACTTTCTCTTCTCCCATTCACTTCTCATTCATTTGTAGTTCAATTTTGGATTTTATCATTCACCTGAAACTTCTTTGGCCAATTCCTTTAGGGATCTTCCCTCAGGGATTTTTGCTTGACAAATCCAACAAATTTTCCTCTGTTCTTTTCTTTCTTGACTTCTCTGAAGCTTTTTGAAACTGTGGACTACCATTTTTTAAAAGTATCCTCTTTGTTCTGACACTGTTCTCTTCAAGTTATCCTCCTGCCTATATTTAAAATGGGAAAGATATCCTTCTGTTTCGTGGTCAAGATTCTGGAACCTTTACATCTTCCCTGCTTCCATTTTCTCTCACTCACTTCTCAACCACTTGGAATCTGATTTTGGACTTCACCATTCAACTCAAACTGATCTCTTCAATCTTATCAGGGATTTTTTAATTGATAAAACAGAAAGCCTCTTCTCTAACCTTATCTTTCTTGACTTTATTTGGCATTTTAACACCTCTGATCTCCATTCTCTCTTTCCTTTAGATTTCTTGATACCGTGGTCTTCAAATTGTCCTCCTTATCTGACTGCATCTTTTTAGTTACCTTTTTTGAATTATTATAGATATCCTGCCTTGTAACCATGGGGCTTTGTGCTTGGTTCTTCTTTTTCTATATCATAATCTAATCAGCTTCTGTGGGTCCGATTATCACATCTGTGCGTATGGCTAACAGACCATCATCCTAAAATCCTTCTTTTCTTGCACCTGCAATATACAATCAGTTGTCAGTTTTATTGATGTGATTTCTACATTCATTGCATCAATTCTGATCATACCTAGTTTGGGTCCTCATAACTTGTGATCTAGGTTATTGCATTGGTATCTTAATTAGATTCCTGATGTGTCTATGTTCCAAGTAGCTGTCAAAATGTGCTTCCTAAAATGCAAATCTGACCTTGTTACTTTCCTACTCAAGAACCCTCATTAGCTTCCTGTTGCTTCTAGATAAAAGACAAACTCATTTTGTCATTTCAAAAACTTTTCCCAATTCAGTTTCAGTGTACCTTTATTGCACAGAGGCAGGAGACGGTCCAGTATGTCCAGTAGTCCTGGAGTCAGGAAGACCTGAGTTCAAATCTAGCCTCTGACACTAGTGGTGTAACCCTGTGTTCCTTAACCTATTTGTCTCAGTTTCCTCAACTGTAAGATTAAGATAATAACAACACCTATATCACAGGGTCATTGTGAGGCTCAAATGAGCCTAATATTTGTAAAAAGTGCTTAACAGAGCCCGTGTGTGTGTGTGTGTGTGTGTGTATGTACACACAACAAACACACATACATATAATATATATTATCATATATATTAAGTACCATAACATATAAATGCTTACTTCTTTCCCTTCACATATGTGCCTTTCAAGTGGTTCATGTGCTAGCTGAATACTTCTTCCAGACTTCAGCACTCCACCTCTCATTTCCATGCTTTTCTATACACTATCCCTGACTCTTTCCTTTACCTAGGTCTTAATAGTTCCTGGCTTCCTTCAAATTACAGCTCGTGTCAATTTCTATAGGAAGTCTTTTCTGATTCTCTGTTGCTAGCGTTCTCGCCCTTACCAAATCATAACGACTATACATCCCCCCAGTAACATGTGTTCTCCCAGAATGAATTCATTATTTTTCATTTTGTCTTTGTGCTTCCAGCACCTAGCACAGTGCCTTGAATGTTATAGTAGCTTAATAAAGAGTAATAGAGATAGATCCTTAGATGCCAAAGCTACAAGATTAACTGTAAGGGTGAACTCTGCCCTTCAGCTTCTCTTTGGTGCCGTAAGGTTTCTGCCTCCTTTCCATTCAACCCACCCATGGGTGACTTTCCTGCCTCTTTCCCAGACCCAAAAATTCCTAATTACAGCTCTGTAAAATACAATTACAGCTGAACAGGGAAGACCTCTACTCATTAACGTAATGGATTGCTTTTAAAAATCCAAGAGTGGTAATAACAACCTTAAGGAATTCCAATTCCTCCTGATTCTGTGCTGTGGAAATCAGTGTAAGGTCTACAGACTTAAAATTGCCAGCTACAGGATCCCATGGCAACAGAGTTAAAAGTGCATTTTCCCCTGAATCTTCTCCTTGGAGGCAGAATAGCAAATGGTGACAAGTATAGCAACTGTAGCTGTGGTCACAAATCAAAGGGCAGTCGTCTTCAAGGAGCTGCAGTGTGGGAGGGACTGTTGACTTCTTCAGCTGCAGACATGTAGGCACATACACATACCACGTCGTAAGTGGCAGCAACATCATTTGGAAATAATGGACAGCAACTGTTTGTGTACGTGTTCTTGCTAAGATCCTTTCTTTTAACTAACTGGAATGAGGAATGATGAAATACATTTGTTACAACAGTCCTAACATACTCTTGTCACCAAGAAAATCTTGCCCAGTTGCTGCAGTGGTTTCTTGATAAATGTTCATATCTTACAGATTATAGATTTTTTTAAATTACAGAACTTTAAGAGTATCAAAATCTTGGGATTGGAAAAAGAAAGTGTTCCATTAAACTTTTTTTAATATGCAAAATTAAAATCTACTAGCCACTAAATGAAACTCAGTATGTATAAGAAAGAAGAGGGAAAAATGGAAAAAAAGAGATTTCATTTATTTAACAATTGTACAAATGATAAAACAATAATACCAAATGCTATACACAGAACCAGAGGAAAAGTGTTGAACAGGATGGTCCTTGACAGAATATACCTTAACTCTTTAAGTTCTACAAATAGAACCTGGAGGGCTCAGTGGCAACAGTACTGTGAAGCAATGCTATTCCCTGTAAACTCTTTTCCTGTTATATCCATTTAAAACACTTGTGCTTTTGCCTACACAAATAAATTACATTTTAATGTGTAACTGGAATTAGTCATCTATATGCTGAATCCATAATCTACAAACTGCAGTTTGAACAAATTTTCAGCCTTAAGATTTTAAAAATATTTTGAACTGAAACCTTGTCTTAACACTATTCCTCAGAATAATGAAAGCCTGAAGGGAAAATGGCAATGAGAATACCAGAGTACTTTGCATCATAATCAGTCTCACCAAAAGGAGTATGCATCTCAAATATAACATTACAACAAGGCTCCAGAATGAGCATGTTACAGATGTATGTATGTGAGACACATTAATTATAAACACATACATAAACAGGGCATCCCAAAGGTATCAGTGCACTAAAACTTTTGGGACATCTTATATATGTATGTATATACATATAAATGTGAATATAGATGAATCACACATCTATTGGTATAATATATGCATATATCGCAGATACTGTGAAATGTACATTTCTGTTTGGATTTCATTTGTTCTTTTTCCCAAAACAAATACAATTATTCTAATATCCAATTCTTTACATAGCTAGTAACGTATAATGGTTGATGAGGAATTTTTTCCAAGGCTGTAAAGATAACTAATACCTATTTCTCCCATGTCTTTTCCCTAATTCAAGAAATAAATTATACAAATGTGTATTAAGCGCCTCCTCTGTGCAAGGCACTATTCTAGGATCTGGATTTAGGATAAATATTTCCTACTAATAGACACAATTTTTTTTCTATGAACCAAGTATCAAGTCATGTGCACGTGTGACTATTTTTTTCATGAAAACTAATTCCTTTGTACACTCTCTTTCTGTGTAATATCTTAATATCTAATAGGTATATACACTATTCCTAGAATTTTGCTTAACTTTTTTTTTGGTAAGCATAAATGTAGATAATCCCATTAGCAACTGATACAGAATTCACATGATATACAACATAAGGATTAATTCGAGCAACCAGCCCCTTCTGACCTTCCAAGACAGAATTTCCATACTAACTTTTAGCCTTGTTCACACTTTAACCAGTTTCATTCATTCCTGTGGGTTGAAACATTAAATAACAGAACAGAACCATCTGAGACTGATCACTTGATATTTGGTAACTTTATAATTATTAATGAGTGCATTGAGCAATATTCAGGATAGCTTTACTGTGAATCGTTCATGCCCCCCAAAAGCCTTATATTAAAAGGACAGAAATACTATATTAAGCACTTGCCTGGTACAGACTTTTCCAGTTATCATGCAGAGGGTTAAAATCTTGAAACAGAAGTGGATTAAAGCTGAGCAATGTGTTACTCTCCCTAAAGCATCATGAGATATGTCAAGAACTTGATAATATTTTGATTTACTCTACATTCTCCAGTCTTGCCTTTATATTAGACATTTTTCTTCTCTCTGCCCATACAGTTATTCTCTATTCATTTCCTTGACCTATTCCTGTAAAAAAAAGGCCATAGCAGATAGTTAAGGAGAAGGGAACAAGGAAAGGTATATAGTAGAAAATGAAATGGGATGGTACAAGTTGCTACTTTGAGCATGAAATGCTTTAAATGAATTCATTTCAGAGTATTAAAAGCTCCCTGAGATTGACAACAGTAGTCTCAGACAATGCTGAAGCCCTTTTTTGTTTGTTTTAGATGCTGGACTCAGGTATGAAGGAGTATTTTCAGAACGGAGGAATATATTTGGAGAACACAAGTAAGAAGTCACAAAGAAATGTGAAGAAGCTAAAAGGCACTACTTGATTCTTCTTTGAGATAGATAGCAATGCACAGATAAATGGACAGTAGAAATGCTTTTGTTGTGGCTTTACAAAAGAGGCTTAAATTCAGTTGTTGGAAAAAAAAGTAGGATCTTGTTTGCCTTCATTCCTGCTGGTTAAGAAATGTGCTGAATGTTTCTATGAGCCTTCCTAGCTTATAGGACTTAATACATAAACTGTGAGCGGATTCAGAGAATTTCTGATGTATGACCCAGTCCAAATAGATAGTCTCTGTAACTTTTCTGCTTTATATTTGCTTAAGTGCTAACTTTTCAAATGATTTCATCAGTAACAGAGTCAAACTATACTTGTAATTTTTCCAAATATGATGAATTAGTTTAATGATGCAGTCCAATTTCATCCTTTTTGTACTTCAGTTATTGAAAGCTTCTACTATTTTTTAATGCTTTTTGAGAAATAGCAATGTCAGGAAAAGTCATGTAAGTCAAATGTATATCTTGTATTTTAATATCATATAAAATATCAAAGTACATATAATTATAATGATTTCCCATCTCTTTAAAATGAAAGTGTATCTATATATAACTCTGTGTGTGTCTATACCGGTAGCACTGATTTTGCTCCTCTTAAAAAAAGTTTGCATTCTGTGATTTCATTGGTATAAGGAATTCCCAGTGAGAAGATTCCTTCTACCAGTGCAGAGCAATAACTTCTGCAAAACTTCATCAGGAACATTGAGAGGTTAAATATCTAGTCCAGAGTCCCATAGCCATTATGTGTTAGAGCGAGGCCTAGAAAGGAGGTCTTGGTCATTATGAGGCTGGCTCTCTATTCACAAAGCTAAGCTCCTTTACTACCTGTCGTTCTGTTTCTTAGTATCTGTGATATGTCATGGGCAAGTTACTCTCTAGAGTCTAAGTTTGTTCATATGTAAAATGAAGGTATTGATCTTTAAGGTACCTTCTGGTCATATGTGTGCACACATGTAGGAACAAACAATATACACATACTTTTCTGTAGTGTGTATGTACATGTGTGTATATTATATATACATGTGTCCATGTATATAACACACATACACACATACCTACCTACCTACCTACCTACCTACCTACATACATACATACATACACAAAGAAGGGGGTAGGAGAGCAACAGAGAGAAAGGCAGTATGGCATACTGGATAGAGGGCTGGTCCTAGAATCATGACTTTCTCAATTAAAATCCCAGCTCAGGAAAATACTGGCTGCATGGCTCTAGGCAAGACACTTAATATCTCAGTGACCTGGGCAACTCTTTTAAGACTTCAAGTTGAAGAGAACGTGATTATCTTCATTGATAGGGGAAGTTCATCACAGAGTTCCCTAAACCAATGAAAATTCAGGTCTGCTTGGAGAAAAAAAGTTGATAATACACATTTTATGTACGTATCATCGAGACACGTATAATTTCAAAAGGAGGCAGACTAATCAAGTGTTTTATTTGAGGGACAACAGCTGTTCAGCCAGTGTGGGCGACTGGTAACCACTGAAGATTAAAAGGAAAAGAGGAAGCTTGTTGAGCAGATCCCCTATGAAAGATGTATGGAAAAATATGGACAAAATCATGTAATATAAATTAAATGAGGAGGAGTTGCCATATGCACAGTCCTCTACATGCAATGAGTACTTAATAAATGTTTCTTGCTCTTATACAAGTGAAGGGAATACCTACTCATCTATCACAAGTCCATCAAAGTATCTGAGTCACATACACATATACACACAAATATACATATATATGCATACATATATGTAATATTTGAAGTCTGATCTTTTCCAGATAGAACTTTCAAAATAATTTATTCTTTCTCTTTGTATTCAATAAACATTTATTAAGTATTTATTATGTATATCTTCATGGCATGGAGAGATCTATACGTGTGTGTATATATATGCATATATGTGTATTGTGTATACATATGTAAATATGCACACATATGCCACCACACATTCACACTCACATATACACATGTATATAAACATGGACATATACATAGGGTATACTGCAGTGTTTATATACTTATATACACTTATATGTGTATATGTATAATATGTATATGTGTGTATATGTGTGTACACACACACAAATTCTTGCCATTTTATCTCATCTCAGTCTGCCTCCTTTAGGAGACTAGAAGACAAAGATAAAGTATATTTTTCATGTTGTTAAGCAGAGTAGAACAGGGAATGAAGAACTTTTCCTATTTTATTTCCAAAAAAGCAATAGAATTTAAAAATTACTTAACAGCATGGTTTTAAGCTAACAGATGACTGGCAAATTGCCCAATTCTATTAGTTATTTAAATTTAAAAATGTACTTTTCTTTATTTATTATCTCATTTCACATTCTCTCATTTCTTATTTCCTAAAATGAAATCATGACTGAATTAAACTACTACATGTTCTAGGTTACTTGTTTCCTTTGAATTGCAAAATATTAACGTAGAAATTCTTTGTCAACTTACTTAAAATTATCTACCACTTCTAGAATATCAACACACTCTAGATCACATTGTTTCTGTATTACAGAGGAAATTAAACAATGTCAGTATCCCCATTTGAATAAGGGAATGCTTAAACTCTGACCCCAAGTTTTGGTTCATGGTATTGAACAAACATTCCTTTTAGAAGAGCAAAATATTACTCAGGAATGTGCTAGAAAATATAAGGAATTTTAATGTCATCATTAAAACAAAATATAAAGTATTAACTTGAATGATTAAGTTTTCAAATATCATTTTCAAATCAATCATATAACAACATAGCACTCAAATTAATCACTTCAATGAAGAGAAATGTTACTTATATTAAAAAAATCAGTACATTCTTTGGTACCAAACATAAAGATACCTCCTTGTTAATTATTAACCTTCCCAGATGGCATGGAACATTTAAATCTCCTGGTTAGAATGGCTCAAGATTTCTGTTGGGATAATTTAGCTGGTACCTTTTCATCATCCAAAAATAATTTAGAGGTTTACAGTTGATCATTATTAAACATTTTGAGCACTTGTAAGGTCTTCTCAAAAAATAATAACTTTAAAAACATTTTTTGACAAGTATTAGGTTTTTTTTTCCCTGTACATGTCATCCTGTTTAGGATCTTTCAAGATCTCTAATATACCAAAGCAAATAGGTGCCAGAAGAGAAGAACAATGAAAACAAATATATTAGTTGATAATACATGAGTAGACACAAACTCCTGACTGAAGGCATTTACTTTGATTGTTTGTTTGATCTTATGGATTGCCCTGCTTAACTGTCTCCATCACAGTTTCTGCTGACAAGGAAGGTTCTGATTTCCCCAAAGGCAGAGTTGTCTTCCTTGGTTTTTCCTCAAATGTGCTTGACGTCGTGGGGGCAGTCCAGCAGTAATGAACACATTTGTTTCTTCTTTAATTAAATGTGAATGCATTGTTGGATCTTGTAAACGCTGCTGATTATACATTCAAGCTGTGTTCTGAGTAGAAGTGGCACTTACTAGGACCCTTGCAGTCAAAACATACAATTTTTAGAGCACTTCGTTGGCATTTCATCAGCTGGTAATGGATGTCTCATAGCCTTCCCCCCCACACCCCCCAAGAAGCTTAGTGGATACTGAAATCTATCTTCTGTTTTGCATCTTAATCCCATACAAACATCCTCAGAATGAAGTGCATATTCAGTTTGATTTCTCTTTTAAAAATGTGCTTTATTGCTTTATGCATTTTCCTGTGGTTAATTTTAGTGCTCTTCTGTTATGTAGCCCATCTAAGGTCCTGAATTCCAATGGCATCCTGTGAGGACTTGCATTGGAAAAGTATCTGTATTTCAAGTTATCATAGTAATGATATTTGACTTCTTTCCCCTTTAAATCTTTAGGGAATGGCCAGAATCCATACAGGTGAATCTCATCGCAAAACCGTGTAGCAAGTGTGTACATGAGGAGGCCAGTGCTGGGTCTTTTGATGGGAACTTTGTTTGTCAGCCAGTAACTAAGGGAAGAAATTGAGGAAAAAGGGAAGTTAGGAAATGTATACATATTGAATCCTGAGCTAACTAGATTGTGTTTGCTAAAATTAAATAAAATTAAAATGTTTCTCTTTATAACATTCATATAACAAAAATAGAGCCATGCCATAAGATTTATAGATTTTCTATGAAATGTAGCTCATTTTGCTCTTATTTTCTTTCTTTTTTTCTGTCAAATTATATCTCACAATTGTCACTGGAAGTAGGTATTGTTTTGTTTAGTTGTATTAAGTGTCCTCAGTTCCTAGAACAGTGTCTGGTATACATCTGGTGTTTGATAGATATTTGTAATTGATAGACGGACAGGTGAATAGCCCAGAGGAAAAAGAGATGTGGTTACGTAACTGCCAAATCAGAATTGTAATCTCAAAGTACAGACAACAATTTTATCAATTACAGAGAATCACTTCCCTGACAACAGACTATGACTAAAGGAGAAAGGGGCAGAGGAGTAACATAATTCATGGTCAAGTCTAAAATATTACAAGATACCTGAATAATTAATATTAACTAGCATTTATATTGTACCTGTTAATTTCCAGGAAGTGATCAATTACTGAATAATCCAAGTAGTTTTTCTATAGAATGCCAAACTTGTTTTTTGACTGTAATTTAAATTTTATTACATATTTTTCCTTAGAGAGACACAATCAGTTGATAGAAATTATGACAAATTGATAAGATTCAGCTGGCAAATAAATTTTAATATTATTGCCAATAGCAAAAATAATAATTCATAATAAGAAAACACTTCAACGTTTCAAGAAAGGACTTTCCTCACAAGCAAAAGGACAGCATGGATTATGGCAAGAGGACTAACCTGGAAGACAGGAAGATTTGGCTGCAAGTCTTTAATATACACTAGTTGAATGACCCTAGGCAAGTGTAATGGTAAGGGAATTTGAAGATCTTCCCTGCCCTTTAATGGGTCTCACTTGGAGCCCAATAAGAGAAGCATGCTTAGAGGAAACTTATTCTTCAGGAAGATGCACACCTTTTGTTATTTTGTAATTAGGCAATGGGTCATGAAGGTTGTGATATCCTCTGACCCTGAAGAAAGGTGTGTATATGTGTGTGTATGTGTCTTTGTGTGTGTGTATGTGTGACACACACACTCTCAAGATGAGGTTTTACTTTGGGGCTAACTTATGGGAAGAGTTGTGTGATTTGCTCAGATGAGACTCTGGGTAGCTCCTGATTCCTCACCCCCCTCCACCTGCCCCCTGCAGGTTGGTGTTTCTCTCTCTGGCAACTATGTATGTATGTAATGGTCAGACAGCTAAAAGCCCCCTCTGCTGGTCTGTTGAATTGTTATTTTCTCTGTCTATATTTTTTTTGTCTGCTTGTAATTTCTGTTCATATTTTCCCTGAAGTTCAACCTGCTGACTTTTCCCCCTGAACTAAGCAAATGATCTATATGTCTGGTTAAAGAAATATTGTTAACCCTTTTTTAGTTACTTTCCTTTAGAAAAGCAGATCAAAGAAACTGTGCTAGCAGCCATCCTGGGTATGCTAGGGTGCTTGCTGTACAGCAAGTCACTAATCTCTTACTAACAACCCCACCCCCAACACCAACATAATGGGTATTGGTACAAGTGAGTGCCCTGTCTTGAAGTTCCGTATATGAATGAAATCATACGTCTAGTATTACACTATCTTTTTCATAAAAACCCAACAAAGTCAAGGAGTATATTGTTATTGCCAATTTTAAGGCTAAAGAAGATGACACCTAAATTACTGAAGTGACTTGCATAAAGTCACAGGATCACAAAAGACTGAAGGACAACTTACACCCAAACACTTCTGATTTCAAGATCATCACTCTTTCTGCAATAATATAGGAAATTATGTAAAGAGGCAGCAATAATTTATTTCTGATTTCAAAAATATAATCAAGAAACTCAATTCAACTCAATATTTATTAATCTACATACTAAGATCAGCGGAGTCCCTAACTTTAGGAAGTTTGAATTCTACAGCATAATATTTATTCATATTTAGGGTAGCATTTATTTGCAAAATAAGATTAACACAATACCATTCAAATACATACTTATAAGCAGAATAGCCTCTTTTTCATTCAATTTCTTTCTTTATATACATATATGTGTGTGTGTGTGTTACATATGTTCAAAGTCCTACTTTTAATGTATTAGTCATTACATCTTGGGGATTTTTGCAAAGGGTTTTTTGGATGCTGCTATGAAACTCTTTAGGAAGTTTAGCTGAAAGGAAAAGGGCACAAATTCTTTCATAATTTCAAGACTGTTTAATCCTTAGGTGAACATTATTCATATACTATCTTTACATCGTTCATCTGCTTCTTAGAAGCAGTGTTTTATAGTAACCCAAGAGCAGAGGTCCAAATGTGTCCTCTGACAGTATACTCACAATGAGTATACTGGTCGTGTGATCCTGGGCAAAGTATTTAACCAGTCACTGCTCTAGGTTGGTGTCAAACTCAGATAGAAAGGGGTCTCTACAGCTTGCATATTGACAGAAAATCACAAATTAAAATTATTTATACCGTATTATGTTTTTGTTTATTTTGTTAAACATTTCCAATTACATTGCAGTCTAGTTCTGTCCACATTCATGAGTCTAACAGTCAAAGAGTTCGATGCCTCTGCTCTAGGTAACTCTCTAGGACCAAACATTGTACAGAGAGGGCCAACTTGCATGGACAAAGGCAGTTTCCTCTTCTGGGCATTCTTTGCACCAGTGAAACCACAAGTCTAGTCTCTATGTCTTTATCACCATCTTAGCACCCAAATGGAGAGAACTTACACAGTAGTTAACTGCCATACAACCACAGATAAGGAACTCCAGAAACAGCTTCTTCATATATCTACACAGTTTTACTTTGAACTCAAATTGGCAAATTACTTTTACCATTTTAATTTAATTTGAGAAGAATGAATTAAAATGCTCTGAGAACCAATTGTCCAAGGAGACTTTAAAGTTACTAAAAGCTATATATAAAACTCAAGAGGAAGGGGAATTCCGTTTTACAGCATCAGCTCCCCATTTCCTCTTTTCTGCCACACAACCAGGGTAGGATATTTAAGTTTTGCATTTTTGTCCCTTTCTAGAGACAGGGTGCTTGCTACATATTCTAAGTGGGAAAGGAGACCAGTAACTGTTACCAAAACTTTTCTCCTAAGCAAGGCAAAAATCCCATTAGGCAGGTAAGAGGGTTATAATTTTACCAGGTAACTAAAAAGGGAAAAAAAAGCAAATAGCATCAAATAGATCTTGGTTATGATTATCAGATAGCCATTAAGTAAGATCGTGCAGTTAGCAAAGTACAGTTACACTTTGATGCTTCTGAAGCAGTTGTGACAGAACCAAACTTCTCAGTTCTGAGAAAACAGGTGCTCTTAAAGAAGTCAATCACTTTTATAGGTCACTTCTGAGGAAGTAAACTGTGTGTGATTTGAAATACTGGCTGTTGAAATTGGTTATCTTAAAGATTTAAAAAGAAAGACTCAAATGACATAAATTTAAAAATAAGTTAAACCTGAAAGGGCACCCACCTTTCCAGCTGAGAACCTAACTACAGGGTTAAAAACATTGAGAAGTTCTTTGGAGATGGGATTGGTAGATTCAAGAAAAATTAATGCTAAGTCATAAAGAAAAGAAAGAGACTATAATAAAGTATATGTGATAACAGTACATATATTTTATATGTATATACATGTACATATATGTATATATGTATACATACACCACCAACCTATGTTTCCAGCCGTTTTATAGGTCACTCCCTCTCACATAATTTAGGATACAGAAAAATTGCTTCCTTCTTCTTCCTCACACATAGCATCCCACCTTGCATCTCCTTGCCTTTTTAACAGCTGTCCACTACACCACCCCACACACCTAGAATACTCTCCTTCATCTATGCCTCTTTCTTCCAATCTCAAATCTCTTTTAAAGCTCTGCTCACCCCAAGCTGCTAATGTCTCTCCCAAAAGGCTAACTGTGTCTTTATTTCCTATATATTTTGGAATTACCTATCTGGGAACATGCTAGTTCAACTCAATAAAATATAAGCTACTTGAGGAGAGGGGCTGTTTCAATTTTGTTTCTGTATTTTCAGGGGCTAATGTTTGTTCATTTACTGATATGTTACCCCCAGGAAGCAACAAAACACAAACTAGATGTTTAAATACAAGATTGAATGACAAAAAGTCAGAAAAATATCTTTCAAAAACAATGCAAAACTGGGTAATTGCAGTCATAAAAAAACAGACAAAATTACTGTGTGAGTAGCATGATAGAATATTCCAGACAGACTCTTTGTTGGTCAATCTACAGCTGTTAATGAGGAAATATGCACTATATTCTATGCTCGGGAAAATTTGAAATAGACAATACAACCTCAAGAAATTTACAGTGTAACATGGGAAATAGACAAAATATGAGTATAAAAATAAAGCATATGGCTTAGTGGAAACAAATTGACCTGGAGCCAGAAGACTTGTGCTCACATCCCAACAGAGCTATTTACAACCTTAATTTTGTACCACTCGTTTTAACCTCTCAAGGCCTCAAATTTTTCATCTGTAAGATGAGCCCTAAGGTTATTTAAAATCTGAAATCTTTTAACCTATTGTGTAAATGAGACAAAATGTAGTAGCCTAGACCAATAATGTCAAGATCAAAGAGGGGCCTTTCACACATACCTAAGGTTCATTACAATAAACCATATACTGACTTATAGATGAACTGTTTTATGATTTTTTTTGTTAAATATTCCCAAATTATATTTTATTCTGGTTCCCAGGAATGCTGAGGGCTATCATGCATGGTTAACCCTTCTGGCCCTAAGGACTTCATGGAGAAACATATCAGAGTAAGGAATACAAGTAGAAGCAGTTTGTTCTGACAGCAATAATATGTTTATAAATATTTATATGAGGTCCTCCCAGTAACAATAATGAGAGGAAATGCTTTTTTTAAAAACACACACACATATATTTGGCTTGACTATACAAAATAATGAAGTTAAGGCTGTTGCAAAGCTAGTATTTTTTGATTCTTGTTTAAGAAATATTTCTAGGTTTTTCCTCCTCCTAAATGCATATCTTGGCTAATTAAAATGTTTGGATGGAGCACAAATAAAATGTTTGCCTATGCGGACATACCTAGCAAAACAAAACTAAAACAGATACAACTGATTCTGTTGACTTCTGGGAAACGCTCAGAAAGGGGTCTTCCTAAAGTGCATCCATAACAGAGCGGTTATCTTAATTAAAGCACAGTACTCATGCAAGTCAAGAATCATGGTTATAAACTGTAACATTCTCTGCAAACAGCTCTACATTGTCTGTTCAAATCCAATTAGTAAGTATTTATTAAGCATTTATATGCCCAATTTTATGCTAGTCATTTCAGAGAAATTCAAAATAAATAGGAAACTTTTTTTGTCATTGAACAAAGAACAAATTCTGTAAAAAAAAAAAAAAAGAATTACCAGATATTTACCATCAGTTATTTGGAAAGCTCGTTCTGGTCAACTTAAAAAACAAGTAATAATGGTATTTTGTTAAATTCTGTTGGACTCAATTTCAGAAGTCCTCAGAGGTCTCAAGGCCACAGATTCCCCACCACTGCGTCTTAGAGATTCAATTCCCTCAGTTGTAAAATAGTTCCCTAATCTATAATAATGCCCAAGTTTATAACTTCCCAAGGACTCAGGTTACATACCTTGGCCAGGGTCACATAACTATTACTTATCAGAGGTAGGATCTGGACCCAAGTCTTTCTCACTTCAAGACTTACACTCCTCCCTCTCTACCTTGCCTCTTTGTAGCTTTCTAAAACTTAGGTACTGAACAACTGCTATGCTGTAAAGGGCAGCTCAGTGGTGCAGTGGACAGAGCATCAAGGCTCAAATGAGAAGACCTGAATTCAAACACAGCCATAGACATTTACTAGGTATATAATCCTGAAAGAACCATCAGTTTCCTCATCTGTAAAATCAACTTGAGAAGGAAATAGATTTGCATGTGAGAGAGAAAAGTATTTGGTAAACATTTAAGTGCTATATGTGTACATAATTATTAATCCAGTTCAACTCAGCAGATACTCATTAAGTTCCTATTATCTGCATAATGTGCTGAGGCATCTATGGAAAAGCATGGACCAGTCATATGCAGAAACCAGCTTTTTATAAATCCATTGATTCATTTACAAACCAAGAGGCAAGCAGAGGGATCATTAAAGAGGATTGAATACTGAAATCAATTATAAAATATTTGTATTGACTTATACACAGCTTTAAATTAATACTCATCTATGAACTCAAAAGTATTTTTAATGGCTCAAATTGTCTTCTTTTGATTAATATAATGTTTTCGAATGATGATCTGATTGTTGGGATTTCAACAAGGTCACACTCAATGACCAATGGGTGTCTCCCAAAGTTCTGCCTTGGGCTCTCTTCTCTTTTCCTACTATGCTGTTTCCCTCAGCAAGCTCACCAACTCCCACGGATTCAATCCACATCTTTATACTGATGATTCTCAGATTGACTTACCTAGCCCTTACTTCTTTCCTGGCTATTGGACATCTCAATATATATCAATTGAAAACTGAATTCATTATATTTTTCTCCCAAGGCCTTCCCTCTTCCTAAATTTCCCATTACTCTTAAGAGCACCACATCTTTCTAGCCCCTAAGGTTTCCCACTAAGTGTCACTATCAGCTTCTCTCTCTCTCTCTCTCTCTCTCTCTCTCTCTCTCTCTCTCTCTCTCTCTCTCTGTTTCTCTCTCCAATCTATTGCCATTATTTACTGATTTTACCTTTGGAATATCTCTTATGAATACTCCCTTCTCTCTTCTGACGCTGCCATTACCTTGGTACAAGAATTCAATACCTCATGCCTATATTATTGCCCTATTTTGGTCTCCCTGCCTCAAGGTTTTCTCCCTACTTAAGCCCATCCTCCACTCAGCTGTCAAAGTGATCTTACAGCACAGATATGACTACATCACACTGCCCCCTTCCTTTTTAATATACTCCAATAGCTCCCTACTACCTCCAGGATCCAATATAAAATCTTCCATTTGACTTTGAAAGTATTTCATAATCTGGTCCTTCCCTACTGTGGTAGTGTTCTTTCACCTTACCTTCTCTTACACTCTTGGGGTACTCTGCCATCCAGTTATGCTGTGCCTACTGCTGCTCCTTGCACAAGAGATTTCATCTCCAAATCTCATGTATTTTCACTGACTCCCATGCTTGGAATCTTCATTTTCTTCTCCATTTCTTGGCTTCTCTGGCTTCCTTTAAGTCCCAGATATAACTCTACTTTCTACAAGAAATTTTTACTGACATCACTTCATTTTAGTAGCGTCCCTCTGTTGAATATCTATAATTTATGCTGTATGAATTTTGTTTGTAAATAATTGCCTCCGTGGTGCCTTTAGAGAGCTCCTTCAGAGAAGGAACTGTATTTTTTTTCTTCTGTGTGTTCCCAGTATTTTATCACCATGCCTGGCTCACAGTAGATGAAAAATACATGCTTGTTTCCTTGATTTTGTGGTTTTTTTTCATGCAGAATTGAGGAAACATCATTAAACACATGATTAGTTTTCTTCAGGAAGCTAGTTAAGCTTTATATGCTAAGTTGTATCTTTTTTGAATTTTTTTAAAAATTAAATGAATAGCTCTCATGCTTTCAGGAAAACACCTTAGAAATTCAGTTATAATTTGAATTTTTTACTTATTTTGGAATCTCGACTAGGCCCCCATCATAGCAAGATAATCTTTTTATGCTTCATTAATTGATTATCCCTCTCCTGGCAAAGGTTATTTCAAATGATCCCTTCTCTCCTCAAGCTTCCCATGCTGCCCTATTTACCTTCTTCTAAGCTGTGGCCCCTGTCCCTCAATTTACTGAAAAAAGAGACCATTTTCCATGAGTGCCCTCTTCTTCATTCCTCTTTATCTTCAAATCCCTCATTCTCTTTTTCTTTACTCCTGTATTTAATGAAGATGTGGCACTTCTTGCCCAAACATTCTTTACCTTTTCACCTTTTGTTTTCTCCATCAGATACCACTACAATCACCCCCACCCCCAAAATCAACCTCAATCTCTACCTCCTGGTTGCTTCCCTGAACCTACAAACCCTAGTCCCCCACATTCTGAATATTCACTACAGTTTACATCCCTTATGGCTTTCATGTTATGTCTCTTCTCTTTCATAGACATGCTCATAGAAAAAATTTTCTACAAACCTTGGTTCCTCTTCTTCTCTTACTATTCAACTCTTTGCAATGTGGTTTCTGACCACATTTCACCACATTCAAACTACTCCAAAACTTCTAATTTTCTTTTAATTGACAAATATTATAGACTTTTCTAAAATCCTCATTCTTGACATCTCTCAAATGTCTTATAGTGTTGAACACTAAAAACTCTGTGTTTTCCTGACCTTGTTTCCTCTTCCTTCCCTTCCTGCCTTTTTGGCCACTCTTGTGTATGTGTGCATGTATGCATGTGTGTGTGTAGACAGATAGATAATATAGATAACAGTTATATATATAACTGTGGATACTCTAAGACCCCACTGGAACAAAATGAAAAACTTATTAGTTATTCAACAGTTAACAAAAGATTTACTCAACCATGGTAAAATGATAGTCAACAAGGACAGGCATGAAGAACACCTTCAGTTGATTCAGCTCAGCAAAGCTCCCCTACCATTTTAGCTCCTCTGCCATTTTAGCTCTCCTGCCACTGCTATCCAGAAGCCAAAGTTCTAAAAGATCCTTCCAGGTCCTCCTGGTTGCTTTTGTACTTAGGTAACTGGAGGAAGTGACATCAATAGTCTGAGCTATTAGTCTTCTGAACCAATCATGTCTTGAGAAATATCTCAATATGTGCTAAGGGAATACTAGTCTAACCTGCATAGGGGGGGTCCAGGTTTATTATTACTACCACAGAATCCTGCTGCAACTTGGCTTGGCTCCAAAGTACACTTACAACCTTATTATTCATTATGCCTCCTCCTCCTCTCCTCCTCTGCAACTTGGCTAAACAGGTTTTCTTGTTATTCTTCACATATGACACTCTTACCTCCTAATACCATACTTTTGTAGTATTCCCCATGCCTTGAATGCATGTTTATTTCACTTCCACCTTCAAAACTCTGCTCAACTATCACCTTTTATGTGAAGCCAATTCTAATTGCCCTAGTTTCTAGCGTCCCCCCAATTGCTTTGTATTTGTTGCTTATTCATTTGTCTATATTTATTCATATCTATGTTATCTATCCTAAGAGAAAGTAAGCTGTAATATGGTAGTAACTACCTCATTTAAATTTTTTGGGGGGATTCTCAGGGCTTGAAACATGCTTAATAATGGCTTGTTGATTAGTTTTTTTCACTGGAACAATATTTTAAAAATATAATTTTCATCTTTGCCATTTTTCCATTACAGATATTTCCAAACAAGGTCCTTTCTGCCTTCATCCTGGCTTTTACTAGTTTCATTTTCAGTGAGTCACTCACTGCCTCAAGTCCACAGTGGCTAGTGATGAGCAAAACAAACACAAGGTCTATTTTTTATAAAAAAAATATGCAAAGAAAATAAGGCCCACATACTTTTATTTCTGGATGACAAATAGCCTCCTAGGTAGTCTTTTTTCCGAATCATCCTGCATACTGTCAAGTTGTTGATTTTCTTAAAATACCACTTCTACAGATTGCTACTCTTTCTGAAAACCTTCAATGAAAACAGTGAAACTTGCATGTAGGTATATATCTCAACTCTTCAGCCAGCCTTTCAAGGTTCACTACAATTTTTCCCCCATCCTGCTTATACAAATGTATTTCTCACAGGAATTCCCTTCTATAGGCAGGCACTACAATTTCACCTATAACACTAAACCCATCAGGGTTCCTGCCTCTGAATTTCTGCTCCTGCTATTCCCTGCTCTCCACTGAACCCACCTCACCCTGACACCTGTCTTAGAAAAACCCTCCCCCTTTCTTTCTGCCTATCTCAAATCAACACATCCTTTAAATCCTGCTTCTTCCATGAAGCTATTCCTAGCAAGTACAGACTTTATTGAACTTTTTTCTTTTCGGAATTTCTTTTCATACTGATAACTTTGAAACTTAAAACACGCACTGCCTTCACCTGAGGACTGAAGACACAAAGGAAAAAAAATGGAGACAAGAGACCTAGATTCTAATAGCAGCTCTTTCACTAACTAGTGATATGACTTGAGGGAAGTCTCCATTTAGACAGTCTCAAAGGTCCACTTCTAAATGTTCTTTATTCTACTTTATTTATGTGTATAAAATACACGCAGTGGCACTAAAAACTCCTTGAGAGATCTGGTTTCTTTTTCACACTTTTCCATTCTGTGCCCAGAAAAATACTAAGAATAATTAGATCTCAACAAATAATTTTTTAATAATGCTGAAAATCTGAAACTTCCAGAGTATAATATCACAGTGGAATCATGAAGTATTCACCTGCCACTTCAGTCATCTGTTCCGATTTGTCATCTCAAATTCAGATTTTTAGCAAAAAAACAAACCGACAAACCATCATTTAAAATACTGATTAGAGTGGTGCACGTTTCTTTCTGATTGGGCCATCAAAGTATATATGACATATTATTTAATGCTATTTTACAAAAACACCTTATAGATCTTTTATATTTCTTTATGTAAACCGCTCCTTAGGCTCATGTCTTTGAGTTGCAAATTCAGATCCAAAGACATATTCCTGAAGAATCCTCAAAGCATCTTCAACAGAGAGCAGAAAACAGTTTAAAGCTATAAAGCTTTCTGAATCACTTCACTGGGGAACGGATGACTATTGTTTCACAAAACCATCTGTCATACAGGATCATATAAAATTATTCCTTGTATCCAGGCTTATGATGGGATTGCTTAAGCCCAGTTTGGGACTAAGAAAACTCTATTTTTCAGGAGAATAAAAGGAACCTAAAACACAATTTAGGGTCTGGCCTTGACATCCACTAGAGGCTAATCCAGAAGATTTAAAAGATAATGAAGATATTGGGAGGAATCAGCATTGGAGGAGCCAGTTGGTGGGCCAAAGTATTGGTGGGCCAAAGTATAGAAGATGAAGACAGAGACTCTGCCCGTCATGATGTGTGATACCTCAGGCCAAGTCTTTGATATGCTCAACTAGCAAAACCTGTCCCCCAAATATGGGTAGATTTGGGGATGAAGCTGATAAAATGTTATGATGTGGGTTCAGGGAAGAGATTAGTGATTTCCCAAAACTCAATGACAATATTTAGCTGGTACTAGAGTCAGCCCATGTGCTTTAAACAGGCTAGAAATGTTGAAAGTGAGGAATTCTATGTGGATCTGACTAAAAAGGGAAGCATTAACATTGGAAGGTAGTCATCACAAATGAGATGAGTGGAAGTAAGATACTTTGAATGATCTATATATGAAATACTATAATTCAGGCTATTCTCTTCATCACCATCCAGAAAAGGTAAAATGAAAGGCCAAGAAAATATCTGCCTGGGGCTTTACGGCATCTGCAAGGAATGGGCACCTTGTCACTATATTTTTTACATTTTAGATAACTGTAACTGTTTTTGAGATAAAGCAATACTAAAGATAGAATTGTGATAAAATGTGTAGTAAAATTCCCATTATAAGTGATCTGCCATCCAAAATTATGACATACATATTTTCTAGGCTAATTTAAATGAAGATATTGGGATTTTATCACAATCCTGTCTGCCTGTGGGCCTTCCATCTCATGCTGAGTTAGTCTCCTGCCTGATCTCCAGTCTCCTTTGGGAAGAAAATGGGTATTTTCCACTCTATGACAAACATCTGTTTGGTCATACTTCACACTTTCCAGTGCTTCTGGACTCTACTGCGTCATCGTTTAAATTCCATCTCCCATCTTACACAATCTTTATCTTTACTTCTATCACCTTAACTCTCCCACATGTTAAAGTCCCTTCCACTGTGTCCTCTGGAATGCCTGTTTCATAAATAACAATTTTCCCTTCATTTCAAACTTTTTCCTCTTCTATTCCTTCTATCTTCTAGCAATAAATGAGATCTGACTCCTCCCCTGATAACAACCTCCCTGGCTACCCTGTATAGTACTGGATGCAGATTTATTCATTCCTCTCAGCTTGCTGAGGTTGGGGAGCTATAATATACCTTGCTCTCTATTACTATTTCCTTATTTTTCCCCTACCTCCATTCAGAAACTTTTTCTCCTTTGAGGTTCATATGATACATATCTCTCACCCAATCAAAATCTTGGTAGCTGCTGTCTATAGACCCCCAAGTCACCACCCTTCCTTCCTCATTGAGTTTAGTACCTCACTCATAATTTTTCTTTCTTCCTCAACTCATGCCTTCAAACTAGCAAACTTCAGCATACATATTGACTCTTCCTTAAATACCCTAACTACTCAATTCCTTACCCTATTCACTTCTCATAACCTATTTCTCAACTCCACCTCATCTACACACATCAATGGTTAGACACTTGATCCTGATATTACCCAAAAATGTACTACCTTCATGTACAAGAATTATGAAATTCTTTTATCTGAAATAATCTATTGACTTTCCAACTCTTCTTCTGCCTTCCCTTACCAAATTTTCTTATTCAACTGTACCATTTTAATAACCAACAAAAAGATGACCATGCTTCAGAAAAGCTATTAATTTGACAATTGCCTCAAAAGACACTTTAGTTTACAAAGTACTTTCCTCACAACAACTTTCTGAAATTAGACAATGCAAATATTATTATCCCCATTCGACAGATGAGGAAACTGAGGCAAAAAGAGTCTAAGTGATTTGTGGAAAGTTAGTAAGTACAAATATTTGGATTCAAATTCAACTAAAAAAGATAATCTGAGTCAGCACAAAAAAGTTAGCTGGAAATCAGAGCCTTAAAAGAAAAGATGTTTAGGGATACAGACATATGAATGTGGACATCCTAATCATGGTCACATGAGAAAAAGAGAGTAAGACTGAAAGGACCTAGAATCCTTATGGCAACTAAAAGAGGATTTTTTAAATGTATGGGTCTTTTTGCACTTGAAACTAATCAATATTCATGTAGACAATCACTAAGTAAGTTTAGTTGCACTGGTATTTAATGTTTCCAGTAAAAAATTTAACTTTTAAAAAAAGAATGAAGGAGCTTCAAGCATCTAGTATTCAGACAAAAGAATTTGCTCCATTAACCATTCAGTTTTCCTTAGATAATTAAAAAAAAACCATAGAAGACTTGGCATCATTTATGTTTTAAATGTGAAAAATTGTAACAGAGTATGCTTAAAAGTAAGTCAATGGGACAGGCAGGAAAAGTCTAGTTTCTGAATAAGCAAGGAGATGTAGGGTTGCTACTTTAACTTAGAGAGGGAGGTCAAATTTGGAAAGACATATTCTAAAGTGTCCCTCACTAAGCACTATTAATATTAAGCAATGTTACTTCTTAGTCCTTTCTCAGAGAAAAAAAAAGCCACAACTCTGAAGAACACAGCGTATAACCCAGGTACTGTTCCTGCTTGCTAACAACTGTACTTGGGACTCAGCTTTTTCATGAACATTTTTCAAAAATTATTTACTGTTAGACTAGGATTTTGGAGTTTCAATATATGTCACATTTAACCACATTGCAAATACTAATGGTACTGCTACGACGTTTCAAAGAGTAGGGATTTCCAACAAAATGTGACTCATATCATCAGTCAGCACGTCATTAAAATAAAAATGGGATTTTGTACCATTACAACAGGATTGGTTAATTGGTTAGGCAACATTTAGGAAGTACCATCTCTGCAGAACACTATGCTAAGTATAGTACGATGAGAAGAAACAAAACACGTTGTTATACAGACTTCAATTATATTTGCTGGCTCTACTGAATTTTATCCAGTGTCTGGAAGTCTTAGAAAATGAGAACCAAGAAGTCTTGACTCTGACACCACAATGTCCTCGTGTGTATGCATGTAGGCATGTTTCTGTATGTGAATGTGTAGATATGTGTACTCTGTATGTGTTTGTAGATAGCCATCTTCATGACTTTAGCAGGAATAGCACCTTGACCTTAGATCTGAATTTGGCCTCCATTCAGGTTCAATAATAGTGAAAGCTATAGGTAGATTTTGATAGAACTCTGTTGTACTTTTACTGAAGACAGTAAGATTTAGAGTAGCAAGGATGACAATAATAATAATACTACTGGGGTGCAGAGCTAAGATGGTGGAGTAGAAAGAGGGACCTGCTTGAGCTCTCCCTCCAAAACCCCTCAAAATAATCATACTACCTTGTAGCTATATATGCTACACTCCAAACATTTAAAAGTGGGTTTTTCCATCTATTATGTCATTTTATCCTTATAAATCACTAATTTTAGCTTGGGTATCATTTTCCCCTTTTAAGAGATGAGGAAATTGAGCTCAGGCAGATTCTTTTGCTCAAGGTCACAGTGTCAGAGCTTAATTCTTTCATGAGCACCAGTGTGTATTACTGAAGCAACTGATACTGTGATATTGGCCAAGTTCCTGAAGTTCTTGCTCAGAGTTAGGAGGCAACTCTCTGAATAAAGGAGTTACAAAGAAATGTCAACTCGCATGGGTAAAGTCATTTTCCTCATTTATAAAAGTCCCCTATAAGAATGAAATCACAAGTCTAATCCCTATGCTAATCCTACAAATACACCCACAATTTAACTAAGTTATTATCTAAAGTTACAAAATAGCCTGCACCCTTCTAATTTTTGAGATAAAATTAATGGAAGCAAATACCATCATGGGGAAAAAAAGGAGTCTTTTTTGTGAATATTGTAAAATGAGAATATTAAAGCAAAACAAAAAATTCTTCAAGCATTTTATTTTCTAACTATGATACCAGTATTCTATTTCAATGGGGGAGGCTAGGTGACTCAGTGAATAGAGCACTGGCCCTGGAGTCAGGAGGACTTGAGTTCAAATCTGGCCTCACACACTTCACACAAAAACTAGCCGTGTAACCTTAGGCAAGGCACTAAATCCACCTTTCCCCACCTTCAAAAAGGAAAAAAAAAGAATTCTATTTCAATGGTTCTGTGTTTCCAATACAACTGCAAAACAGCATTTTGTCAGATAAATATTGAAGAAGGAGACGAAAAATCACTTCCTATAAGTATACCCTGCGAACGGAGGCTATGTTCTGACTTTGACTTATGGCAATGTTCTTCTACTGGAGCTACTACTCAAATAAATAATCATAGATACAAAATGACATACTAAAATTAAAACAAAAAGAAAAAAATGAAGTGGATATTAAATTATAGGAATTCTTTGCCTTTTTATTCTTTTTTTTTCCTTTTATGTGATAAAGCACCTGGTGCTGACTTTATTCCTGCTGAGATTTACAAGGTGTGTGTGGGGAGGGGGGCTATTGTTTATTTTGCCTTTTTCTTCTAATTCACATAAAGTTGGAGACACACTGAAGATTAACTGGCCACATAGTTGGTGTCTTCATAAGTCTGTTATGTGATAGTGATCACATGTAAGAATAGTATAGGTTAGTTGAGTTCCATCAGTGGAACTCTTTGTCTGCTAACACCTATGAGCTAAATCAATCTTGGTGACTCTGTATCTCTTTATATTCTCATTAAGATGAAAGACAATAAGACAATTCTTCATCATGCACAGGTCATGCACACATGACAGGGAGAAAGCAGAGAAACATGACAGAGAGACACAGAGAAACAGAGAGAGGGATGAAGGGAGAGACCCAGAGAAAGACAGCATCAGAGACAGAAAAAAGACAGAGGCAGACAGACAGGAGTCAGGCAGAAAGCCTAACAAATAAAAATAGAAAAAATTTTAAGTATTTATGGAAGATCAGAATAAAGAGTAGACATGCTTAAACATGCAAAGTTTGGTTTCTTATACAAACAGGAGTCCAGAAGAAGAACTTACTGTAGAAACCATACTTAGTGGCTTTTTAATGTGTTTTTCCTTTTTTTTGGGGGGGAGGGAGGGATGGCCAGGGTGAAGACAGTTTCTTTATAAAAAGTCTATGTCACTATGACTACACTATGTAACCAATTCTTTTAATAGTCTAATAACACAGTTTATTTTTAGCTTGGTTTAGACTATTTACAAATGGACATGCTCAGTTTACACTAATAAGGTTATATTTAACCTGCTAAAATCTATTCAAAGGGCAAGAAAGAAAAGACCAACAAATTCAAGCCATAATTCAGTCAGTATTGCAAACTGGTCGCTAATAAATCTTACAAACCAAACTGAAAAATATCAGCATAATCTCTGAAATGCTGTAGGAAATTGTTTCAGGAAATGGTTATAAGCTTAATAAGAGAAGAGGCACTTCAAAGCTTTCAAAGTTAGTACGAAACCAACATTCGGGGCTGTCGGTTCTGTACTTTATAGGCTTTATTTTTAAGTGTTTTTTTTTCTTTTTTTTAAATCAGGCTTGCTGCCTGGTGAAAAAAATGCCTAGAATTTAAAACTCTAACACTCCCTCTCTCCCTCCCTCCCTCCCTCTCTCTCTCTCTCTCTCTCTCTCTCTCTCTCTCTCTCTCCCTCCCTCTTTCTCTCCTTCCTCCCCTCTTATATAGAGATATATGTGTGCATATGTGTATAAATGCATGTAAACAGCCTTAGTAGATGAGGGGAAGACACACCGGAAAAATGTATGTGGCAAACGCCTCTGTGGTTTCAAAGTTGACCAAGGTAAACTGAAAAACAAACAACAAACAAAAACTCAAAAAAGACTTTTAAAAAGAGGGTACTTTAAAGTACTAACAGCAAAGAAGAGGTTAAAGAAAAAAAAATGGTAAGGAGAAAAGAAAGTAAGGAAGTGACAGAGCTATGTGTGCCTGGAACCCCAAATCACCCTCAAATTTCTCTAGTACTGAACATTTTGTCCATAGGTGTAAATAGGAGATGATCTGAAGTATTTACTGTTCAAACTTCGTAAGGGCCTTCATGTTTATTGGGTGACAAGATTAAGAAACATACATTTAAAACAGCAAAAACAACTACTTCTTTTTAAAGCTCTTTTTGGTGACTCAAACGGCACAGTGAAACAAATGTTCTCTCCTCTTCCTCTTTTTTGATTGACTCAATCCTAAATAGTTTCTGTTGAATATTTATAGGTGTAGCCAAATTTCTCTTTATGGAATAACTGCTAGATTAGACCTTAGTCTAGGGTTTTTTGTTTTTGTTTTTTGTGATAATGCTTTTGTTCCTCTAAGGAAAAAGAACAATCAGAGATTACAGCTGTAAAGTTGATTTTTTATAATTTTCTCTTTACAAAAGATAAGTATGAAAGTGACTACAGGCTTACTTATTCTGTCTCTTATGGAAAGATCTGTACATTCATAACCTGCCATTTTTACTCAGTATTACCAATATGTGTTAATTCATCTTTCTTCATATCTCACACAGTCCTCTGCATCCTCAGGTGGTAACACACTTGAATTGTAAAGAATAAAATAATAGGCAATTTAAAGACAGTTCCTGGAAAAACAGAACATAATCTAGGTAGCCAACTCAATTTTTTTTCCAGAATTATTCTTATTGCAATAAATTGTGCTCTTGGAAATAAGCGAAGAATCCTTCCCAAAGAAAGGACAGAAATAAAGTTACATAGTTAGCTATAATTCTCATATTTATTATATGTTATAAAGGCACAATAAAATGAATGCTAGTTCTTTGGGTTGTCCCTATGTGAAGCAAAACAACTAGATGACAGGTAAAAAATCCAGGAAAATAATCAATAGATCTATGTAATCACAAAATAATTGGTTTGCCTTTTCTCAGCCCCAAATTGATTAGGTACTGCTTGAATGGTGTATAGTGAGATTTAAAGAAATCTGACCTAGAGGAACAGAAATAATATCTAAATATTTTTGAAGATCACATGCTATGTAACAGGATTTATATAGCAAATATATATATATATATATATGTATATATATGTATATAGTGGAAATAATATGATGAGCCAAAAAAATTACTTTAACATGAACTCATAGAGTCTAACAAAGCTAGGTAATCCCATGATGTTTTCCTCTCAATTTCCTAAAAACCAAAAGAAGCTAGACATGACATTCATAAAGCATGATTTTTTTTCCAGCTCCTTGAGAAAGAATGCAAGCTGATGTAGATAATTAGCATAGGCTTCATAACAATAAACATATCAAGAGAGGGGAAAAAATGGCTCTCTTTAAAATGAAAATGTGATTGGAAATGTCTTGCTTTTGGCACATGAGCAATATTTCCATAACAAAACATCCCACATCACTTGTTTGATGATTGGTATTGCTTGGAACAAATCTGAAGGCATACAAGCTGGGGTAGCAAACTCATGAAGCATGTGTAAGCATTTCCTTACCATCTGTCTCCTTTCATTCATATACACATGTAGACTGATAGACACAAGGAGGCACATTTCATTTACAAACCGCCTTATTAAAGTAAGCATAGAGAAAAGGCATAGTGAAAAACTCAAAGTTGAGAAAGGTACTGTGATTTTCAGTCAAGTATGTGGCTCATAGCTGAGAAGGGACATATCTATTTGCTTTAAAGCTATCTGAAAAATACGGGGATTATAATTTTAGGAAGGAATTTTAGAGATAATCTAATCTAATTCTAGACACTCAAGTGGCACAGTGGAGAGTGTCAGCTGTCCTCTGGAGTCAGTTCAAATCTTACCTCATACACTTGCTAGCCTTGTGACTCTAGGCAAGTCACTTAACCTTGTTTGCTTTGGTTTTCACATATGTAAAATGAGCTTGGCAATGGTGAACTCCAATATCTTTGCCAAGAAATCCCAAATAGGATCACAAAGGGTTGGATGTGACTTTAAGTGAACAACAACAAAAGCCCAGCCTCCTCATTTTACTGATGAGATCAAGGGTAAGGACATTGTTATTGATTTCACAAAAACAATTGCAAAGCCAGAGTGAAAACAAAGGTCACCTAATTCTGAAGTTGAGTTCTTTGTACCATACTCTACTTCTCCCCAATTGTGTGATAGAATAAGTTGCTTACAAAAATTGATGCAACAAAATAAATATACTAACCTTTGAATAGTTATATTTTCTGAAAATCTTTTCATTAGTACAATACATATATGTATGTTTGTATACACATATTTGTGTGTATATATGTATATATATATATTTATGTATGTATGTGTGTGTACATATAGAGAAACAGAGAGACAAAGACAGAGGGAGATGGTGGCCAAGAAGGAGGCTTTTTTCTCAGGATTATATAGCACCTCAGTTAACATTAAAAGTATAACAATAAGGAAAAAAATGTACACAACAGTAAATTGAAAATGATTTATGAAGGGGGTAAAATTACTTTCCTTCATTTCAAATATGATGAAGATTTTATAAAGAAACTTTTTGTGTGTCTGTTTATTTTTCAAGGCATAACACCTAACAATTCCTAAAAATATTTCTTTTATTTATTTTGAACAAAAACTCACAA
Organism: Pseudocheirus occidentalis; assembly: GCA_028646575.1. NCBI lineage: Eukaryota > Metazoa > Chordata > Mammalia > Diprotodontia > Pseudocheiridae > Pseudocheirus > Pseudocheirus occidentalis. The sequence continues at coordinate 334,098,006 of CM053594.1, forward strand.
ATAGGCTGAATTTACACTTCTCCTATGAAGTAGTTTTCATTAAGGGAAAGTATATTTGGAGATCAAATATAAAAACCAATATGAAAACCAAAATGATAAAATATAGTATTTCTGTACTTTTATAAACCTTATCCATGTGGGTGATGCCCCCAACCCACATAGTCCATCCACATCTTTTTATGTCGGGCAGCTGTTAAGTCTTAATGTAAATCCTTCAAAGGGACTCTACCCAATGTGTTTGTGGGTATTACTTTCAATTACTTTATGTTGCCTGGCTGCCGATAGAGTATGCCAGTTGTCCATTGGTTGTCCCTTATTCTTGGTTGACTCATGGTTAGCTCACCAGTTTTTTTTTTTTCCAGATGCTATATTTCCTACAGTTTTTCTTTGGTAACATGTTGCTACCTACTAAGTGTCTCTTTATTGCCTTTGATAAAATTGAATGTTTTATGATTTTCTTTTGAAAAGTAAAAATTCAGTGTTATGGGGTAAAATACACACACACATACACAATAACTCTCCCTTCACCCCAACACACACATATGCGCACATGTGCGCGCACACAAACACCATGATCATCTTTACACATACTCAATCTATACCTTTTTACTAGGATCTTTTTTTAAACTCTCAATTGAAATTCTATTCATAAAGAGGGAAAGATGCACAATGGGATTCTCAAACTTAAATGACATAAATCATACCATCCCCAAACCCCATAATTTAAGAGTGAAAGAAACAACACCAGTTGTTTGATGAGGTAGGATAGATTGGTAGAGTCTTTTTCACTGCTAACAGCAATCAGACATGAAATCCCACAAGATGTTACGCTGGATCTCAGAGTAGTCTTTGGCTATAGAAATAGTGGATTATGAAAGAGTCTGGAGTTTTTGTCTGTTTACACAATTAGCCAAGAGAAACTGGTTCTCATCCTGAGTGAAGCTCCAAATCAATCTGTGGCATGATATCCATAATAATGCTAAAGTCAGAAAAACTTGTGTGCAAATTCTACCTTAGTCATTTACTATCTTCATAATCCTGGACAGTCACTTAATTTCCCTGTACCTGTTTCCTGATCTGTAAATTAAAGGAATTAATAGCTTTTAAATTTATATTGCTATGATTTTAAGAATTGCTCACAGACACACATGTACATGAGCACTCCCCCCCCCACACACACACATTTTGAATTGTGTGCATTTAGCCCAAAATGAAACTAAGGAAGAATTTTCTTTAGAATTTTAATACTAATATATAAGAAAATGTATTAAACTTAGAATCCTTAGACTTCATTTTTACTTTTGTTTTTAATTCCTGTTTCATCTCTTACAAGAATACTCACTGAACTTGTGCCCAAACTATGATTTTTCTTTGCTTTTGAAGCTTTCTTTGTTTATAGATTTTTTGCAGTTTTTCTCTTCTCGGTTTATAACAGGAGAGCTCCTATCACTGTAATAGCTTGGTGAGATGCTTCTTTTGTTAGTTTGTTTTCTCTTTCTTTCAGCCTACTTCCCAACTTTAGCTGTTATCTCAGGACCAGGTTCTGTGTCCTGGAGAGAATTTCTGGCCAAGTTTGTGTCCTCTTGATTCCTGCTACTGCTTTCTTGATTATTGAGGGTTGCTTTATTGAAGCTCAGGAGTCTGGGATCTTGAAAGTTTTCACTGCTCCCAAAGTGGCCTGATCCAGGATGAGGTCTAATCACTGCCATCCTGATTGGAGCTCTGAAAGTTTCTGACTGAGATTTGGGCTTGAGCAAAACATCTGTGAGCGTTCATGATTCTTCCCCAAATTGTTCCCCAAATATTGAAGTTTGCTTTAGTCATTTAACAACTTTCTTCTCCTTCTCCTTCTTCTTCTTCATTACAAATTTTCTCCCGATCTTTTCCCTACTCACCACCCAAAACAACCATCCTACTATATAGTCCCTCCCCAATCTGCTCTCTCCTATGTCCTCCCCCATGGCCCCTCTGACTTTCTAGTAGGGCAGGATGGGTCTCCCTACCCCAGTACCTGTATATCTTAATTCCCAGTTGTATGTAGTTAATAATTATTATTATATCTATCCATCTATCTATCTATCTATCTATCTATCTATCTATCTATCTATCTATATTTACCTTTGATTATACAACTTTAAATTCTAGACTGTTTCCCTTCCTCCTTTGTCACCCACCTCCACGGGAAGGACAAGCAAATCAATACAGGCTGTACATGTGTAATTACGCAAAACATCTCCACGGTGAACATAATGTGAGAGACTGATTATATGTACCTCCTTCCTATCTCGCCCCCCCCCTTGTTCTGTTCTCTACCCTGTCCCTGTCCCT
>CM053594.1:334106427-334117097 GCA_028646575.1 Pseudocheirus occidentalis
GGGCTGGGATAGGGAGACCCTCCCTGCCCTACCAGAAAATAAGAGAGCAGAGCAGGGATGGGGCTTTACAGTGGGATTGCTGTTTTAGGGTTGGGGCAGGGGAAGACGGGGAGAAAATGTGTAATTCAAAACTGTAATGAAAATGAAAAATGTAAACAAGAAAACAAATAAAAAACTAAATTAAAAAAAGAGATAAATACAAATCTCTAAAAGTGGTGAGGTTTTCACAAATGGAATAAATAATACTTCAATAAGCATTTTTATAAAAAAAAATCAGTAGTCTTTAAAACCTGCAACTAAGTTGTTACAATAACTGGAAATCTCCAAGTTTTTACTTAAAATAAATCTTTAAGTTGCCAAGCCTTTATTTTCTGGCTTTGATACAGTCCAAGAATAGACCAAGTCATGCATAATCTGTTGTTACCCTGATTTTTATTCCTGTTTCCCGCTTGAGAGTTGAGTACATATTCAGATGTGGGAAAATATTGCTTCTCCTCTGAAACTGAAGCCTTAAGTAAGTTCCAGTTTCCAAATGAGTCACCAAAACAAAAGTGGCTGGAAAATGGAAGAACCATGCTTTTTTTTGCCTCTGTTAATGATACATATCTGATCCAACTAAAACAACATTCCTAGTCTGGTGGTGACAGTGGTTGACCTAGCTGGGAATCTGATAGATGCTCAAAAAACTCATGATACAAGCTAGAGATGGTTCATGCATTCCTCCAGGATACACCACAGTTCAGTGACAAAATTACAGCTAAATTTCAATTATTTGTTCATTTTTTGAATAGAGTGTCAGCTATGTGGAAAGGTCTAGGTCATTGTTCCTCTCCATATTACTGTTTACCCCCTTGCTAGTCCTCTGCTACTTTGAGTGGCTGTCAGACAGAGAAGTTACTAAGATAGAGAAGTTTCTTCTCCATAGCTGGATACTGAGGTTGGAAGACAAGAAGGCAGAAGGCTGGTTCCAGAGGAAGGAGTAGGAATTATATGAATAATCCTCCCAGGGACCAACATTTCCTCTCAATTCTTTGGTCTCTGGCCTCTGGAACTCTCTCCCTCAAAAAAAAAGTCACCATAGCTCTGTTTATGAGCCAAGCACAAAGGGTATATATCTGACCCACAGTAGCCAGAGCCAATCATCTCATTTTTGGTGAGACTCATTCAATCTTCACTGACATAGGAAGGTGGCAACATACACTGAGGTTCCTGTTTTGCCCTTAGTTTTCTTGACAAGGTGTCAATGGGCATGTCAACCCCCATTCAAAAGAAGATGCTATTTAGGAGTAGCTAAGTGGTACAGCAGATACAACACAGGCCTTGGAGTCAGGAAGAACTGAGTTCAAAAGCGATATCTGATATTGCTGTATGACACTGGGCAAGTCACTTAACCCTCACTGTTTCTCCCCCATCAAAAAATGTGAGGTGTTTTTTTCTTTTTGCTTGGGAATCCCACCTTTTTTTAAATAAAGTTGGTTAGATTCCCCTGATCTAAAATCCTTCAATGAGAAATAGACCTATCAAAATGTGTCCAGCTCATGTATGGCCTCCTTTAAGTAAGAGGACCTTCCTGCTTTCCCCAGTACTTAGTGTCTCCTTTCCACTAAAAGACATAATGCATACAGCACATATTTTTTTTTTACCTGTGAACCTATTATGTCCTACTCAGTGGAAGTTCTTTGAAGGCAGGGACCATCCATTTCACTTATGTATTTATATTACCAATACTCAGCAAAGTGCATGTCACAAAGAAGGTGTTTATGACATTCATTCTGACAGACTGAACAGCTAGGAGAATTACATGCTTACCCTTAGGTAAGCATGTTTTTACTTCATGACTCCATAGACTTTTTTTTCTATATTCATATCTGAAAGGCAGCCAGTATAGTAGATAGTGCTTTGTTTTTGACATTTAATATCTGGTGATTCTGGGCAAATCACTTAACCTTTCACACTACTCCTACTCCACACTACACTAGTCCTACTTATAAGGACTAAGGTCTAGATTTATAATTCCATTTATATGAGGAACTTCTAGAAGGAATTTCCTTCACAAATTCAGACCATCACCTCTGTAACTTAGATTCTCAGTCATTACCTAGGATCACGGAGAGGGTTAGTGATCTGCATAATCACACAGTCAGCATGTGTCAAGGTAGGGGACATAGAACTCATAGCTTCCTGGCTCTGGGGTCAGCCATATTAGGTTGCCTCTCACTATCTTTAGTAGGATTTAATCCCTCTTCTCCATGGGGAGTACTACTGAAGAACAAGCTCATCTCTGGCTCCTTAGACGACTCAGTCTTAGAAAAGATATGCCCTGGTTATGATCTTTTTTTGGCATGGAGAGTTCTCACACTAAGGATGTCACCATCTTTCTATTCCCTAAACTCTGAATAGAAATGACATCTTCCCAAAGTATTCACACTCAAACAGAAATCTGCTTTCTTCATTCGTAGCTTGGTCTGAACATGTCATTTTCTTTAGAAGAAACCAATTATGACAAGGGCACCAACTCAATTCACTGAAGAACAGAGAATTCATATATTTATCTTCAAGAAGTCCAAATAAAATGATTCTAAAATCTCTTGTAAGGCTCAGTGGTAGAATAGGGAAGGTATACAAATGAAGACTGTGAAAGCTTATAATCAATGCAGAAAGTAGATAAAATGTTTTTTTTTATACAGGTCATTAGAAGCACATTGTATGAATTTTGGGCCCCATTTCCCCGTGGGCTTTGTTTAGGAACATCTCTTCCAGCTCTAAACTTTTGACTATGAAGAAATAATCAACAATATTATAAGATGCTGAGCTGAAATGGAATCTAGTTCAGCCAGTAATTTTCACAGATGAGTAAACTGAGGTATAGAGAGGTTAAGTGTCTTCCCCAAGGTCACACAGCTAATAAATAGAAAAGAGAGGATTTGAAAAAAAATACAAAGAGTACATCGCTTACTCTCTTCAAAGCACTATACTAGGCATCCAGACAAAGGAGGAAGAAGAAAATGGGCATTTATTCACTGCTTTTACTACGTGCCAGGCACTGTGCTAAGGCGCTTTCCAAATATTTCTTTTGATTCTTACAACTACCCTATGGGATTGATGCTATCATTATACCCATTTTACAGCTGAGAGAACTGAGGCAGACAAAAGTTAAATGACTTCCCCAGGGTTACACAGTTAGTAACTGTCTGAGGCTAAATTTGAACCCAGGTCCTCCTGATTCCAGGCCCAGAGTTCTACTTACTCTATCACCTCAAGAACCATACATTTTACAGGGGTGGAGGTTTGCGTTACTTAAGCCATCTACTGATTTCAAAACTATTATTTTCCTCTTTGCTCTGATTCTTGGCTATAAAAGTAAAAAGGAAATACTAAATTTCTTTCAGAAAGTTCATATCTACATGTCCAGTTAAGATCACAGTGTTTTTAATATGCATTTTAAAACAGTCATTTTAACTAATATACAAATCTCACTGGAGTTGTGTATCCTTTGTAGATATTTGTCTCTGGGCATTCAGACATTGTCTGACAGTTGTACTGACCCCACACTGCAGGTCCTCATCTTCTTAAGTCATGTCCAACATGTGACATTCTGATTGGTTGTCAGAAGGGCCAAAAACTTTCCGACAGTGGTGGGCTCTAATATTCCCACAGGTGTACTCATATGTCACTCTCAATAAAACCAAACTGTACCTTTTTCCAACTAGGGACCACTGACTACCGTAGGAGTTCTCCCTCCAGAGGTCTTCAAGAAGGACTTGTGATACAAATGCATTTCACTGTGGTACCCACTCCCTAGTGCCCTCTGCATTGGATGAAGGTCCCACAGATGCTTGTTTGTTCTCTCTGTTATACACAGGAAAACATGTTTGTGTTTTATTTTTTCTTCCTTTCTTCTCTCCCTAGGACTGGGTAAACTAAGACAAAAAGGGGAATAAGTAGCTCCTCATCATATAAGAAATTGGTAGCAGGGGTAGGAGGAGCATTCTGGAGTTCTAACTACTGATCACTGGCCTTCTGTGGCTCCCTGAAATAGGTAATTTACCTTTTGGTGTGTGCGTGTGTATTTGTGTGTGTGTGTGTGTGTGTGTGTGTGTACGTGTGTGTGTGCCACTGCCTTGCACAACTATGTTTTTATTTACTCTGATTCATTACTAATCTGGGCCTGCACTAACTAATGTGGAAAAACAGTAATAAATGAAAATATGCTGACATCAAGAGCTTTACTATGTATGTACTCATTTGTGTTTGGAGAAGTGGTTTTGCAGTTTATTCACTCAAACCATTTGTAGAAATAACCTCAAGCTTTCCCGTACAGTGTACACTTAAACATTTGTCACAATTTTGGTTGTCCTACCTCATGTTCCTTTCCTCTTCCCTGAAACCTCATGACAGACTGACTCATAACAGAATTCAAACCTTTCATACGAGTTACATAAATTTAATTTTGATATTCTTAATCAATAACAAAATGAGTTTTATTTTTATAAATGTGCTTGCCTGGCACCTGGGAGAGTCCCTCCATTCTGATCTTTCTCTAAACACTTCATGAACACCTATAGTTACAAATATATTCCATACTTTAAAAGCATGTGATACCCCATGAAGCATTTGGAAAAAGACTGTGGCTCTTAGTATGCTGTAATATTCTTTAGCAGAGTGTGTATATTTATATGTATACATATATAAATATATTTATATAGAGATATACAAATATATACACACATTTGTCTTTTTTTTAAGTTTAAGGAGTTTTAAATTTACCAGCTGGGGCTACCTCCACTCCAGTTTGAAAGGAGAGCAGCAAATAGCTCAGGGATACAGAATCTTTTATACAGTATAGTTTCATTGTTTGGAGGTACAAGTAAGTTGCTGAGGCAAGGGGGGTGGGATTACAGGGCATAACAACAGAGCACGAAGAAGAATGAAGAATAGACAAGGGAGAGTTTGTGATAACATCTATAGGTAGGGGATTGTAAGGTAAGCAGAGAGGAGCATAGAGCATGATGCCTGAGAAGTAAAACAAATGGAGAACAGACAATTACTCTAGGCCAGTTTCTTGACTCCTATCTTAAGTCCATGATGTTTTTCACTTAACTATTTCCTGGTCACTCCATTCTTCCCTTTGTTTTAGTAAAGAATCAAATCATGGATTCCTGGCCATTTATGAGTGCATGGTAGCAACACACAGGTCTGCACAGGGTGATTTAGCAATGTTATAGGAAGGGGAAAGGACACAAACTGCCTGTCCCTGCTACACACATATGTCTTACACATATCTGCAATAGAAATGCAACAATTTTTATGATATTCTTTAGTTATTTGGTATATTTACTTCAAAAACTTCATTAAGGAAGAGCCAGGAGTCCAGCTGATCAGTTTAGGTTTTTTTTGTTTTGTTTCATTTTCTATTTTGTCATTTCCCTAGATGTCCTAGGGAAGAACACTGAAGTGGCAGCTTCTTAGAGATCAAGGTTCTAATTTCAACTCTGCCCCTGGGTAACTTTGTGACAGGCAAAGCTCTTTCCTTCAGTAGGTTTCAGTTTCCTTTTCTGTAGCCTGGGGAAGGCAGTTGAGTGGACTATATTATCTCTAAGGCATCTTCCAGTTCTGACTATGATATGACAAGGTAAAAAGGAGCCAAGATAAACAAAGTTTTTTTTTTTTCAGAAATAGAAGACATAGGTATGAAAGGGGTCCAGTTTATATGTTACGGAACTCTGCTTCAGGGAAAGACTGGTTTGTGCCTGTTTTATAGTTTCTGTCTGATATGTACAGAATTTGAATCAAAGTTGTTGAACACAATCATAATAAGGATTTGGTGAAGATCTCTGTCAATTGGAAAGAAGAAATTCACCAATTCTTACCAACTTGAGTCATAACAAAACTCAGCTTCTTTCTCTCTCTGTCTCTGTCTCTCTCTCTCTCTTTCCTTTTAAAAGGAAATTTGAAAGAGCAGGAGAAATCTAGACAATTTGGTGAGGCAAGAATGAAGATTATGGGCAATGCACTCTGGATACATAGATCTGGCAGTCATCAGCACAGAGATGATAATTAAATGCATGGAAACTGATGAGACAGAGAGAGACAAAGAGCCATAGAAAGAGGGAGAGGGAGAGGGAGAGGAGGGGAAGGGGAGGAGGGGGAGGGGGAGGAAGAGAGAGAGAGACAGAGAGACAGAGAGACAGAGAGAGAGAGAGACAGAGAGAGAGAGACAGAGAGAGATAGAGAGGACAAAAAAGATGAACAAGTAAAGACAACTGATAAGGAATGGACAGAGAGGAGGGAGGAGAACAAAGTGAGAGTAGTTTTATGAAAAAGAGGAGAAGATATCCAGGAGAACACTTGGTCAATATGGAAAGCATAACAGATAATTTGGAGAAGGATAAAGAATGAGAAAAGACCACATCTGAGAATTAAGAGATAAATGTCAGTTTTGAAAAGAGAAGTTTTGGTTGAATGATGAAGTAAAAAGTCAGATTATAAAGAGCCAATTTAAGGAGGGGCAGTGGGGTCAGCATGCATAGGCAGTTAGATGGCTCAGTAAATAGAAAGCTGGGTCTGGACTCAGGAAGATTTGAGCTCAAATTCAGCTTCATATATTTACTAGCTGTGTGACCTGTGCAAGTCCCTTAATTTCCCTCTACTTTACTTTCTTCAAGAGAAAAACAGCATCTACTTCCCAGGTTTGCTATGAGGATCAGAGAAGATGTTTGCATAGTGCCTGGGATAGAATCAGGAACATAATATGCATGATATAAATGCCTATTCCTTCCCATAGACAGTTTTTTCTAGGAGTTGTTTGAAATAGGGAGGTGAAATAATGGGACTAGAGCTTAAGGGTAGATAGGTTCTAGGGGGAGGTTGTTGGTTTTTAAGGATGGGTGTGATGGGTATGTTTGAAAGCAGTGTGGCAGAAATAAAACAACACTGGTAGATAAGGAGAGATTGAAGAATAGATACAAAGGGGGAATGACTGTAGTCACAAGTCAGGAGCTGATGGAGTAAGAATCTATATTATGTAGAGGGGTTGGTGGTGGCAAACATGAGAGCCTCCTCATTTTCAGAGACTGGGAAAAGAAGGAAAGACTGTAAAATGAAATCAAGGAGTTTTGAGCTGAAGAAGAGAGAAGTTCTCATTAAATGGCTTCAGTGTTCCCAATAAAGTATGAGATGAGATCCTCAAGGTGTAGGAAGTATGGGAAGCTTGAGGAGAAAAGACTTATTTTCTGTAGGGAGAGAGATAAGAAATCACTTAGGGAGGATTAAAAAGATTGACTTGCTGCAGTGAGGGGGCCTGGTTAAAGTTGGATAATAAATTCATAATGCACCCAGTCAGCATATTTATATGACCTCCTCCAGCTCCATTCAGAGACAAATGAGAAGTGGAAAAGGTAAATGATGAAAGTAGTCCAAGGCTGAGAAAGTTTGAAAAGGGATAACTAAAGATCACGAAAGTCAGTGTTGTATTTGAGAATACTGGGTCCTGTAGACTTGAACTGTCTAACTAGTGGATATTGGATGGGGAGGGTAGAAAAGCCAGAGCAAATATAATGGTCTGAGAAAATACTAAGGAGTGGAAGGTTTGGGTGTCTCAGGGTGGAAAATACCTTTAGAAGGGATGAACAAAAGGAAGATATGGAAGAATAAAAGGTAATAGTCAAAGACAGGAAAGTTAAAGTAGATGATTTTCACATGGTAACCTAAGTGTATCTGAGGTAGAACGAAGAAGTAGGTTGTGGAGTTTAAGTAGATTAAAGATTTGTGAGGTTAGTGAGTTTGAGGGCAAAGGAAAAGGGAAAAGCACATATCTCAATGATGTGAAAATTACCCAGGGGCATAAGCAGAGAAATGATAGCCATTCCTGTTGTTGAGAACAGATCTAATGACATGCTTACTTCCCCATCACTTGACTTGAACTGCCCTCTCATTTTGAGCCTGCATTTCCAACTTTTTCAGTTAAAAGCTTTTTTTTTTTTTAGTTTTCTGTTTAAAATAAAAAAGACAAATATTTCTCTATCATTTCCATACTGTTCTGTGAATCCTGGAAGGGGGAATGGAAGGAAAACATTTATGTAGAGCCTACTATGTGCTAGGCACTGTGCTAAGTGCTTTACAAATATCTGTTTTAATCACCACAACGGCTCTGCAAAGTAGATGCTGTTATTACCCCCTTGTTTACAGTTGAGGAAACTGAGGCAAACAGAGGTAAATGATAGGGTTATACAGCTAGTAATCAATGTTGGAACTCAGATTTTCCTGACTGCAGGGCCAGGGCTCTATCCACTGATTCACCTAGCAACCCCAGGATGGGTAAATGCAGCTGGGAAGGTCAGGGTGTTCAGAGGTAAGATGGATGGTAAGTATACAGGAGAGAGGAAGACTATACTTACACTGTGAGACAGAGAAAGACTGAGACAGAAGATTACGTCTCATCACTGGGAACTTCCAGTCAGTGTCTTGAAATTAGAAACAACAACAAAAGTATCTGTTCTTATAGCTTTCCAAAAGCAGAGAGCAAGTGAATCTGAGCCCTTGAGGACATGATGATGCCAGAAGCTTGAGGAAAGCTATTTATGCCATGAGATCGGTGCCTCAGGTAAATTTTCCCTTTTCCCACTGTTCTCTTCAGAATGGCAAGTTTGATTCAAAACCTATACCCAAGAGGGGAAGAGTGGTATCTAAAAAGAAAGCCACAATTCTAAGGAAGAAACTGAGAGGAAAAAGCACCAGCCTGTGGGAGCTAGCCAAGATAGAGTAACTAGTTCTCCTCCTAATAAGAAAAACATTCCCTAAACCCACAGAGAACTAGAAGCACACAGAGTGCACCCCAAGGTCTCTCAGCAATCAATGCCTGGTAAGGGAATAATTCATATACTAGAACTCCGCTAGAGGACCAAATGGTCCAGAAAAGTTAATATTTTTTAAAGTTCACTATCCTAAACATTATACGCAGGGAAATAAAATATAATGAGATCAAATGATCTGGCAGAAAATCATGTGTTCTTATCAGCGAGGAAGGAATATGTAGTGATTTACAATAATTGAAGGGGAAGAATTTATATGGAATGTATCAGTCCTTCTTGAGTTTCAAGCTTGACATCTATGAATATCCTGTGCCACACTGATTCCTTTGCATCTCTGTCCTAAAGACTGCTCTATTTTTGCCCCATACATTTTGGACAACTACCAAGCTGGTATCAGGACAGTCTAAGCTCTGTTCACCACCACCTCCTTTCTTCCCTTCTTAGGGAATATACAAACATTATTCTGCCTTTTTCGTTCTAAAATCTCACATAATTTTATTATAAGCTCTCTTTCCTTTGCCAATATATATTTTATATGTATATATGTATATATATATGTATATCCTATTTTTGTACATGTTTTCATCTCTATTAGATTTTCAGTTCCTGAAACTGCTGAAGTCAGTAATTTTCTTTACTTCTTTGCATCCCCAGGATTTAGCACAATTACTGGAACATACAAAAAGCTAAATAAATGTCTCTTGATTAATTGGTTGATCCTCTTCAAACCTCATTTATACTTTCCCTTTCCTTTCCTATTCTTGTCCAAAAACCTTAGAAAAATCTGTCCTACCTTATTTTTCTGTCCTCATTCTATCTGTGAGCTACAAACAATAATAAACCTAATCATGTGATATGAATAATACAGACATATCAAGGAAAAGGAAAACCATGTATTTTGAAGCTAAAGACCTGACAGCATGAAAACCTAAAGTCCTTGAGGCAATGTACAGAATGTTCACTACAGTTTCCTTCTCTTTTATAAAACATATTTCTATCAAAATTAGTATTCAAGAAAAATGAGCCCAAGTGAGATCCCAACAATATTTTAAAGACTATTTCATCTAATTCTGGATTTTAGAGTCCTTTAATCTCTAAAATTGAAATGATACTGTTCTTCTATTTTGTTTTTAAATATACAGTATTTTAGATCTACTGTAATAACAAATTAATAGAGTAAGAACTGGAAGGGATTTCAGAAATAATATAGTCCAACTTCCTCAGATAACAGGTGAAGAAAGTAAGGCCCAGAAATGTGAAGGGACTTATCTGAGGTCTTCCTTGACATGCACCAGAGCCATGATTTGAATCTAGTTCTTTTTATACCAGTCCAAGTGCTCTTAGTTAACTAGGCTTTGGATGGTTCCAATAAACTTGGAACCTAATCATCATGGAGAACCAAGTTTTTATTGGAAAATGTGTTCTGTTTCATACCACTAACTAACAAAAAATAAATTTCAGAACACAACTTATTTGTATTTTGGAGACTGCCTGTATCTGGGAAATATTTGTGAGAAGCAAACATTTTCTCCTATTTCATGAGGCTCTTTCAAACATAGAGTATACTTATTTATATATTGTAATTTCTCTGAGTAAAAATATATATTGCAGTACAGTTGGTGAAATTCAAATAGTTAAACATATCATTTTAGTGACAGAACTGACATGTTAACTTTTTATTATGCTATTTAAACAAAGCTTTTCCTTTGGTTACATATCTATTTTATTTCTCTACTGGGTATTTAAGGGAACTTGTTGTGGCTAATATTCAATAAAAGTATGTCTATTTATGATACATGTATGTTGTATATATGTATACACATCTATGTATAACATCTGTATCTTATGGATATGTACATG
>CM053594.1:334117197-334135279 GCA_028646575.1 Pseudocheirus occidentalis
ACACATCTATGTATAACATCTGTATCTTATGGATATGTACATGTACAACTGCATGTGCATATATATGTATAGATATTCAAATATATACATATCTATCCATATTGATTATGTCTATCAATTAATCTATGATCTAAATGCATTTCCAGATTAGTCTTGAATATGTATAGGAGTAACAGAGCAGAATGGGATTCAGGAGGCTATGTTTAATCCAAGTTTTTCTCCTAGGTAGCTTGTCTGAGGTAGGGCAAGTATTTTAACTGGGTCTTGGGTAACTCATATGCAAAATAAAGGTTTTTGAACACAACGACTTCTAATGTCCCTGAAGTTCAAAGAGTCTATGATTTCAGTGGGATGTTTGTCTACACGTATATATTTATGCACACATGCAGACACAGGTATGTGTATACATGCATATGCACATACATGAACGTGTAATCCAATTGTATAGTTACATGAGTATATCAACTTGTGACTATATCAAAATATATCAGTATATTCATGTACATATATTTCTCAAAATATCTAGCGTAATATATGTTTGCATTAAATATAATGTATATATCCTAATCTGTTTCCATCACTTTAAATATAATAGATTCTATATATAGTATAGAGGTATCTTCAGCTATATATTTTGTGTAATTTCATATATGTATATATATGTACACACATAATTTTATAATGACATGTGTGCCTATATTTGTTGTATTTACTTTCAAAGTTTTCTTACATGTTGACTTAGAGTTTTAATTTTTAAAAATCATTTTGAAAACCTAGAACTCATTTTCATTTGTCTTCAATTAAATGATCACAGGTTTAGGACTACACCGGACCTTAGAAATCATCATTTTTCACATAAGGAGACTGAAATCAAGAGACGTTGTGTTATTTGACCATTGTAACATAGTGGTAGTAGATGACAAAGCTGAAATGTAAACCCAGGTTCCCCAGGTCACAATTCCTGCTCATTTCAATGTACCACATTGCTTTTGAGCATATAACAGCTACTCTTTACCATATTTGAATTTTTTTTAACATTTTTAAAAATGGAAAAGAAATAAGCAGTAGGTCTCCAAAATGGTCTGACAATCTTCTATGGAGGGTTTAAAGAAAGAAGTGAGTAAGAAATTAACAGGATGAGAAGATTTGGAAGAGTTATATCTCTGCCAATGGAAAAAGGATATAAACTGATGAGATGATGATTTCATTAAAGTATATAGAATAATTATTCTTTTAAAATCACTGTTTTGATTCTCTTCAGCAAGCACTGTATTCATTGTGCCAACCATTTTCCTCATCACTGACCTTCAGCTTCTGATGATGTTTTATTTGGGTTTCCCCTTACACATTAAAGCTAATACAATCATAGGCGTCATCGAGAGGAAGAGCTTCCAGGAAGAAGGAGGTAATAGTCTCTCTGTAATCTCTTGTGGTGAATACCACATCCTGACTAGCATGTTCAGTTCTGGGAAGGTCAAGAAGTGTAGTTAGAAGACAAACAGCTTTTGAGGGAGGGTAATCAGGCTGGTGATGTGTCTTCACTCTGTATGTGCCATTTGAAGACCATTTGAAAACACCAGAGATCTTTAGTCTCAAGAAGAAAAAGGAAGGGCCTAGAGGGTGGAAAGTGCATGTAATAACTTTCTTTACATATATGAAGCGCTGTCTTTTGGAAGAAAGGTAAAAGTCATTCTGCCTGAACCCAGAGGGCACAATCAGGAATGAAAGTTAGTAGACGAATATGGTTTGATGTAAAGAAGAAATTTCCAACAATTAGAGATATCCAAAAGAATAATAACCCATTCTTATTTTTAAAGAATCGCTTCTCCTTATTGCAAAGGCTAGATTATAATTTATTGGGTCTGTTATGTCATAATGGGTAATTTGGGTTGGTTATAGGTTGAATTAGATGACTGTTCAGGGCCCTTCAAGCTCTAAAATTCCATGATTCTGTGGGTGGAAAAACATATTATTTTTTGTCTTGTTACCTCACTCAGGCTGGAAGTGCAGCAACAATGTATGCACCGTGATGTCACTGCCTATGAGCATGGAAGCTTTGACATGGTCTGTTTCCAATCTGGGCCAGATCATAATGCTGTAGGCAGCCTAGCAGCTCTCCACGCCTTAAGGCTCATCACATTCCTACTGGACTTTGTGAAAAGCCCTACCCCAACTTAGAAGTCCCCGACTCTAGTGACCCACTAGCCCCAGACTTCCCAGTTATCAGAGAATACAGGTATGTATCACCATGCTCATACAACACTGATTTTAATACACCTATTTTTGAGGGGGTGAGGGTTCAAAGACAAGTAAATGTGGCCATTTGAAATGGGAATATGAAAGAAATAGATGATTCATTTCATGTGGGATGAATTTTATTAGCAGATGATGGCAAATTCCTATACTATAAATTATACTCATAATGAATTTCTTAGAATTTATACTTCGTTATACTGAGGTAAATTTACAATGAAAGCAAGAGAATAAATTACCATGGACCTCCAATAATTGGAGCTGCCAATTTCAACTTCAGAAATAATATGAAGACAACTAATGCCATCAATTGCCTTTATTCAGCTCCTTAACCTGCCAAGGTTAAGAAAGATATATTTCTCCTTTTGGAGACACTTGGGGAATCCTCATTCATTAGTAACAGTTACCATGATAGTAAGAAATATCAAGAGAGTTGAATCTCAAAATGGACAGACAGAGAGAAGGGGAAGGAGAAAGTGAGGAATAACGCACAAGAAAGTGAGAAAGTAATAAGTGAAAAAGAAAAACCAATTCAGATATCTATTTAAAAAGTCACTTACAAAAATCTAGATTGTCAAAAGTGATCAGATATTCCTATTTGCTTTCCTAGATGAATAAATTGGGTTTTTTTTTGAGAAAGATTTCACTGGAAGTAGCTGCTATTTTTAAAAATTCTGGCAAAAGGAGTAACAGAGGTAGGAAATAGTAACTACTGTAGCTAGTAGCTTTTTTTAATCACCCAAGTAACTGGCAAATGAATGCTTTCTCCAGTGGGTTCATGGTCAGTTTTATATTTGTTGTTATATAATACATTGTTATATAATATAATTTGCTACACAATGGACCTGATGCTTGTGTATATCATGAAATAATTTCATTATGCATCATAACTTAATAGAAAAATAATAACATGTACTTGAGAGTTTAATGTTGCCCTATATGACCTTCTCTGATAAAGTAATAAAACTGGTTATTAAGTTGCATCATTTGGGAATATTATAGCACCACCACCCCCATTGTACATTCTGTTATCAGAGTGCAAAATCTAATGTGGATTAAAGTGATTATTTTTTTAGAAAAGAAAATTAGGGCTAAATGCTGTTTCATTCTCAGTGTAACCTGAACAAAAGCTGGAAGCTTATTTCTCAAAGAAATTTTCAAATATGAGCTGACTTCAATTTATTATATTAAATACTAGCCATCTTGACTCTTGCTTCTGTACAAACATGAGGAACAAGACTGGTTTTAATATCGTATTTAAAATCTACATCATAAAGTGAATTTTCTAGAAAAAAAATAATCTAAAAATATAAAAAAATAATCCAAAATAAATCTGGATTTTGGATGATCATTTTGGATGAGAAGTACTTATGTATTATCTAAAGAGTGATCCTACTAAAAATTTGACATGAGTGGTTTACAGGTTATCTTGAAAAAAAGAAATGATTTTACAAAAGCTATAGCTTAAAAAATTAACTTCAATTACCATGCATTAACTTTAAAACAAAATAGAGTATAGTTTTACTTTTATTACTACTACCACTAACACCATCATACCTTTTACTACTACTATTAGAATTACTTTTTTAAAAAGACAGAAGGGAGTTTTCAGTGATTATCTTTAATTCTTTAAAAAATTCCTATTTTAGATACACAAGAAATAAACGTAACGTTATTTTGAATTTCCAGTTAGAAAAAAAAATGAAATGAGTCAGCATGAGATATGAAAGGTCATTTAGAGAGTCAGTGTAGAAATGGGAATAAATGTGACATTTCATAAATTCAAATATTATGTTTTATCCTTTTCTTCCATACACTCTCTTCTTTTAAGATGGAAATGTTATTAGGAAAAATAAATCTTCTCTACACAAGTTTCATGTGCTTGTATGATTTTATCATAATGTTCTTCCCTCTTTATTCCTCCAGTATAGTTTGCTTGGATGCTTCACTAATTCTAGTATATGTGGGTACTAATGGATTCTGGGTACTAGAAAACCATGTTTATGGAATGGAAGATGTTGTATTTTCTCCCAAGTAATAAAGGCTTAGAGTATGACCTGATAAATGCCCTTGTTGGGTCTATTGCCTGAGAACAATCCTAGGTAAATTTCTAGAGTTTCAATATCAAAAGACTAGTTACCAGGTGACTTTTCTCTTTAAATTCTAGCCACAGCAACAGCATGTAGAATGTTTACCAAGACAGGTAGGATTATTATTTCTATTGGTGGAAGAATCTATACTGATGGAATTATAGATATTATGACAAGTTATCTTTATAGGCTCATTCCTATTAGAAATATAGAACCAAATTCTATCTTTCTCTTCTGTCTTCCCTACTATCATCTCTCTCTGATCAGCACTCCCCACCCCCAACTCACTATTCTCTACATCCATACTTACTAGAGAGTAGTCCAAGTTGTTGTCATGCCCCTTCACATAGCAAAAGAAAAGGTAATTTCAAGAAGCACGTTCAGGATAATTTCCCCAACACACAACCATTTGTTGTTATTCACTTGTGCTTGACTCTTTGTGACCCCATTTGGGATATTCTTGGCAAAGACAGAACAGTGGCTCGCCATTCCCTTCTCTGGCTCTTTTTACAGATAGGAAAACTGAGACAAACAGTGACTGGCCCAGGGCCCCAAAGCCAGTAAGTATCTGAGACCAGATATGAACTAAGGTCTTCCTGACTCCAGGCCAATCACTCAATTCACTCAGCCACCTAGTTGCCTCCACAATCATACACAACCAGAATTCTATCACAAGAAGTTTTAAGGCTAAAGTGAACTTACTGGTGTATTTTGTCGCTAATTCTGCCAACTAATGCTGCCATAATCCTTAGTTCAGAGAAACTACACTTTCAATTCCTCTGAACAGTGATTTTCTTTTCTTTTTGGAGGGGTAAGGCAATGGCAATTTGGGTTAAGTGACTTGCCCAAGGTCACAGAGCTAGTAAATGTTAAGTGTCTGAGGCCATATTTGAACTCAGGTCCTCCTGACTCCAGTGTTGGTGCTCTATTCACTGTACCATTTAGCCATCCCTGAACAGTAAATTTCAGAAACAGATGCCTTTTACTTATATTTAGAAGTTAGTTCATTCTATATCACCCAGAGGTTAGATATGTCATTCTTGTCTTGCCTTTATTGACTCTTACTTTTAAAGGGAATTAGCACATTACAAATATTCTCTGTGGCTCTGGCTTGCTACCTTCCTCAAACGGAGTGATATGATTTAGATGGCTTCGGTATTAAGGTACAGAATTCAATGAGGTGAATGAATTTATAAAGACTTCCAGTGACACATACACCTTAAAACTGCATTGCTTTCCCTGAAAAGTTCACTGTCTTCCATTATAAGACTGATTTGTTAAATATAGTCAAATATAGCATAAAGGTGCCTTGTCTTGTGATGGCAATAACACAAAGTGAATTTTGAGAAGGTGGGTTCTCGTCTGTGGAGTCTACTTATGAGTAAGGAGGTAGCAAAAGGTCACATAGCATCACTGATATTTCAGTTTTAACTTCCTCATAGCTGAGTGAGACTCAAAGAAGTATAGTTATGTATCATCTAACCAGTTGGGAGACAGGAGAAGCAACCATTTTATGAAAAGAGAACTACTTCTTGAGTGCACAGAAATACTTCTTTTCTGAGGAGCTATTTCCTTTTTTTAGTGAATGAGCCTTGAAATTGGAAATCAATTAGTTCTACAAAACTGAGTATAAAACACTACATGAAAGTTTGAGAATTAGTGATCGAATAAACAATCGTTATAAAATGGTCTCTAATACATCCTGCTTCAGGGACACTTTTTATAAACAGGAATAAAAATGAAAGCATTATTATATTATGATTATTTCATTTTCTTTTTACAAGGTTCACATGAATTACTCTTTATTTCTCCCTAATTATACTGTTATTACTATGGTAGAAAATTAATTTCATCTACCCCAGTCAGCTCTAGCCTTTCCTACCAGCATTAATTTTTCATTTGCCTCATCATAAATAGCTATGATATTTTATGTTTATCAGAGCTATATAAGAAATGTGTCCCTTTGTGGAAGCCAATGCCGATGATGAGTCCCCTAAAAAGGAGAAACTATTTAAAATTCTGTCAAAATGCTTTCAAGAATTCATAACAGAGAAATTATAATGTTATGAAGTATGCTATGTCAAACTCATTATGAATGGGGTTAAGAGAATTTATTTTTTTTAGAAATAAAGTGAAGTTCAGACCATAAAATATGGAATGTAAAGTAAATACCATTTGACACATACCATAAAGGTTGAAATCTGAATCTTATCTGATAGCTTTTTCAAGGTCAGCCTTCTGCAATACAGAATTTAAGCCCTTTCCCTTTAGTCAATAACATTTAGATCTTCTATTTAAGAGATTATTATATAAAATAATCGTTATATACACTTGAATTTGATAAATAAATCAGAACAGATTAATTCTATAAAAGCTATTGATTTTGCTAGTCCATATGCCACTGCTGTCATTGAATTTGTATTGGTTAATTTTTAATGCAATGACATGTAATAAAAAGAAAATATTGTTATTTAATAAATGAGATCTATGTTTTTGATGGAAAGGTCACTGTGCCAGAAAGGCTTGTTTTAACTTTCTATTTCTCTCAGAAGTGACACCAGAAACATCACAGTTAAGAAGCCTAGTTGGAAATCCCACAATACCACACAAATAATAGAGCTGAAGATACAGAGGTTGGTGACAAATTTTTGAGGTCGTCTATTTTACTGTGAGTTTCAGTCCTGGGAAACAAGCAGAATCATTTTCCAACTCTCCAGCTGCCAAGAGATAAAGGCCACATGTTCCCCTTGCTTTGTAGACTGAAATGGAGGTTGACATAATGTAACCTTTATAGTATTATGCACAAAGTCTCATGCCTGCATCTGATTGGGAAAGCTTCCCTGTGCTTATCAGAACTTTCATCAGGGAAGCAGTAGAAAGAATAAAACTCTTGTTTCTACATAGAATCAATGGAAGACAAAGTGAGGAAGAATCTTGTCAGCATCTTAGCTAAACATGCCTGTTCTGTTTTCCAAAACATTTTGTTTCCTTTTTCTAGTGTGGCACAGTATATAGTGAGAGATGGTCTCCAAGCCAGGATAGGAAAATGTGCGCCCAAGTCCTTCTTTTGATACATACTACCTGTGTGATTCTGGGGAAGGAGTATTTTGGACAGCTTCCTTAGTTCAGAAGATGCAGAGGTGTTAATCTGCATTTTTGGAGGAAATTACTCATCTGGAGTGAACTATTGCAAATATATCAGAGGTCTGGTCCTTATTTCTATACCTTCTCTTTTCCCAGTCATAGTGTCCTTCAAAATTCATTAACATGCTTTGCATGGTGAAGAACCAGGAAACTCATTTTCTCAGTATACTGAGTAGAAGTTGGAAAATCCAGAAGAAGGTAATTAAAGAAATGAGAAGTCAGGAGAAATAGACATAGGTTAATGAAGCAAAATTTCCTTTGAAAACATATTTACCATTAGCAGGAATTTATTTGAGACACTTTGCTTTACAAATGGCACAAATTTGATTATTGTTGCTTATATCTGCTAGCACGTCCTAAGATAGAATGTAGCATTAAAAAGGAGGTAATTTCTCAACCCAGAAGGAAAAGCAGAAAATTCAGTTGCTGTTTGGGAATTACTGAAAGAAAACTATGTACAGAATATGTGTGAGCTATGAAAGGCAATTGAACTCATATCCACTGAAATTTTGGTGTAATTATATGACAGAAATATCTTACTAATGCAATGATTTTTTTTCCTGAAGAATTTCCACTTTCTTGTTATTCTGAGGTAGAAACAGCATATATTGTGCATTACTAAGATGTTTGCATGAAATACATTGTGTTGGTTATTTGCTTCAAAAGTATACTGCTAATTAACTTTGTACTTGAAAGCATTTCTACCATACACACATCTTCCAAGTTTAGCGGAAGGGACAGTGGAAGGAAGATCTTCTAGCTCAGCGGTTCTCAACCTCTGGGTTATGGTCAATTTGTAACAATGAAAATACATCCTGCATATCAGATACTGACATTACAATTCAGAACAGCAGCAAAATTACAGTTATGAAGTAGCAACTAAAATAATTTTATGATTGGGGGGTCACCACAACATGAGGAACTGTATTAAAGGGTCACAGTATTAGGAAGGTTGAGAACCACTGGTCTAGCTGAACATCCTGAAAAAAAATGTTTTCAGTAAAACTTTGGAGAATTAACTTTTATTAATGTTGATAGGTTATTTGAGTTAAACACCTATGAATTCTGTCATTAATTGTTCTTCACTGATCTGAACTCTTAAGCACTGAAAGATATAAAGGAGCTTTGGTTAGTACCTTCAATAACTGAAGTTCTGCTTTTAATATTTATAAAAGGTATGTATTTTTTCAAGTAATGTTGTCAAAATATCTGTGTCACAGAATGACCTGTAGTATTGTGACTGTTGCCCATGAAACTCTAAATCAACTTTCTGCAAAGTTTTCTGAGTACTATGCGAGAAAGGATTTTAATTGCAATAAAAAATTTTGAACACATCAAATTAGAGAAATAAATGGAGAAAACTTAAGGATAAGTTACTTCAAATTGTATTACATACAAGCAGTGCCATATTATGTAGTTTTGGTCATTTCAGGGTAAGCTAAAGGTAATTGTTAAATCATTTGTAAAAATATGACCTTTAGAGAAAATTTACCATAATTCTGGCATAGTTGCCTTCACATAATTGAATAATTTTCATAATCATTACTCTAAACTTCTATTGTATTGCACTATAATCCTAATTTAATTTTGGCAAATGTTACTGAACTGTTATGGAGTGAAGCCCAAGTACTTTCTTTTTCTTTACTTGGGCAGAAGTCTATAGAACTCAGAACTGTCAACACTTCCCATTAGAAAGAGTAGAAAAAGCCTAAAACTGTGAATAGCATTTTCTATAATAGTGCTTTAAAATAAGTAAAATGAAGAAAATAATACAAGCATTATTAAATATGTCCCTTGTAGTTGGACAATGCTGCATTCTATAATGGAAATTTATACTCCCTAAATTAAACCCTCTAAGTATTTTTTTTTATGTTTAGTGAATGGTCGCTCTAAAGTAGTCACTGATGGTAAAATTTGTCCCTGGAAAATATTTTATTTCTCATTACTAAAAACAGAACAGGGACTATGAATATGCTGGAGTAGGAGAACTGAGTACAATGGAAATGGTC
The DNA here is from genome assembly GCA_028646575.1 of Pseudocheirus occidentalis. Lineage (NCBI taxonomy): Eukaryota > Metazoa > Chordata > Mammalia > Diprotodontia > Pseudocheiridae > Pseudocheirus > Pseudocheirus occidentalis. The sequence continues at coordinate 334,126,694 of CM053594.1, forward strand.
ATTCTATAAACTGTTCTCATAAACCATCTTGACTTTTAGCAGACTTTCTTTGCTCTCCTTTAATCTGAGAAGCCAACTTAAAACTTAATATGGTAGACAGAGGCTGTGTTCTATACCATGGGGGAATAAACTAGAGACAGGTTAGGCTAGAGTGGTACCTGGCATTCCCACTAGCTGGCTGTAAACATCATCAATGACTGTAAAATCTGAGGCTTTACACCTTTATAAAGGACCATGGGGTGAATCAAAACAGGGCAAGGTTTGATCAAACCTCATGAAGCAGATTGTTTGTATTCTATATCCAATGAGACTTTCTTCCTTTCCTTTCTCAAGTCTCTAGCCATCTTCCCCCCCCCCCCATACTAAGTTTCTTAGTAACTCTATATCCTTTATTTCTTTCCTAAATACAAACTAGGTCTGAGGTAAGTATCCAATGTCAGTCACTTATACCCCACTTTTTAGAGGGAAGAGGCTGGGCAGCAAGTATTTGAGTTTTTATATTATTGGTATAGGGAACTTCTCCCTATAGGAAAATCTCCCTCTACAAATACAAGTTCATTGGCAATGGCTCTTTAGGAAGATGTAATATGTTCCTTCCTGCAATGGGACTATTATCTATTCTTCTTCTTCTTATTTTAAGATGTTTTATCTCAATATGGCATAAATTTCAGGTCTTAGCAGGGAAAGGCATTTTTTTTGGAGGGAGGGATTCTTGTTATTCTATTTGCTCATAAATCTAACTCTGAATTACAAGGGCATGGTTCTTCTGACTAGAGAACTTTGCCTTTTAAGGAAGCCAGAATGAAAAATGTATATGTAATCACACAGCTGGACTCCAAGTTCAAGAAAGCAAAACTCCCAGCATAAAAGAGACAAGTTTAAGCAGGAACAGGTACTTAGAAAGCTGGACACTGATTTGATCTCATTTTAATTCCTACGATTCTTTTGTTAGTGAAGTTGAGAGAGATGGACAGAGAAAGAGAGAGAAAGCGAGAGAGAGAGAATTTCAGTTATATGTTCATAGTTACTTCTAGGGCTATTGGTCCATTGGTTTCCCTTTTCCCTTTCCTTAATGCATGTTCTATCCTTTTGTATCAAACATTTGCTCAAAATGCAGTAAAAATCATTTTATTCTTCTCTTTATAAAGGTATATCGTTATGTATTACAAAAATAGAGAGAGTAAATAAAGTTTAAAGAAAGCAAAAAATTCCTAAAATTAATCAATATTAGTTTGCAAGGCATCCATAAGTCAGGAAAAGGGAAAAAAGTGGAGAAAGGATAAATTTATCACCAGGTACCAGTAACAGCAGCAGTACAGGAAAAACCTCAAAACCTTTTTAGGTAGATTGCTCTTAAATTGGATCGGTGAGTCATATAAAGTCCTGACTATTCAAGATTATATTCAGTTTGAAAAGACAACTCCATTCACTTGCAATTAGCTGGTGTCCCCTTCTTACCTTTCTCCCTTCTGCATTCTCTCTCTGAGGCTCAAAAGTTACTTTCCCCCTCCCAACAGGTTTCTCTTTCCCAGGATCTTTTAGTCTCTCCTAGTTGAGGGAAAAAAAAATCCTATCACTTCCCTTGCCAATAAGGGGCTACTTTACGAGCTTGAGGGATACTAAAACATATAAAATATTTCTAGTTAATGGATATTGAATAGATACTACTTTGGGAAGTTAGGAATTGTTCTTTAGAAAAAAACAGCTACCACACACATACCTTATCAAGAGAGAAGTATATCTTGGTAAATAAATCTTTAAGATTAACTGAGAAAACATCAATGTCATATGATATCTATATTCTTGTCAAAGAAATAGTCTTGACACCCTCAAAAATGAGGAAAAAAACATTATTTCTTGAAAGAAATCTTTTTTATTAAAAAAATCTTGTCTTTTCTCTATTTGGCAAGGTTATGCTATAACTTTATTCCTAAATCTATCCTCCTCAAAGTTATATTCTGATGAGGAAAACAAGTTCTGCAGATTCTATTATGTTAAAAGCTTTGAGTAAGGTCCTGGCAACGTATCCATATTTATTACATAGGTTCGATTACTTTGTTGTGTACTGCCGTTATACTGACTTTAAAATTTTTTCAAGACCAATTTTGTCAAAAAATAGTAAAGCATCACTTGTATACACATTCATGAAAACTCTTCTCTCACTCTCACCTTCTAGATGAAAGAGGCTACTGAAACAGTAAACTTGAGCTTACACATTATTATTTTGTAAGCATAAATAGAATTTTCTGCTCATATCAGTAATCTAAATTAATCATTCATTTTTGAGCCCAGAAGATTAAATTGTTTACAGGCATCAGGAAATCCTTAAATGGAGATCAAATGAATTAAAAAGCAACAGGAAAATGCTGCGTGATAAATTTCCTGACATCCACAGTAGCCAGGAACTAGACAATTTATTGAAAAAGGCTATGGAATTTTCTGTCTGAAAATGCTTTTGAAAAAGGTGAGTTTTCATTTGCATGGGACTTAGATGTGGCTTGACCTAAAGTTCTAAGGAGAGGTAAATGGAGGTAAACCTAACTAATCAGCTGTAATTGTCTGGTACAGTTTAAATTATAGGCTCACTCTCAGGAAAACAAGATGGTTTTTCCTAGAGGGTCTAAAAACCCCATAGGGTTACTGAGTATATTTCATTTCAGTGTTCTGGGAGGTAAGCTAAGGGACTGGGAAGTTTCTCTAATATCGTTGCTCACAAGCCCCCGTTTTGTGCTCTATGTTTGTTATCAGTTAGTCAGCTAGAGTTAATTTTAAGAAACATTTACTAAGATGGCATAATTATAATAGTTGGTATAAAACTTCTTCAGAAAACGGTGTCATACTCCCTCTGAAATCCATACAGAATTTAGTGAAAAGTGGGCTGCAGCTGATAGAGCAAGTGTAGAAAATTGATAATAGCTCCTAGTTGGATGCAAGACCTTTTTGATCTTTGTGAACTCCCATGAAGTTCCCTGCTGGACTCCAAGGGTTGAGGCCCTTTTAGAATCCAGAACTGCATTTTTCTTCATTGGTCTTATTTGTCCTCTCTTAGCTACCAAGTGGATACAATTGTTTGTTACTGGCACAGCTTGCTCAATGACAAAGTCTCTGGGCATATCCCATCCCTCACTCCCTTGCTGCACAAGAAGCCTGCAATCAACAATAGCTAACTCCTAAATAATTGCTGGAATATTCTGCTGGAATCTTTTTATCTGATACATACATATAAAATGTATTCAATGGCTGCAAGCACTTTATTTCTTTCAAATTTGTTTAAGTACGTTCATTTCACCTAATTTATGACTTTGGTAGATTGATTAATTCAAACTATCCAGAAACAGCTAGAAACTGCTATTTGATTGATTGATTCTACAACTCAATCAAATAGGTGTTTTCAGCTCATAAAAGTTATAAGGGCACAGAACCTCTTGATAGCTACTTTGGCTGGGGTTGAGGTGTGGAACACTCTCTTACATTGGTAAAATAAAAAATCTTAATGTAGTCAGTCACAAGCCTCTGGATGTGCCTTCCTCTTTTTGGTCTGTGGGCATGTGAAATTCTAGTTTGTGATTCTTGGCGTTCTGAGAGCAATGATCAGAAGTTACTAGGGTGTGCCACTTCGAGCACCAAATCAGGGACAAGGATGTAACCAGTAACTATCTGTTCTAGGTAATCTGACTTTTTCCTAACAGGAATTTTCCTAGTCATCACCTCTTTTCTCTCAGCATTCCTGCTTTTCCCATGCTTAACCCTAAGGCTTCAGGGAAGAAATTAAATATTTACCACACAAAGTTGGGGTAAGTTAACTTTGGCATCCCTTTTCACAATGCTTCCCAGCTGCATGATAAGTGAAACTAACAGTTATAAAGTAACTTTGGTACTTAGAATATCAGGAAGCTAAGCTAATACTGCAGTGTCTTTGACAAATTTGCATCGAGCACATGTTAATACACACCTGCCAAAGAAATCAGTCTTGATTTTCACTTTCCCTAATGGACTCTGAACTTAGAATAATTGCTAGAGAAGGATTGAGGAGAGGGGGAAGAAATGCAGGATCAAGGACAATTTGATGAAGGCAACAGCAAAGACTGTAAGAGCAAGTAAGAGCAGAAGATTAGAAATCACAACAGAACAAGACCAGATAATGGCATTAAAGGTCTGGTCATTCACCTTGTCTAAATGTGAATAAATAAAACAGGAATAAAAGAGGACCATTAATTCTGTTCCGTTTTTGCTTTGTTTTGTTTTGTTGTTTGTTTCCTGTTAAGAGAAAGAAGAGGATCCAAGAAGAAACAACTTTGTGATGAGATTTTTAATACTGCCATGGTAGCTGAAGCATTTCTGAAAGTAGCTAAGATCTCAAAAGGTTAGTGTATGTGTAACTGGTGAATAACAGGATAATTTCTGGTTCAGCTTTATTGCTACTGCTCCCTCCTCCCCACCTCCCCCACTCCCATTTATTTAAGCCCTGTAGCTATGGTTAGTCCCTGCTCCATTTGCAAAATTCCAACTTGAGATCATTAGTTAAATCCCCTTTTATTTGCTGGTGAGTTTATTATTTTACATTTAGTACATCTTCCATTCTTCTATTGTTTTTTTGATATATAAATATTGGCCTTCTCCTTATTGCCCTCCATAGAAAACTTCAACTGTGTCTATCCTGAATGACCTCACACAGAATTTCTATTGTCTCTGTATTTGCCTTTAAAAATTTTCTACTTTAGCTCCAATTAGAATTATAAATATCTATTCCCATTTCATTTAACATGACTTTGGGGGGAAAAATCACTACATTAAAAAGCAGCAAGAATTACCTTGATTTATGTGACTAATAGTCTTATATGGAGAGAGAAATTTAAAACACACAGCTATTTCACATGAATGGTAGTTTAGAGATAGAAAACAATCATACTGCTTGGAACTTGAATATAAATAATAAATTCTGATAATATGGAAGTTTCTGAGATGATACCCCGAAGCTAAAAAGATGGCTTTGCATTTATGCATGTGTGTGTGTTTTTAAAGTGATATTATTTGTGATTACTTTCTTAATTACTTGAGCTTCCTATATAGTATTGATTAAAAAGGTATTCTGACTTCAGCCCTGTGATTCTATGTGGACTGAAAATGTCTGTACTGGGATCTCTAAGACCTTCAAGAAGGTCATCAAATTTTATTCATCAGCAGAGGAAATGAAACTCTCTGGGTGAGGCTATATTGTTAAACTGTATTTATCACACAGTTTGTTGATACAAACACAAATGAGATATAAAAAGATACTTAAAGAACAGGCCTTGAGGGAGCTTTAACCTCCCTTTAAAGTCCTGTTTATATTTTGTTTCATCAGTGATTCATACTTCCTTGTTCTCTTTCTGGGGGCTTCATGCAGCTCTGTATATACATGATGTCAAGTAGCTAGAGCCATTATCTGTTGAAGCAGTTATGCGCTGCCTTTCACAAATACTGTGTGAACAATGTTCCTTTCTATTTCCACGGTGTAAGGGAGCTATGGGTACTTTCTCTGCTTGATTTATTTTATATACATCATCATACATACTGCTTCTCCAGAGCTGTATCTTACACTTGGCTACTGCAAAGGACTTCCTCAATCATTTGGCTCATGAAGGAGGAGCAGTAGCTCTCCCAACACAATAGCAACAAACTGAGGGGCCACCTGTGGAGCTGGAAGAGACCTGAGCTCCAACTCCAGCTTGGCTCAGCTCAGCAATATCCCAACTACTAGCCTAAGAAGTACAATATTGGTTTCCCCAGGGGAGAGTTTTAGAAGTATCACTGCTTGGAACAAGCGTCTCAGGACTCCATGAATCAGCTTAGATTCACGTTGGGTTTGGAAGAAAAGTGAACAGAATAAAAATAAATTTAGTTCTGTGATGTGCTAATTATTTTCCAAATGGCTTTGCCACTGTGCAAAATTTGAGAGAAAAGCTCTTATTGAATCCATTTGTACTAGAGATCAGAGGTGGTTTTGCCTTTGTTCCAAAGCCTTACTGGATGTAATCTCAGTAATCATACAAAACTTTGCACAGCCTTCCAACTTGCTGAGCTAGCTCAGACTCCATGATGCTTTCATTTTCATTTTTCAGTGTTAAGAATGTACTGAGACACGTGAGTATGACTTTAAGGTGTATTGAGCTAAAAAATAGATCAACCTTATTATTATTTATCATTAGTTTCCTGCCCAGCTAGACAATGCACAGTTCACTATTTTATAAAATTTTCTTTAGAATGTTATTTTAAAAAAATCCTTTCTGTATAAAACTAATGGAAATATAAGGTATATGTGTGGGAGGGGTGGTGAACAAAGGAGGAAAAGAGAGACTGATAAGAGGTGGAAGAAAAATTAATACTGAAATGTCAGACATGATGGAGATAAAGTATTTCCCCAAGGCTGTGAGAGGCTATACACTGAAAGGCAGTATGGTATAATGGAAAAGATACTGGGTTTTCAGTCTAGGGATCCCTGGTTTCAAATTCTATTTGCTTCAGTTTCCTTATCTAAATATGACAATAATATCAGCACTTACCTCCCAGGGCTGTTGTGAGGGTCAAATGAGACAATATTTGTGAAGTGTGGTGCCTGGAAAATAGTAGGTCCTTAATATAAGAATGTTTTTCCCTTTTCTCCCCATCTCTAAAATGGAGTAATTTAACCTGTGGGGCTGTGAATTCAGAGATCAAGTATCCTAAGCCTGTCATGTTACAGATGAGGAAAGTAAGGCCCAGATAAATGAAATGACTTTGCTCAATGTCACATACATAACCAGGATTCAAATCCAGCTTGACAGACTCTAGAGATATAGAACATTTACCACTGTACCACATGACATCTAACAAGTTTTTATGCCACTCACTGTGTTTAGAAAATATTCTGTGCATTATCATTTCTAACAATGAATGCGGGAGTATGCGCATATGTATATACCCCAGCTTCCAGCAGGGCTACAGGGGCGAGGGTGGAGGAATGTATTGAGAAAACTTTGCTGACTGAAGAAAGGTATCTTTGCACTATTCTATCCAGAAGCATCCATATCAATTCTGCAATATGGAAACATTATATATGTACTTGGATATCAGTTATTACTACTCTGCAGGGGAGTATCATTTTTTCATATAACAACTGCTATTACTTGGGTAATGTGTGCTTGCAACATGCATAATAATTAAAAAGCTATAGAAGATTCATGAGACTAGTAGGGGTGGGGAACCTGTGCCCTTGAGACCACGCATGTCCTCAAGTGCAGCCTTTTGAATGAATCCAAACTTCACAAAACAAATCCCCTCAATAAAAGGATTTGTGCTGTAGAACTTGAAGTCAATCAAAAGGCCACACCCAAGGACCTAGAAGGCCACATGTGGCTTTGAGGACATAGCCTCCCTACTCCTGGAGGGAAAGAAGGATAGCTATTATTGTAGGCTACAAGATCCATGATCGAAGGTGCCTCTCCATCAATATTTGTTTTCATTTATGTTGGCACAGTGGTTCTTAAATTTTTGTATGTGTCATGGAACCCTGAAGCAAGCTGGCAAAGCCTATGAACTACTTCTCAAAACGTTTTCAAAAATATAAACTGCGTAAGATTACAAAGGAAACTAATCATACCAAAACACAGTTATGAAAATAGATATTCAAAAAATATTTGACCCCAGGTTAAGAACCTCTTAAGTTTAAAAAGGAATACCTAGAGTGATCAAACTTCTCCACAAAGTAAGGATTGAACAAGTTAATGTACAGAATGCACGTAGCGTGATTCCAAAGCTTAAGACGCTTAAAAAATACCAGTTATTATTACTCGCAATGTGATCACATCATTTTTACATAACAAATGGTATTACTTGGGTAATGTGTTAAGAAACCATAGGTTGTTATTATTTCTCTATCATACACACTTTTTCTTCCTTAATTTATACCTCATTTTTGTATTCAAACGTTCACAGAATATTCAGTACTTTATCAGTCAAGTAGAGACCCAAAAGTAGTTCTAAGAGACATTCATTCCTATGAGAAAACTTTCAAAGACTTATAACATGGGATCTGTTAAATCCTTGAGGAAAGGAGTAATTAAACAAACCAGTTTATATACAATTCTAACTACAGCTTATGAATTGCAATTCTTTGATAGCAAAATAGTTTTAGTAATAGTTTTTTTAATCACTAAGCTGGATTTAGTTTAAATCACTCAACTTCTCTAGAGTAGGAAAACCATCTCAATAATATTTAGGGTCTGGGTCTCTTTGTTCCATATGTGTTTAAACAGCCAATGGAATGCAAGCAAGACTGAGTTAGACTCTCCACCACTTCTTAATGAGAATTCTCTCTCTCTCTCTCTCTCTCTCTCTCTCTCTCTCTCTCTCTCTCTCTCTCTCTCTCTCTTTCCCTCCCTCCCTCCCTCCTTCTCCTTAATGAAAGGAAATGTTGGCTTAATTCATGAGGACAGCATCTGTGACTTTTGGTGGAGGAAGCATTAAGGATTATTAGCTCAGCCAGACTTTTCTCTCACTGGTAAGCTTATTTCTACAGATGGGCCTTAATTGCTCCTTAAATATGCCTAGCACTTATGTCTCTACAAT
>CM053594.1:334135779-334172750 GCA_028646575.1 Pseudocheirus occidentalis
CATTGTTTCTATGACTTGTTCTTTAACACACTCATTCTTTAAGATTGGGTTCGTTAGTCTCCAGCTAATTTGCAATCTGTGTTCTCATGGCCCCTGATTAAATATAACTTTATTGCATTATGGAAAAGTATGCGCTTAATATTTCTGATTTTCTGTATTTAACTATAAAGTTTTTTTGCCGCAATATATGGTCAATTTCTGTAAAGGTACATGTACCATTGAGAAAAAAGGTGTATTCCTTTCTATTCCCATTCAGTTCACTCCAGATAGCTATCATATCTAGTTTACCTAGTCTACTCATATCCTTGTTTTTTTTTTGTTTTGTTTTGTTGGTTAGAGTAATCTAGATATGAGAGGAGAAGATTAAAGTCCCCCAGTAAAAAGTTTCCTATCAATTTTTTTCTTAATTTAGTTTTTCCTTTAAAAATTGGATGCTGTAACATTTGGTGCATATAGGCCTAGTATTAATATTACTTCATTATCTATGGTATATAATGTAGTGAAATGGTCAGGTAGTTTCTCTGTTTATCTCTTTTAATTAAATATGTACCCCCTCTAATAATCCCTATGTTATCCCATCCCCTCACCCTCCTATTGTTCCATAAATTAAGATTTTTACACCTTTCTAGATGTATTTGCTCTTCCCTCTTTAAACAAGTTCTGATAACAATAAAGTTCAAACACTACTGGCCTTCCACCGCCTCCTGCATATATTGTAATAGGAAGTTCTTCCTTTCATCATTTATATAAGATAACCACTTCATTTTATTCTCTCTACCCAGTTTTATTTTTTTTTTAGGATTATCTCATCATGCTCATCTCAACCACTAGCCTTCTACCTATGTATGATCTTTGAAACTATCCAAGTAATGGTAGCAGTCTTAAGAGTTACAGATAATGTTTTCCCATATAAGAAGCAAGAAGTTCAACCTCATTAAGTCCTTTATACTGGTCTTTAATGTTTCTTATAATGGTCTTTTTATGTTTCTCCTGAATCTAGTAGGTCAAATTTTTTCTTTAGTTCTAGTCCTTCATCACAAATATCTGAAATTACTTTAGTTCATTAAATATCCATTTTTTCCTTTCATGATAACACACAGCTTTGCTGGGTAAATTACTCTTGATTGCAACTCCCAGCTCCTTTTCTCTATGGTATATATTATTTCATGATCTTCAGCCATTTAATATAGAAATGGCTAAATATTGTGTTATCCTGACTATAGTTTAAATTTTTTTTCCCTAGTTGCTTACAATATTTTCTCCTTGACAGGAAAACTTTAAAAGTTAGCAACCTCTCATTGGATCTTTAAAGTCTTTTTAAAACTCTTCCTAAAAGTCTTTTTGGATTTGGATTATTTTGTGGGGCTTTTTTCCCTATGAAATAGAAGTAACTCTTTTAACTTCACTACCTTCTTTTGAATTTGAACCCAGATCTTCTCTATAACCATAGTAATTATGGATGGGTTATTTTCTCTTTTGCTTACTTATTATTATTAATCATTATTATTAATATTTACCTGTTTATTTATCCTCTGTTAGCTTTGTATTAAAGCCAGAATCTAGTCCCAAGGTATGGGGGATAATATCTCAGACTTCAGGCTTGCCATGGTAATATAAATGGGAAGATCTTTCCCATCCATTAATAAACCTGCTTAAGTTACCTGGAAGACTAAGTCACATGAATCTGAGTCACATGAAACCTGTAGAGGAACTTACTGAATGGGTGGAACAGGATGGATAGAGTAGAAAGGGTGGACCAGAGCCCAGAGGAAGTTGGTCAAAGCAGTTAGAACTGAGGGACAGAGAGGAAGCAAGAAGCAAGCTGTGAGTGCTCATTTGTGGGAAGACCCTAGCAAGGGAAAGGCTTGGGTATGGAAGTGTCCCCTGCACTGAAATTTTGTATAAATTTCTTAGTTTCCATGATGGATTTGACTTTCTGGAGTTGGGATTCATATTTCAGATGCTTGAATAACTGTTTTAGTTCTGTCTTCCATGTGGAAGATTCCGATTTCGAATTACACTGGCATATTCATAGCTGCCATAGATGCTGTGAATAGCATGTTGACTCTACAATTATTGTGCTATTGTTTTCTGAACTCTATCTATGGGGCCTGACATCAGATATTTCTCTCTGGCCCTGAGCCACAACAAGGCTAGTTTTTTTTTTATTTAGAATTCTTTTGGGAATCTGCTGGTGCATGGTGTTATATTATGGCATAGTTGGCAAGAATTACAAAGTATCATGCATCTATTTGTTCCAGGATTCAGAATCCGTGACCATTTAAATTGAAATTGTAAGGCCAAGAATCCAGGAGGGGTTAAATGTAACAGAAATCAATTTAGCAGATCCTTAGCACTTAGTAACTTAGGGCTAAGTTGTTGATGCAGCAGAAGGGGACTGGCTGAGACAGGAGGCCAGTGTGTGTATATAAGAACAATTCTAGAGACAGAGAGAGACAGAATTGGGTATCTTCCTCCTGGTGGCTCCTTTTGGAGGAAGCAGGATTGTCCCAGCATCTGGGAGCTGGGCTGCTGGACTGAAGAAGTGAGTTGGAGTTTTCTTGAGAAAGAGACAATGAGAGAGAGAGAGAGAGAGAGAGAGAGAGAGAGAGAGAGAGAGAGGGAGAGAGAGGGAGAGAGGGAGAGAGAGAGAGAGAGAGAGAGAGAGAGAGTTAGTTAGTTAGTTAGTTAGTTAGTTAGTTAGTTAGTTTCTCTCCCAGCATCTAGAAGCTGACAGAACTGAGATGGAGTTTTCCTAAGACCAGAATCTAGTGAAGGCCTCCTGGAAGGCTTACCAGGGCTTGCCTGGAATGCTTCCTGGAAGGTTAAAATTCTCCTGGGTCCTAGGGCCAGCTGAACTGCTGGAGGACTGAAGAAGCATGATCAGGATAAAACTTTGTTCATGGCATGGCTGATCCTTGAGTTCCCGCCAACAGAAGTAGTGAAGGGTTTGAGATGTTCTAGACCCTGTGAACTTCAGTGTGTGCCAGGGACTACCCTGAGGACTGGACAAGGACCTGGGAGCTGTCTACCTCTGAGGACTGGAAGAGGACCTGGGAGCTGTCTGCCCCTGAATCCAGGCGACTTATAATTCAGGTAGGAGCTGGGTCCATGGAAGGGGATCCAGGGAATCAGAGAGACCACCCTGAATCAAGATGAAGAAAAGGCCTCTCCTTGGATGAAATTCTGGTTTGCTGGACACCAGGGGATGGAGGGTTTGTGTGGTTTTGTAATGATTGTATTTAGTGACTGATTGAGTTGACGTATGATTTGTCCCATAAGTGGAAGATTGATTATTGTATTGTAAATTGATTGACTGCTTTGTTCTAAATATTGTGACCACTGTAGTGAAAACTTTGTGGCCATTCTAATGTTAAGTTGTTATGAACAGTATATGGTAATTTTTGTAATAAGATGTAACATTATGAATATTATATTGTGATTTGTAATGGATATTTGCCTTGATTTTTAATGGAATAAACAGTGTTCATTATGCTGTGTAATCCAAACCTTAAAAGCTGTTCACAGTAGCATTCTTTTGGGAATCTGCTGGTACATTGCATTACATAGGGGCCCCTATAATGCTGCCCTTGCAAAAGCTCTAATGCCCTGAAGTCCTACGTGGGATAGGGTGTAAGAGAAGGAGGAGTTACAAAATTACTACTACCACAACCATTCCCGTATTCACAAATGAGTTTTGTCCTTTCATATTTCTGTTAATTCCTTATGGGGTAGGAAATCATGAAAAGGATAATCTGGTCAATTAAAGTGATGTAAAAACAAAAGATAAATGATCCAAAACAGAGGAACATCATGGATGAGTTGTGGGGAAGAAGGAAAAAAAGAACTTAAGGAAAAAGACACCCAGGAAAATTGTAGATGATGGGTATTAGCAGAATTTTGACCATCTTCTACCCTTCGTTCTAGGCCACACCTGTCTTGTGCTAGTCCAGTTCTACAGGCTTTGGATTTATAGAAAATAACAGGTGTAAACCATATAGCATTTAACCAAAAGAAACTTATTTAATAATGATATGGCAAGAATTCACAAGATTCTAGGCTGCTATATCTAAGCATCTGATTACTTGAATTCATTGTCTTTCTCATAATGTCAACCATGATCTCATTCACATCCAGACTTGCTAAGATGGTTTGGAATAGGCCTGACTCAGACCAGTCTGATGGTTTAGCCCTGAAATTGTAATATAATGAAGCATCAATTGGCTATACAGTCACTGACAAAATGTTTACTCAGAAATCACACAGAAAGGATGCTCACCAAACCCTACTTTAAGTAAGATCTAAACCCTTTTATTTCCACATAGATTGAGGTCAATAGGTATGTTGAATAAGATGGGCATGCAACTCATTTGATGGTGGCATAACCACTAACCTTGAGGGGTACTGGTTTCTCCCAGATTGGCTTTATTATATCCTAGGTAATTTGGAATCAACACATGGAGCTTCATTCCCCTGGACTAATGTAGTTTTAGGGAAAGCTCTTTCTGGTTAAAGAAAAACTAGCCCAGGTGTGCAGTAGAAGCCTCCATAGATATTGCTTCCCCCCCAGCATTTTTGTGATGTTTCTTTAGTAATCTCTCTTGAAGTACCATAGCTAGTTTTTAAAAGTATTAGGGCGAGGAAAATATTCTTTTCTTCTTCCTTGTAATCATGCATAGTAAGGTTAGGTTCTAGTCTTCTGAAGTCTAAGAAGAATTTGGAAAAGGGTTGAAAATGCAGTTTCTGGGAAGGCTAGGTAGTGTAGGGAATAGAGCACTGGCCCTGGAGTCAGGAGGACCTGAGTTCAAATCCAGCCTCAGACACTTAATACAAAAACTAGCCGTGTGACCTTGGGCAAGTCACTTAACCCCAATTGCCTTCCAAAAAGCAAATAAATAAATAAAAGGTGAATATTAAAAAAAAGAAAATGCAGTTTCTGAGATTATTTTTGCATATGAGTGCCTACTCTATGCGTAAGGAGATCAATGATATTGCTACTGATATGAATTAATAAGAAAGGCAGCTTTGTAAAACAAAATTTAACAGTCTCACAAAGCCTTTTTTTAAGTTTTGAGTTGATTTATATGTTAACCAAGGACACTACAGGGTTCAAAAAAAATCTCTTCACTTTGGCCCCAAAGAGGAGCCATTGCATTTTTGTGAAGTAAAGTTCCTGAGATTATATGAAGGGACTCTAGTCTTCACAAATAAATATGGTAGAAGTTAAAATGGGATTTTGGATCATAATGCAGGTAAGTTGAGGCTTATGTGCTCTAAGCAATAAAAGAAAAACAGTAGTGCAAAAGACAGATTTCAAAATGTCACTAAGGTAGCAAACTACTTTAGTGAAGCCCTGGGCTTCGCATTATAAAAATGTTACACATGGCCTTTGGAGATCTCAACTTGGGGGCAAGTGTCTTCATTCTTTTTATCTAATTGCTTTTCCATTCTCCATGAACATTTAGGTAGAAATACTTGCTAATATTTTAAGGAGTCATCTTTCCATTTACATTTTAACAAGTATTAATTGACAGGATATTATGCTAAACTCTTTTACAATTTCAGTTATCTGATAATAAATACAGAGAACCAAGGCTAAAATATAGCCTTCATCTAAAAGTCAGTCTTCTCTGCTTAAGAAAAATTTCAATTGGGCAGGTAGGTGGTGCAGTGAAAAGAGCATAGGCCCTGGAGTCAGGAGGACCTGAGTTCAAATCTGACCCCAGACACTTAACACCAAAAACTATCTAGGTGACCTTGGGCAAGTCACTTAACCCCAATTGCCCTACCTTCTTTCCTCCAAAAAGAAAAAAAAAGTTGAATTTTGTAGACTTGACTTCTTTTGCTTATCAATCAGTTGCAGTCTTCCTGAGGACCATCTGTGGTCATCCTGATCCATGTCTTGCCACTAGACCCAGATGGTTCTGGAAGAATGAGTGAGACTTGTGACTTTGCATAGTGCAGCCTCACTTAAATCCAATTCACTTGTAAAGCAAGACATCACCATACTGATGCCATTGCTCCTCTTTGAGAATGAAGGATAAAGAACAATTTGTGAGGAGTAGCAGCAGCCTCACTGTGAACTTAACTGGCTAGTTCCAGTTGTGTAATGCTGCTTCCTTCTTCTTCCTCTCTCCTTCAATCCACATGGGGAATCATGCATTCACATGTGGGGTGCTCTGCCAAAAGGAAAGTGGATTTCTTGAAATAGAGCTCCTGAAAAACCAGGCTTTGGTAAGGCCCATTAGGATTCAAATGGAGCTACTTGAGTATGCCTTGAACCTAAATCACTCTCACTTATTGGCCAATAACAAGTGCCAGTTCAAGCCTCTGCTGATCATTGTTTAAGATTTGATGGCTCAGAGTCAGTGTAAATAGCAATTGTTTCTCCTCTGGCAGAATTGTATATAATTAATTTCAAGCAACTGGGAATTAAGATATACAGACCCTGGGGTAGGGAGATCCATGTTTCCCTATGGGAAAGTCAGAGGGGTGATGGGAGTGGACATAGGAAAGAACAGATTGGGGGAGGGATGTATACAGTGGGATGGCTGTTTTGGGGTGGTGGGATGGGAAGAACATTTGTAACTCAAAATCTCGTGGAAATGAAAGATATAAACTAAAAACAAGCAAAAGCAAAAAAAATTAAAAGGAAGAAAAAAAAATGAAGGACAAACACTAGACTTTTGCTGAATGCTGTCTCAGGTCACTGAGAATGGTAAGGTGCATTGGGACATTTCTATCTCCATGCCCAATTGATACAAACACTAAACAAGTGAGTAAAAACTAAGGCAACTAAATAAGCAGAAAGTATTATTTTAGAGTAAGTAGACAAAGATAAGTATTTGATCCTTTAAAGTTTTTGAAAATATATAGTTCTTTTTAGAAGGATAGATAGCTCTTCTTATATGTTTCTGGGTTTCCTTAATCAGAACACATTCTCTCCCCCAGAATTAGTATTAGAAAAAATGTCATCATCCCTACTGTTTATATGGTCACTAAATATTCCAGTCCAGGTTTAACTCAGGCTAACCCAGAGATTCAAGCTTGGGGTTAGAATGCAATGAGGCACTTATGAACCACAAAGCATAAAAAAAAACCAAATTCATGTTTAAAAGGATTTAATTTCCAAGGTTAAAAGACATTAATTCAGGTAACAAGGCTACTCCCCTTTGTCTCTGTATCCCTGGTGGCAATTGACATTGCTAGGTCAGGAAGATATTTTCCACAGGGTAGTTGGAATTCAGGCAAAACTTATACTGACTTGTGAAAGCCTGGTCTTTTCTTGCCTCAGATGACAAGGGAGCCAAATGTCTTCTTTCCCTTTTAAAAGACCAGTCCAGTCTAGATAAAAGAGGTGTTTCTGCTATAGGAAATGTTAACTTATTAATGTAAGGTATGGTAGGGAACCCAAGAGCTGAAAAGATGAAAACTTAGATATTTTGGAAACTTAAATTTTAATTGTGGGTGAGAAAGGAAGGAACACAAGTAATCCTACTACACTAGAAAATTGGTAAATATATGGGATGTCAAACAATTGGAACCTGTATATCTCAAAGACAGAGAAAATTTCTAGCTGAGTGGATCAAGGAAGAAATTATGGAGAACATGGCATCTAAGTTCAGCCTTAAAGGATTAGATGGATGTCAATGGGTGAATATTAGGGAAAAGTCATGCCCACTTTAGGCATGTTGGACAGTCTAGAGACCTAGATCTGGGAGAGGGCTGAATGAGATCAGGGAGTGGTACTCAGTAATTGAATTTGTCTGGGAAGGTAGACTGTATTAAGGGAAGTGCTATGACATAGTCTAGTGAGACTAGAGCCAAATTGTGGAAAGTCTTGAAAGCCTTCAACTTGGATGCCTATATTGATTGCAATTAAAAAAAAAAACAAGAAGAAAGAAATCCACTAAAGAAACAGGAGTGTGTTTTAGTATTTCTTTCTCCCTCCAAACTCCCATCCCCCAGGTATACTGAAATGCACTACCAGAAATTAAAAAGTAACTTTACTAAATAAGATAGCTTTTTGTTGTTTTTAACCAACTGCCATTATTATTCACATTATTTATTTATAAGATGTTGTATAATTGTGGAATTGTGCTGAATAAATACAAACATATCCCAGCCTGAAAGATCTAGCAGTCTGGAAAGAGGAAGGATAATTTATGAGCAAACCAGAATTGATTAATTTCATGAAAATTGGCATACTAATTGGAGGCGGTGAGTACTAAAGGAGCATTTTGTGGACTGGCAAGTTTGCCCAGTCTTCATGGCAGCCTTTAGTGCAATAGCATGCTGAGTTGTTCAGGATTTCCTGCAACTATGACTCAGTATTGGACTACATCTTTATTCATTTTGAAATCCTAAAAATGCTGGTTGCTTATTCTATGAATATGCATATTAAACTGTCGAAACAAAACTCCTCCAACAGCAAATGTTCATGATACCGGAAGTAGAATCTCTGGAGAGTTTGGCTGATATATTAGCTATTCAGAAATGTTCATCTTAATGTAAAATGCAAAGCAGTGGAACAAATTTATGCCATTTTCCCCCAAAAGGCAGTAATAGAAAATTATAAGGTTTTTTTTCTTTCTTTTAGCAAGGCAATATGAAGTAGTGGTTACGGGAAAAACTCTGGAGTAAAGAAAACCAGGATTCAAGTCCTACCTCTGACACTTTCTAGTTGTATGACCATAGGCAAGTACCTTAATCTCTCAGTTCCGCAGGCATATATATAATTATACATTTCAGAAGAACTTGCTTGTTTAGGGAGAAACTGAATCTCAATGAAATCAGTTTCCCCAAGACTGGGACTATGCTGTTTTTTCCCCTTTGGAACTTTTAAATTTGCCTATTCTGAGAAGTTACTGTAGCTAGTCCCTGGTGTGAGTTTGAGCATTTTTTGTGATTGTTTTGGAAGGGTAGGATTTGGGATGAGTGATGGCAACTCTACCCGAGTTTCTTTTAAGGCTGATTAAAGGTCAGTATTCTGAGAACCTTTATATTCTTCGGTAAATCCAAGTCTGAAATTTTCTCATTAGCTTAAAAAGTTACTTCACTCACCTGACATCAGGTATGTGTGTGTGTGTGTGTGTGTGTGTGTGTACTGGGAGAGACACATAATCATAGAACAGAATTAGAGTCAGCAAGTCCACCTCCCTCATTTTCCAGATGAGGAGACAAAGAAGCTGAAGTATAGAGAAGTTACATGATTTGCCCTTGGATACATTATGAAAACAGATTTGAGGCAGCAGCGTTCAACCTCTTTTCTTTCCTGTCTCCAAAGCCAGTTCTCTATCCATTATACCAGACTTCCTTTAGGTTAATCAGAAAAACTACTAATTCATTTGATGAGACTAAAATGATGTGGACTTTGTCTTCCCTTATGGCTGAATTGTTGTGTGTGTACATCTCAGGGTTTACTGTTAGGTTGCATTTGAGGAAAGCCAAACTATTATCTACACAATGTTTTGACTTCCTGTTAAACTTAGGATCCCCTTTCCTTCTACCCTCCTATCAGTCCCACTTTTTGGGTAATAATTTGTTTTTTAGGTCCTACAAAAACCTTCATATTAAACATTAGTCAAGTTGTAAAGAAGGATTATAACCAATGGAATGAAAAACAAGAAAGAAGGAACAAAACAAAACAAAAAGGAGAGAGACTAAGTAGTTTGCTTCGATCTGCATTCAGACTTTGAAATTCTTTTCTGGAAGAGGATGGTCCTTTCCATCATGGGTCTTTTGGAATTGTCTTATAGACTTGCATTGCTGAGAGGTC
Organism: Pseudocheirus occidentalis; assembly: GCA_028646575.1. Lineage (NCBI taxonomy): Eukaryota > Metazoa > Chordata > Mammalia > Diprotodontia > Pseudocheiridae > Pseudocheirus > Pseudocheirus occidentalis. Next base: position 334,145,558 of record CM053594.1, read on the forward strand.
TATCAAGTCTGTCATCACATATATGATGTATCTGTAATTATGTACAAAGTTCTCCTGGTTCTGCTCTCCTCACTCAATATTAGTTTTTATAAAGTCTCTCCAGGTTATTATGAAGTCTGTCTGCTCCTCATTTCTTTTTTTTTAACGATTTGTTTATTTACTTTTAGTTTACAAGATTCAGTTCCAGAATCTCTTGAGTTTCAATTTTTTCCCCTCCCTCACCTCTTCCCCCACCCCCAACCACGGTGGCATGCATTCAAGTATAGTATCTGCAAATACTTTCACATTGGACATTAGTTTGGTTGTATAGAAGGGTTTTAACCAATGGAAAAAGAAAGAGAAGCAAACATAAAAAAGAACAATGATAGCATGTAGATTGCTTCAGTCTCCATTTAAACTCTGGTCTTTCTTCATCTTTCTCTGACTGTAGACATCTCCTTCCATCCTGGGACTTGTACAGTTGTCTTATAACTGTGCGCTGCTGAGAGTCCAGTTTGTCAGAGTTGGTCATCATACATACGATGTGCCTGTGATTGTGTACAAATTTTTCCTGGTTCTGCTCTTCTCACTTAGTATCAATTTGAATAAACCTCTCCAGATAAATAGGAAGTCCATCTACTCCTCATTTCTTACAGCACAATAGTATTCCATTGCATTCATTTACTACAACTTGTTCAGCCATTCCCCAATTGATGGGCATCCCCTTTATTTCCAGTTTTTTGCCACCACAAAGAGAGCTGCAATAAATATTACATATGGGTCTTCCTCCCACCCCTGAAGTGGTATTACTGGGTCAAAGGGTATGCAATTATTTATAGCCCTTTGGGCATAGTTCCAGATTGCTCCCTAGAATGGTTGTGTCAGTTCATAGCTCCACCAACAAAGCATTAGTGTTCCAATTTTTCCTTTCCAGTATTTGTCATTTTCCTGTTTTGTTATCTTAGTCAATCTGACTGATGAGATGTGGTACCTCAAAGTAGTTTTGATCTGCATTTCTCAAATCAATAGTGACTTAGAGCATTTTTTTCATATGCTTATAAATATCTTTAATCTCTACCTCTGAAAATTGCCTGTTCATATCCTTTTACCATTTGTCAATTGGGGAATGACCTATACTGATAGATTTTTACTTAATTCCCTGTATATTTTAGAAATGAGACCTTTATCAGAGACACTGGTTGTAAAAATTCTGAGTAATAATTTAACCTGAAAATTGAGGTTGTTTTCCTCCTAGTTTATTCTCTTTTTAAAAAGCCACTGCAACCGTAATGCACTCAGATTTGCTTAAGCATCAATAAATCTGAAAAGGTCCTGATGGGCTGCTTGTAGTGTTAATAATGCTTCATAATTACTTACCATAAGCTGTGAGGATAATACTGAAACAGTTTGGGGATCTTAGAACCAATAATAACATGAGAAAATCAAAGATATTATGGCACAGTATACTTTAAGGAAAATATTTTTTAAGTTGGTAGAATAAACAAACGTTCAAGCTTGGATCTGGGTGGTCCCTTTCCTTGAGAAGACTGGCAAAAGCATACTTTTCTGGAGCTGGCTGACATCTGCCTTTTCTTAATAATCTATAAAGAAATATTCATGAATGGATTTAAAAGCTGAGCTCTTCAGAGATACTGGGAACAGCAAAAAAGTTAGGCCCAGTTTAGCAGAGCTGAAGCAGCAATCTTGGACATCACTGCAAGCAGCATCATTGATTTTTAGCTCTAATCATCCCTTTACCCTTTCATCTTAGAAAACAAATATACCAAAAAAAAAAACCCCAACAAACAAACCTGAAACAGAACAGACGAGACGAGCATAATAATAGAATTAAAGCCTATACAAAAGAGAACTTGTAAGGTGAAGAAAATATGGATATTCTTGGACAAGCAAGATTGAATTTTGGTACAGTTAATGTCCTCTTGATTTTTTACTTTTTGTTTTTCAAAAGCAAGAAACTGGGAAAACAGGATCTATCTCTAGAGTTGGACATGTGCATTATTCTCTTTCTTGTGACAATTGCACAATATAGTGGGAAATTTATGTAATCGGCTCCTGTTTGAACCCTTGGTCCCCTGACTTGGGGAGTTCTGTTGAAGATAATCAGTGACTGAGTCAGAAAGAATATCTCCCATAGGCTGTAAGATATACTGAAAGATTCTGCCCCTCTTTCTTTTGAACCTGTAGTTTTGAAACTCAAGCACCTCTTTGCTGGACTTCAGCAAAGTGGGATTAGAGAATTTCTCCATTGCCCTTTCTAGTACCAATGGCTTTTTGCTGTTGAAGCACATGGCAGAAAAAAAAAAAAGTTATGCTTGCCTAAGTACATCTGAAATGAAACCCTAAGGCTCTGATGGCCTATTCACTTTTGTAGTTCTTTCCCTGTACCCAGGTCCCTAAACATTGACTCTCAAAAATGGCCATATTTAGATTTAGTAGAAACTTCAGGAGTTTCAGAAATCAGCAGTTGTCGAGTCAGTGATAGCTGTCCACCAGGAGGTGTTTCCTAAAACTACATTATTCTGAAAGAGATGTTGGACTTCCAACAAGCTCATGTTGAGCCATAAAAAACCCTGGCTGGATTGGTGTGGACTTTTTGAATTGCTTGGAACTGAATCCTATTCACAATGGATATTTAGGAAGATGATGATGATGATGATGATGATGATGATGATTTTTTATGTTTTGTGTATTTTAATATGAATTTTAATGTATCATTTCTGTTTTAAGCATTTCATTTATGGCAGAAGAAATGAATATCTTTCCTATGCCTGATATCTGTTTTGTGCATTAAGTACCTGTTTTAGAAGTAATGTTGTTAATCTTTTCTGAAAGACCCTATACATGAGCTTTGTTTTTACATTTTTTTTCCTCCACAATTCTAATACTGAGAGAGGCATAATAACCTTGTGGAATAGGATCCTCTATGCCATGATTCACACAAGAAACTCAATTGACAAGGAAAGAAAAGGTAGAGAAGAGTGAAATATGTATAACAAGATCAATGCACATTGGTTTAGGGATATGATTTCAAAATGTATTTAAATATTTAAATATGAAGTTACAGCTTATATTTCCCCATTACTTCTGGGCCATGTTAATTTTTCTGTAAAGTCAAAATTAGGGTTTGAGTGACATTTTAGTGAAGAATCTCCCAGTAAACCGCAAAAATCTTTGTAAATTACTGCACTCCAGACAGCTCCATCTCTTGTCTGTTCCCCTGGTGTGAATCCATAGAAGCACCTGTATTCTCTTCAGAAGTTTAGATGGGATCTCATAAACTTATCCTTAGGGAGAAAAAAGCTTACTCTTCTCTGTTATCCCGGAGTCTGGCTGGTACTTTCAGAAACAAAGTCTGAAAACTTCCTACCAAGTTGACTCGATACTTGTACGTGAAGCTGTGTAGCTGTATTCTCTCTCAGTCAGTGTTACAATAAGACTGAAAGGCAATGTTACAGTTACAAAAAAACAGCGGCCGGCCCGCAAAGGGAGGCATCAGCAGCCTCCGCCCCCTACGTCCGGCGATTGGCTGGTTTCTGCTCATCATTTCCCTGCTAGGAAAAGGGAAGGGCCAGTGACGTTCAGGAGCCCAGCTGCAGCCTCTGCCACCTCAGTTGCACAAGGTGTTGAATCTGAAAGGAAAGGAGAGCATGAGTGAGAGGAGAGCGGAGCAGTAGGGAACGCCCCGGGACCCAGAGCAGAGCCAGGGTGCCACTGGAAACCTCCAACCTCTTCACTAGCATGAGAGAAACAGCCGCCGCCGCAGCAGCAGCAGCAGCAGCCCCATCTACTGCCAGTGCCACTGCCACTGTCTTCTGTGTCCCTGATCTCTTGTGATCAGTGCTCCGGGCTTCCCTCTCATTTTGTAGATTTTCATCCTCCCCTGACGCCAGACGGAATCTTTATGCAAAGTGAAGGTATAAAAGGGGGGAAAAAAGGATTTCCCTGGGCTGGCAAGATGCGCTCCATCAGGAAGAGGTGGACTATCTGCACGATAAGTATCCTCCTGATCGTTTATAAGACAAAAGAAATAGCAAGAACTGAGGAGCATCAGGAAACGCAACTCATAGGGTAAATGCAAAGTGTGGGTCTAACAAAAGCTATAGAAGAACTGATAATTTAGATGAAGAAACAGCTGGAGAGTGTGGTGTGGTGTGTGTGTGTGCGCGTGTTGTGACTGTTTAGCCTCTTAAATAAAATAGGCTCCTACTCAAATGTTTGTTTCCCCAGCCCCCACATCCTTTCCAGTAGTAGTTCAGCTGTGCATGTGCGGTCTTGATGCCTGAAGAAGTCAAAGGAGAAGTAACTACTCATAATGTAAACAAGGAGTTAGTGGAAGGACTCCCCTTTAACCTTAGTGGTAGAATTTAAGTGAGTTCTCTTTATTTACAGAAAAAAAAAAACAAAGGTACCTGAGTTGATGAGCCTTCAAACTCAAAAAAGTAGACTACCTTTCCCCTCTCCTTCCTCCTCCCTTCCTTCTTCCTATATATCTCTGGGTACCAGAATTTGTCTGCTTAGAGCTAGTATCTAGGTTTTTATTTACACTTTTTGAAAGTATAAAGATGTCAAAAATGTTGACATCGTGGTATCAGCTTTAAAAACTGGGACGCAGAACGCTACAAAATAGTATTATCTTCAGTTTCTTCGTTCCATTCAAATGGACAAATGGTTTAAGAACATTTCAAGGTCTCTATTTTAGTGTTGCTCTCCCTTCCTCACCATTTTTGTGACTTTGAAGTTTACCCAAGAGGTTAATGCAACTTTGCTGCTACTGTAGCTTTCAAACCTTTTGTGAGGGTGTAAAATTGCTGTAAAGACAGTTAAAAATACATTTTTAGAAACAGGTCATCTTCAGACGACTAACCTCAGAAACTCCTTGCTAGCAGAGATTTCTGCCAATTTCTTAATTCTCTCAGTTTTCACCCAGAGTGAAATCCTTAGTTAAAGCCACACTTTTTGTGTCCCTGGTAAAGAGTGCCCCCCACACACACACACACGGAGCAAACTTCGTGCACTTCATTACCTGGCATAGACAGCCTCTCCCATAGGACTAATAATTTGAGGATGAGAAGAGGAAGGGAATTCATCTAGGTAGATATTGCTAGTCTATAAGGAAATCGGTGCATTAGAAACGCCGTAGCTAGCGGGGAAAGGAAGGTCTGAAAAGCTGGGTTATCTAAAATGTGTAGAAGATAGATTTGGGAAACGGGGTGGGGGGAGGTTGTGTGCAAGAATATGTGTCTACCGCGGAGGGGGTGTTCGGAGACAGAAAACCCAGAGCAGAGCAATTGACAAAGAGGACGCTTTTGATGAAGCGGGGTGGTGGAGGCAGTGGGAGGAGAGAATGGGGTAAACCCTGCAGACCTGTCTCTCCATCAAACAAAGGGGGTCTCTGGAAAACTGATGGATGGAGAGTGTGGAGATTTCCATAGATGGAGAAGGTCTCGCTTTCTCTTTGGGAACACCTAAGGGTAAGCCATTTCGAGAAGTAAAGCTTTTGTACCTGGAAATAGCTGCAAAAGGGGTTTAGTACTAGAGGGGCGTGCGGTCTTTATGGCTCTCTCCACTGGGGAGACAGGGTGGGAGGGGCGCGTCTGGAGACAGAGGCAGATACAACGTGTACTCTGCTTGCTCGCCTGGAGCCTGTTACACGGGAGGACTGAAGCTGGTACCTCACCTACCCCTTCTTCCTGGGTGCAGCCGGCATGCTTTTCTCTTTCAGCCTCAGTTAAGAAGCTTCTGGACTGGAGGCTGCAGTCCCAAGCGGAGGAAGAGCGTAGGCGGGCCCCAATTGCAGCCGAGGGTGCTGAGCTTGTGCACCCTCAAGAAGCTGAGTTGCGGTTTCCCCTTGGTGTTATCTGAAAACGCTCAGAGTTACAGAGCTGTCTAGCTTGCTTGTAACCAGTGTCTCTCTCCTACCTGAGGGCTGGAGCTGGGAGAAGACAGACCCTAAAAAAATCAGTAAACTAGAGGAATCTTTTGTTTGCGGGAAAACGGGTTTCCCTTCGGTTCTGAAAAGGCACTTGAGTGATTCTGAGATAACAAAGTGTGCTCCTCTTTATTTAACTCTCTCAATTACTGTTTTGTGCCGAGAGACTATTGCCTGCCAGTCTGAGCTCCTCCCATTTCTCCCCTCCCCCCTCCTCCTTTCTCAGGTCCAGTCAGCTCCCTGAGTCATCTGCCTCCAGTTACTGCCATCCTCTTGGTTCTTCCTGGGTTACAGTTATTTTTGCTGGTACTGACTCTAGACAGATGTCGCCTTTTTGCCTGGGGCTTCTCCCATTCTCCAAGGTTGATACAGAGCACCACCTGGGAAGAGCCTGGGGCTTCTTGGAAATCAGCATTACTACAACTGACAGAATTAAAAAGTAAAAGGCTTTACTGAACACCATTCTCCAAGGACAGTTTTTCCTCTCCCTCCTTCCGTCAAACCCTCCCCTGAAACCCCTAAGTTGTTTGTTTCAGATTAATATGGCAGAGAGGTCCAGTTCTGTGTACAATATTCAGAATCTTAAACAACAGACACAGTGGTTGGCCTTTGGGGGGCACTACATGCATTGAAGGTGGGTAGTAAGGCATGTTTGAGAGCCATCTACAGCTTGGAGCTGAGGTTTAGAGCTGGAAGGAACCCTAGACAGTATAATTATATATTCACTTCGAAGTTCCTGTGTCCTGGGGTCTATAACCCTTCTCCAAAGCTTCATCTCTTTCCTGGCAGGGTCTAGAGTTTCAATTTAGAGTCAGCAATAACATCTTAAGACATGAATTCCCAAATACTATATATTAAAGACAGATAGCTGGGAAAGGAGAGAAATTATGGTAACAGGAGTGCTTAACACAACTTTTCCTGTTACTCTCCCAATATGCCTAACCTGAGGATAACTAGAATCTTTGTGAATTGGCTGAGGAAAATGAGAATGCATGGCCTGAATCAACTAGACACCCACCTTCATTTGTTCAAAGGTTATCTTTTATATGGATGCAGGATTAGACATGGATTTTTCTGTTAATTAGGTTTCTTTGGCTCTTGAGGTCAAGATGCAATGAAGCACATTTAGGCTTAATTTCAGAGGAAAACTCTCAAGCCTTCATAACAATGAAAACTAAGCAGAAATAGAGTGGAGTTCCTTGAGATTTTAGTGGTTTTCCTCTCAGTATATAGTTTTTCAAGGAAAAGCTGATTAACCATGTCAGGTATAGTCTAGAGAGGATGGGGGGGGGGGAGAAGATTGAATTCTTAGAATATAGATTGGAGGGCCTGCTAGGTAGGCAGAATAGAGCACCAGCCCTGGAGTCAGGAGGACTTGAGTACAAATCTGACCTCAGGTACAAAACACAAAATTAGCTGTGTGACCTTGGACAAGTCACTTGACCCTAATTACCCTACCTTCCCACCCTCCAAAAAGCAAAAGAAAAAAGAAAAAAGAATATAGGTTGGATTAGATTGCTACTTAAGTTTTTCCCACTGAAATTTGGTCATGCCATGAAAAGCATCTGCTATAACAAGCATATTGTGACCCAGAAGCAATTTCAGAGTTTTTTCTAAATATAAACAAAGTGGTATAGCACAGAGAAATCCGTTTTGTGGTTGGGGACCTGGGTTTAATCCCAACTCTATCATTCATTCACCATCGTGTGACTCTGACTGTCATCTATTGAATGAGGAATAATTGTATTAATCTGATCTCTTAGAATCCCTTCTAGCCACAAATCTCCCATCCTTTGACTTCTTGTTGAGATTTCCCCTCAAATGCTCTTTGAGTTGATTTCCATGAACTAGTGACCATTTGAGAATATGTAACATGTTTCAATGATATTGTTGACTGATCCATGTCTTCATACTGAGAGGATTTGTAATGCCACATTTATAAGAGATATTTGTTGTGGTGCATAAATATTGTGCATATCAGGCATATTTATATAAACATAAACATTCTGCATATTTTAAATGAAGCTAGCAGAGACAATGAGGAAAAAATAAGTGAGTAAATTAATAGAAATATGCCACATGCCACTTATGTTTAGCTATAGTAACTGTGTACTTTGTCCACCTGTAAAAACTACTTTGATTTCTTTACAATACACTATTTTTGTTAAGTTAGGAACTGGGATAGGGACTAGATCTTTGATTACATTGGTATATGGAAATTGTCTCTACCAGTGCAGGCCGGTCCTTCTTCTAAACTACACTTTTGGAGAGTTGAAAAGTGGAGTCTGATAGAATTACCCAGAATGCCCAGGATCACACAGCCCATATATGTCAGGAGGGATTTGAAAAAAGCCAGGTTTGAAACCATCTCTGTGTCTAATATCCAGCCACTTTTTTAAAGAAATTTTATCTCATGTTCAACTTTATTAGCTTAAAAAATGTTGTATAGAATTAGAAAGCATATGTATTCTTATCTGTGCAGTGTTCCTTCTAAGAGCAAGAATTAGTTTAACATTATCTCTGGTTAGATTTTACTATCTCCTATCAGGAAATCCAAAATTGAACATCTAATTTAGATTGCATGTTCACATTGAATTCTACTAGTTGTTATTGGAATTCTGAGGAATTGTTTTTTTAAAAAAGTACTCCTCCACTGCCATCTACCACTGTTTCAATGTTACATAATGATAAGGATAGGCAATTTGATCTTTATGTGGGGTTTATGGACTCGCATCACCATTCACATTTTATAGGAGAGAATTTATACCTAGTATAATTGAAAAAAAATTGTTCATGAAAACATTTGAGATAAAATTTTGTTATTAGAAAGTATGGTTGTTGAATAAGTTATGGAAGATGCATGGGAAACATTTCAGAATAAATACTTTTAGGTACTAGTAACATAATTAATGACTAGCTTCTGTTGCCAATGCCATACAGAAGACAAACTTAATAAATTATGTTTAGCTCAGCATAACGGAAGATTCCTTCTGTTATAGTTTTATATTGCATATTTATATTGTATATTGCATAGTTTCTTTGATGTAGTGTGTTAATTTTCCTTTAGGCATGTATGCTGTATCATATTGTAGAATAGGCTTATGCAAGAAATAAGTTCCCTCAAGTTGTTTAGAAGTTTTGTTTGATCTGGTTAGAAGGAAATAAGATTGGCAACATTGTACAGAACACAGACTGGAAGGAATATACTTTTAATAAGACAGGATGTCACCAAGGTCATGAGTTAAAAGCAGCAACTGAAATTTCTAGAGAAAAACTGTCCCAACCTCAGTTAGTACACCTACCACTAGGCATTTGAGACATAATTATTGTTGGTGAAAAGGAGATAGGTGAGAAAGACCATAGCAATGTCTTTTTTCTGTCAGGTGTGATTCACCGAACCACTCCTACCGAATCTAGTTAAACTGCATGCCACCTTCTTATCCATTGTTCTAGGCATATTTCAAAGTTTCAATGAACAAAACATGACGTCAACAAGCACTGACTAAGAGCCTGTTCTCTGTGGCACTAGCTAGCTATTGGGGATATACTAACAAAAGCAAGAGTCCCTGTTCTCTTTTCTTTTTCTTTTTCCTTTTTGGAGGGCAGTTGGGGTTAAGTGACTTGCCCAAGGTCACACAGCTAGTAAGTGTTAAGTGTCTGAGGTCCGATTTGAACTCACGTCCTCCTGACTCCAGGGCCAGTTCTCTTCACTGCACCACCTAGCTACCCTTTTTTCTCTTTTCTTTTCTTTTTTCTTTCCTTTCCTTTCCTTTCCTTTTTTTAAGAGTCCCTCCTGTTCTCAAGATTACATTCTACTAAAGGAGTTTGGAGCATCATATGCTACAAGCACTTTGTGGTGCAGTGGACACAGTACTTGACCTTTGGAAGACCTGAGTTCAAATCTAGCTTTGAACACTTAACTAGCTGTTACCCCTTAGCAAGTCACTTAAGTCCTCAATTGAAAAATAGGGATAGTAATAGCACCTAATTCACTGGACTGATGTGAGAATAAAGGGAGACGCTGCCAAGGACATTGCCTGGCATGTATTATGTGCTATATACATTCTTATTTCCTTCTGCTCCTCTAGGTATAAAATGCATACAAAATAAATACAAGATAATTTTGGAGGGATACAAGTGCACTTTGCTGAACTGGCCATGGTGATGGATCATTAACCCTTAATACTTTCTATAAAATATTTCTTATTTTAAACAAATGAATGTATTTCAGTGTATTCTATATGTATCACAACAGGTAATCCCATGACGCCAGTTATTGAGCATATTTGTGTAAAATGTAAAAGATACATTTTAACCATTCTAAACACTTTTACCAACATTATTTTATGTGAGATGATTTCTACTTATAGAAAGATGCTGCTGCTACCACTGCTGACCTATTGTTAGTAGAACATGTGCTTTTGTGTTGCTTTTCCAAGACTGATATATTTGCTCTTAGCCCTTCATAGTCTTAAAAACAGCAACTCAGACCCAAATGTTCTCTTCTGTCTGTATTTTCATTTGGGGACATCTACAGTCATTAAGCAAAGAATATAAAAACTGACTTCTGTGCCACTGAATGCTAAATTATGCCTTCTGTTTCCTTCTATCCCAAGCAACCCTTGTAAGATGAATATTATTAGCCATGTATGGGCATGCTAATGTATCATTTTCATCAGTAAAGATATTTTAGGATATTAATTTTAAAAGAACTCTAAATTTGGGAGGGGGCGTTGACTGCAGATTTTCATTTGCACTGCTTCAAATTCTAACTACATCATTTAAAAAGAATACAAAACAAAATACTGTACTGTAAGCTTCCAATTACAGAATTCATCCAGCAGCTGTTGCCCAGGCAAAATTTCCATTGATAGTGGGAGAGATTTGCCTGCATAATAACTAGAGAATAACTTGAAGATTGTGTAAAGAGCTACCTTTCAGAAGTGTTTTTAGAATGCTAAACACTTTAAAAGTCAGTATTACATGAAGGAATAACTGTACATTTTGGAGAAATTTTCTGTTTTTTTTCATTGTCTCATCAAAAGCTATTGCATTTTTTTAAGTTCTGAGGACATGTTTATACTACGAAAAGAGTAAAAAAAATCTGAATGTAGGATTGATTCATTTTAGTGTCCAGTGATAAAACATCGACTCTTTTCCTCTTTAATAGCACGGACGTGAACTCTTGGTTTGGAGGGCAGCTAGGTTGTGCAGTAGACAGAGGTCCAAGCCTGGAGGAAGACCTGAATTCAGATGTAGCTTCAGACAGTTACTAGTTGTGTGACCCAGAGCAAGTTACTTAACACTGTTTCCCTCAATTTCTTTGTCAAATGAGGAGGAGAAGGAAATGATGAACCACTTTAGTATCTTTGCCAAGAAAACCCAAAATGGGGTCAAGGGGTCAAGAAGAGTCAGACATCACTGACTGAAAACACACACACACACACACACACACACACACACACACATCCTGCTCAGTTCAGGACCATTCTCCTCATTGTCTTGATTTTTTTAAGACAAGTACATGATAGTCAATAGTCTATCCCAAAAAGAGGGAAACATTCTATACTGTCACTTTCCATTGTCTGTAGAGAAAGAAAAGTATAGACATTTGAATGAATTCTTAAAAACTCTCACAATGACTTTTACCTCATGTAAACAATGTTTTATTCCAAAAGGGATGTGTAAGCACTCACTGTGGGCTATTTCCCAACTACAAGGCTCAGATTTGCAAGTAGGGTGACTTCAGGTTCTAGGTGGCCCTTCTAAAACTATGTAGCTTATGAATCTCCACAGGTATGCTTCCTATCAACAATCAACCAGTGGATAAAACTGACCCTAAGCAAAAGCTTATATTGATATGACATAGTAAAAACAGTAATTACAAGTCATTCCTCCAATAAACCCGGAGATTACTACAAGTACACACAGTGTCTGTGGGAACAGTAGGCTTTAATTTAAAGAGTCCATTAGTATTAAGGCACAGTATACATGGATGTGAAGGCAACTCACACCTTCTGGTACTGCCTCCTCCCCCAGGTAACTGGCTGGTTGTTGTAACCCTGTTTTATGGTGTGTGTGTGTGTGTGTGTGTGTGTGTGTGTGTGTGTGTGTGTGTGTGTGTGTGTGTGTGTGTGTGTGTGTACGTACTCTAAAATCAATACAGTATTTCTTATTAGTTAAGTAGTTCCCCTTCAAAGCCGGGGAATGGTGGTTGAGACAAATTCCTTCCCTGTCCCCACCCATTACGCTTTCCTCCCCAGACAGTTTCTTGCTTGAAATCTCTGCTACCCTCAAACTGCCAAAATTTATTCAGGGTTTAACTATTTAAGTACCCTAGGGGCTTGGCAAATTTGTTTTTCTGATTCACCTCATCTGGAAAGGTATCTACACTTTATAAAAAGATCACTTTCTATGATTTATTGACTAAAGGGTTTGGGACTTAGGGAGGAGAGAGAGAATTAACATTCCTCCTCTTTTACATATGAATTTGTTCTAGTATAATTATCTTTCTCTCATCCTCACTGTTCTCTCCAGTCAGCCCTATCCCTATAAATACTACAGAATAAGTTTCACTGGGTCACATTCCTTGGCATGTCAATTTTTTCATAAATCCAAATTAGATTATTTTGGAATGTTTATGAAAATTATTGTCTTTTTTAACTTGAAAAAGTTATTTTTTGTGTGTTCCATTTCAGAGATGATGAGCTGTGTTCCAATAGACCACTGGTTAATAATTCTAATAAAATCATTCGGAAAGGTGGATCTTCAGTCTTTCAGCACTCTGTAGAAGGATGGAAAATCAATTCCTCTTTGGTCTTGGAGATAAGGTAAGGAAGACAACACATTTCATATGCTTCTTTGTCCTGTAACTTTTTGAGGCAAGAAGACTTACCTAGATCTTTAGATTTAAAATTTTAAAAGTATATTTTAATAAAATACTGTAATGCCTCTATTAGATGTCTCCCCATTAAATGGAACAAAGCTGATAAAAGTCAACTTATTCTCTTATCTGAATGTTAAGGGATAGCTGTGTGGGCTTTTAATGCAATACCCTCTTCATAAGAAAACACTAAAATCTCAGTGGTCTTCCTGTCTTCCATGTAGTTTTTCTTTAGTAGCAGTTAACTCAGTATGAGTATTTGTCTTTAGATCTTTCATCAATACTTTGAAATTCTACTGTGCACTGAAAGAATTCTAATAGCATTGTAGTTGTTTATGATCCTGCCTTCTCTCCCCTGCCGGTCTTTAAAACCCTTGAAGAGAAAGATTAAGCATTATCATTTTTATAATTGATAAAATTCATCTTTAGAATCCCCTTTTCACACAACTCTGAAGAAATTTAAGTTAAAACTATATTCCCTCTAATTTAGGGACCAGGAAGTTGAGGTCAAAGAGCTTATTTATGATTCCATGTGTACTAAATACATGTCATTGTAGCATTTTAATACCCCTCTACTTTTACAAGTGATCTCATTCCATTCTTGTCTTCTCCAACACATTGCCACCTCTGTCATCCTCACTCTTTTACTTATCTTTCTCTGTTTATAGGCTCATTCCCTATTGCCTAAATACATGCCCATATCTCCTTTATCCTGAAAAAAATGCTCACTCAATCCTTCCATCCCCTCTAATGATCTATCATCCCATATTTCTTTTGCTCTTTGTAGCTAAACTCCTCAAAAAGGTCTCCCCCAGTAGGTGCTTCCTCTTTCTGTCTTCCCTCTCTGTTTTTAACCCCTTGCAATCTGGCTTCTGATTTTATCCTTCCACCAAAAGTGCTCTCTTCAAAATTACTAATGACTTCTTAGTTGCCCAATTCAATGGCCTTTTCTTAGTCCTCACTCTCCTGTAGTTTTTGATCACTTTTTCCTCCATGATGCTCTCTTCTCTCTAGGTTTTCAGGATACCACTCTCTCTGTTGGTTCCCTTCTTGATGACTGCTCCTCTTTTTTCTCCTTTGCCGGATCCTCCTCCAGATCCTCCTCCTCCAGATTATGCCCTCTAACCACAGAGGACCCTCAGTACAGTTCTGTCCTGAGTCCTCTTCGCTTTTCCCTCAATACTACTTCACTTGGTGATGTCACCAATTCCCATGAATTTAATTACAATTTCTTTGCTGATTATCCCCAGCACTACCTATACTGCCCCAAACTATTTGCTGACCTCTAATCTTGCACCTCCAATTGCCTTTAAAACTTCTTGAGATGGATATTTAGTAGATACTTAAACTAAAAATGTCCAAAACCAAACTTGCTATCTTTCCTATTAAACCCCCCACCCCTCCACCCATCCACTTACCTTTCTTGTGACTCTAGAGGGCAACACTGCCCTTCAGACATGCAAACTAGCAGTCCTAGTCTCCTCTCTGTCTCTCACCCCCTATTTCCAGTCTGCTGCCAAGGCCTGTCAATCTCACCTTTTAAACATCTCTCAAATATTCTCCTTCTCTCCTTTGACACTTTTCATTACTCTAATACAGGACCTCATCACCCCATGCCTGAACTATTGGAATAGCCTGCTAGTAATCCATAGTGCTTCGAATCTCTTGCCCCTCAAATCCATTCTCCATTCAATCACTGAAGTGATTTTCCTGAAGTGCAGGTCTAGTCATGCCACCTTACTGCCAATTAACATCTGTTCAATACTCAATACCATCTACTGGCTTCATATACCTGCAGGAACAAATATAAAATACTGTTAGGCATTCAAAGTTTTCCATACTCTAGCCCCTTTCTATCTTTCCAGTATTCTTAAACCTTACTCCTCATCATGTGCATGTACCCTTCCATCCGGTGATGTTGACCTGGCTGTTCCATAAATAAGACATTTAACTTCTTGGCTCCGAGTATTCTCCCCGCCTGTCCTCCTTGCCTGGATCACTAATCCTCCTCAACTCTGCTTCCTGACTCATGTGCTTCCTTTAATTCCTAACTAAATTTCCCACCTTTTACAAGAAGCCTTTTCCAACTGCTCTTAATTCTAACATTTTCCCTCTATTAGTTATTTCATATTTATTCTGTATATAGCTTGCTTTGCTTCTATTTGTTTATATGTTGTCTCCCCCATTAGAAGGCAAGCTCCTTGAGGGGAAGGACTATCTTTTGTTCTTTATTTAAGTTTATTTGTTGTTTGTTTTTGTATCCCTAGGACTTGGCACATGGCCTGGCAAATAGCAGGCATTTAATAATACTGATTGATCATGTTATCTGAAATCAAGCCTGATGAGGACTTTTTCCATTACCTAGCACTGCTTTTCACATACCACATGCATTCTACTTTAGTAGTTTAAGGTTCCATGATTTGGTTGATAAGTATCCCTGCCATTGACATGATCGAGATAATATTTCGTCAATGAGTTTAGCAGTCTTCAGGAGTTTCTGCAGCCAGAAAACTCATTACCTAGTGGCTTACCCGATAACCAACCTTCTTTAGAACATAACTAGTCTTTAGAACATGAATATAAAATTCCTCTACAAGACCATACTTGAAACATTCTTCTTGTTAGAACTTGCACTCCACTGGAGTGCCTTCAAGATCCCAAGGTCAGTTTTAGACCACAATATGACTGGAGCAGAACCTTAGCGCATCCTTCCTCTGACATATTATTAATCTTTGTGTCTCCTTCCTGGGCCAAACACAGAGCTGTACTCAACAGTAAACACTTGATCAATGTTCACCAAACTGAATGTCAAAGATTCTCTGGCAATTATTCCTATAACTTTTCTAGCAACAATTATTGCAGTATCAGAAAAAAAGAAAATAGAGGCTTTCTACATATTTATTTTGGAAATTATTATATGTAAAGATGAAGCTTCATTTTCATCCTTTGGTGGCATAAGCTATCAGCAATGATATGAGGAAAAGGCTTTACAAACTTTAAAGGATTATGTAAATAGGAATTATTTTTCTTGTTATAATTATTATTATCTTGGGAGCTTATGCATAAAGGAGTCATCAAGTCAGCCTTTGTCTTGTTTGCCTGGATGACACATCCTTAAGAATGGGTAAACAATATATCTCGGCATTGGCTTGTGCCTCTTCATATTCTGTCACTCCAGATTGTACACTGTGTTTACGTAGGCCACCAAACGGCACTTAACCTTCATTCATAACCAGGAAGTGGCTTAGTATCACGTGAATGAGGTTTAGAAGAGCTAGGAAGGTGGATTTTTGATTTGCTCTATTCTGATTGCTAAGTCTGGATAGAACTGTAGCACACTACATGTGAATGTGAAATTTCAGAGAATTTTTGCCCTACATTGTGGTAATTTTGTTGCACTAATACTTAGAAAATATGAATTCTGCAATGAGCAGTGCTCATACATAGCAAAGGATTTGTAGTGGGGGAAGAAGATGCATGAGTTCAGTGACACATCTCATTTATCTTTGTCTTAGGTAGGATATAGTACACATAGGTATGTGTATTTTTAAATGCTTTAAGGCACGGTTTATATATCTAAATTAATACAGTAAAATTTATCCTTAAAATCAAATAGTTATTGTTTTATTTAATCACCTACCATAGAGGATAATCCCTTATTGTTGTTGTTGCTGTTCAGTTTTATTTCAATCAATTCTGACTCTTTGTAACTCCATTTGGGGTTTTCTTGCAAAGCTACTGGAACAGTTTGTCATTTCCTTCTTCAGCTTGTTTTAAATATAAGGAAACTGAGGCAAACAGGATTAAGTACCCAGGGTTGCAAAGCTAGTAAGTGTCTGAGACCAGATCTGAACTCAAGAAGATGAATCTTCCTGACTGTAGGCTTGGCATTCTATCTACACTGTACCACTTAAGTGCTCCATATAATGCCTTCTATTTTCATGTAATATTTACTGTTCTGCTTGTTCCTTATATGAATTCTGTGCCTCAGAAACTCCAGACTCAAAATACTTCTGAGGCAACATGTGCAGGGGTGGGGAACCTGAGGCCTTGAGGCAACATGTCGCCCTCTAGGACCTCAAGGGCAATCAAAGGGCTTCACTTGAGGACCTACAGGGTCACATGTGGCCTTGAGGTTACAAGTTCCCCACTCCTGGATAGTGGGAAAAAACCAAACTAACACTTTCTCTGGAATCAGCGGACCTGAGGATCTGGGTGCAAATTTCCACCTTTGATGTTTAATTCCTTTGAGGCCTGGGCAAGTTACTTAATGAGACCCTGCCTTCTTAGCAGTTTTCTGATCTGTAAAGTACATGCCCTAGAATAAATATCGCCAGACTTTCCTTTCAGCTCTAGAATTATGATCTATGAGTACTTCTGAGCATGGCCCTTGCCACAAGAAACTTGTAATACTAGACATTAAGATACGTTCACCAGTAGAGGAGGTAGGGTTTAATTGTTCATTCCCTCAACTGATGACCTGGATTTAGCCACAGGAGGTAGTGACATAATAAAAAAGGTGTCAGTACTTAGTGATTCTTTTAAAGGAAATGTGAACACTTTTTTCTGAATCAGGAGAGACAGAAAGGAGTGTCATGTTTTGTAAAGGGATCATGGAATGTTAATACCTTGTTACCACTTCATTTGTTGACTAAGAAATCCCTTCTCCCCTGTACATATAAAACTAAGATGAACATGTATATAGTAGGATGGGAAAAGTATTGAAGAAAGTTTTTGAGTGGTGGAAAAAAAGAGTAAATTTGGAGCCTCATGATTTGGATTTCAGTCCTTACTGCCAATTAACATCTGTTCAATTTTTGACCTATTGGCCACTTTTCTATGACTTGATTTTCTCACCTGCAAACTGGGGATAATACCATCACCTCACAGGCCCTGAGGCTTGAATGAGATAATATATGTAAAATACTTTAAACACCATAGAATATTATGAAAATATCAGGTTTTACAATTATCATTATTATTATTAAATATGTGTTCTCAGTTAAGTCACTTTGCCTAAGTTACCTCTCTAAGCCCAAATTTTCTCATCTATAAAGTGAGGATAAAAATGTTTGTACCACCTACACCGGAGTTGGGTTGTAAAACCCAAATTAGAAAATGCATAGAATTTATAATTATGAACTGCTATAAAAATTAATTAATCCTGTTCCAGATGGTATGAGAGGAATTAGGAGGAGGGAAAACCAATGAAGGCTCTTTAGCAGGAGTAACATGATCTAAGTAACATTTTAGGAAGGTAAACCTGGTGAAGTCATGGAGGATAGAGTGGAAAAAGGAGATCAAAGGCAGAGAGAGACCAATTAGAGAATATAGCAGTAATGTAAGCAAGAACTGATGAGAGTCCATATGAGAGTTTTGTTCCTATGAGTAGGGCACAGCATGGATATAAAAAAATATTCCAGGCTCCCCCAGCCACCATGTGTTTCAACAGGGCCTGGCTTTGGCTTTCCTCATCAGGAAATGGACAAGCAGCACCAAGGAACCCTAGGGCTGTTGCTGTTGCTACTATGGAGCCCAAGCTAATGAAGCTGGAAAGTGGCCATGACATCCAGCAGTAACTGGTTGTCTGGAGTGAACATCATGCTGGTGATGGCCTACCAGAGCTTGGCATTTGTGCTGCTCTTCCTTTTTTGTGAAGAGGCAGATCATGTGTTTTGCTGTGAAGTCTCCAAGAGGCCTTCACGTCCCTGTGGGACACAGTGCTCCAAGTGATATGAAGGAAGAGACTGACATCCGACTATCCAAGGTCTAGGATGTAAAGTATGAACCCCAATTTCATGAAGAGGATGATACCAGACTTCTGCAGCTGGAGACATCAGGAAATCAACATTGCTGCAGCTACCTGTACAGGTTGAAAGCATTAGATGCCCTTTGTGCCTCTGAGATCCCATTCCATTCAGAAGGGTGGCATCCTCATTCCCTGATGGACAAGAACTCCTATCTGCTGGAGCTTTGAAACACAAGTGCCCACTTCAAGGGGGTCCACAAAGCTCTCATTGATACCCCACTGGATGGCTATGAGACAGCTTGATAAGGAACTGGTGTCTTTGGCCAGACTGAATATCTACACTATCAAGATGCACTGAATAACCTGACTGCCATCATCAAAGCCCATGGAAGGAGCTTCCAGCTGCAGCACCGGTCAGCAGCTAAGGATTTGACACAGTCTCCTGAAGTTTCATCTCCAACAACCATTCAGGACACCTATCTGCCCTCCAGCCAGAAGAGTAAAAAGAACCAAGCACTTCCTAGAGCAGAAGTCTTGCAAGGATAACTACAACACACTGCAGAGTACCCTCTGACTATATTTGAGGATAGCCATAGCCAACATGGCTCCAGTAGGAGAATCCAGTCTCAGTACCCAGGGATTTTTCCAGGGCAGGAGACAGAGCAGCACTGGACAGCATTAATATCACTATCCCCAGAATTCTTGAAATGTGTGTCTGGAAATTTTTCCTTAGCTTATCCCTCTGGTGTGTTGTAGAACTATAGTTCCATCAGGCTCTCTTTCCCTCTCCAATAGCTTTTTTCATGGAGTTAAATCCACATATTTTTCCTCTGTGTCACCTCCTCTTTACCCCAACTTTTTTTCCATCATGGTTATATTTTGCCCTCTCCCAAAGTCAGTTTTATCCTAAATAGGTTAGTAGGGGTAGGGGAGGAGACTTTTATGATGTTAAAAATGGAAACGACACAGAGTCCCTATCTTGAGACTTGGATGGGGACTCTAGCCCACAGACATTTCGTTTAAAGCCATGGAGTAAAAAAGCAAAAGGGAAGCAGGGTGTTGTACTTAAACCAAGCCTTGTTGAGATTTGCCTTGTATTTAGTGCTTTGCCCTTCTTTTCACATGTTATGGATCAAGATGTGACTGAGGGGAACTGACAGTGATATAGGCATTTAATTCCATATCCCCCCGATAAGTCACTGCAGTGGTCTGACTTTATAAACTGGTTAATAAAAACAGCTGTAAAAATAAAAGAAATCTTCCAAAGGAGAGGCTTTAAAAGCTAAACAGAGGAGCTTATATTTGATCTTAGAAGCAAAGGGGAACCGTTGGAATTTGTCATGTTGAGAAATAACATGATTAGACCTGCATTTTAGGAAAACCATTTTGGTAGCTGTGTAGATGACAAATTGCAGAAGGTTAAGATTGGAATCATGTAGTCCAGTTATGAGGGTATTGCAGCAGTCTAGCATAGAATTAAAAGAAGGTCTGAATAAGACTGGTGACCATATGAATAGAGAGAAGTCACAGATTGGAGAGACATTCTGAAAGTTAAAATGACCACGTTTGAGAACTGATTGGGTGTAGGGGCTGAGAGAATGAGGAGTCAAGAATAAAGTTAAGGTTGTAAATCTGAGTGATTTGAAGGTTAGTGATATCCTTGACAGAAAGAGGGATGTTTGGAAGGCAGATGGGTTTTGAAAATGAGTTTAGTTTGGGACATGTTGCTTTTGTTCTAACTTTGGGATATTCAGTTTGACACATCAAATAGGCAGTTGGAGATTTGTCACTAGAGCTCATGCGAGAGATTAGGCTGGATAGGCATGATACGTACTCCCACCTCACTTTTGCTTACGAGAATCTTTTGTTTCCTTTCTTCATTTCTCTATCTGCTAATGCACCCCCAACATTAATCCTGTATTTATTTTGTATGTGCTCACTTAGTTTCTGTTATTCCAGTTGAGAAAATGTAAGCTTCTTGAGGGCAAGATTACTTTATTGTTATCTGTATATTCCCAGGTCCTAGCACAGTGTCTGATACTTAAATGCTTGTTGATTAATTGACTGATGAAAAAATATAAACTTGAACTAATCAATGAGATTAGAATGGATAGCACCATTGTGAGATAAATTATGAAGAAAAACTCAATAAGACATTGATTCAATGTTTTTAGCAAGCATAGGAAGAGAAGGGTATATTAGGAAAGGTGCCTGGAAGAATAATGGTATTAAGAGAAATAGTAAACTCAGGTGGAAAATTAGTTTCAGCAATGATAGGATATGATGGATTTTAAATATGTTGAGTTTGAGATGATAGTGGAACATAATTCCATACTCCAAAAATCTGGGATTCCATCTTTATACAACTTCTCTCCACAGACACTTTCATGTACAGGTGATTCATGAGTTTCTAGAGCAAAAATGACAAAGCAAAACAAAAGCAAAATTCCCTAACCCCCCCCCCAATATCTCCCCAAAAGCCCTTTAATTCAGCAAATATTTTTAAATGCCTAGTGCGCAAAATACTGTGTCTTCACATGGCAGCCAACCCCTCTAATGGACCTTTTCATTCATTTGTTCCTTGGTCAGTGGACACATAGACCATTCCTGGGTTCATACTTAAAACCTTTCTGTTCTGAAAAGGTTAGCACTTGTGCTCTGTTAACATAGGCATCAAGGATCTAGGGTAACTCTCATGTCATAATGAGGCAATGGTATGGGTTTTCATTGGAAAATCATAGCACAACCAACCCCTGGGAATAGCAGTAAGCTTTCAGAAATGCAGAACTGGTGTTTAAGAGAGGACAGAAACGCAAGTCGTCTGTTTTTAAGTTTTAATTGAAAGTATGGAAGAAGATTACATACGTCTGTGGAAAGAGAGTGGAGAGGACAACAGAAAGACCATGACTGAACCTTAGAGTATGCTTACATTAGCATATTAAATGGGGAAGAGAAGGCAGTCATGAAGTCAATAAGCATTTGTTGGTCATCTACAGCAGAGTGCTGGGCTAAACTTTGGGAATACTAAGACAGATAAAACACAATCTGTGCCACAGCTCAATTACCGCACAATATAAGCGAAAGAAGTTGAACCAGAACCATTTTTAAAATGATAAGATGAAGTGTAGATAATTCAAACAGCATACAGTGAGTAGACTTTTCTTACCTAGAATGTTCAATTTCATTGTGGAAGATAATTATGGAGATATGAAGATAAATAACTCAAGGTCATTTTCTTCAAGAACTTTATAATGTGGTAGAAAGGATGGGGCATGCAACATAAGTCATAGTTATATGTTTAATATTTGTAAATCACTTTCTTCACAAAACCCGAAGAACACGATATAAATATTTTTCTCCCTTTTTTCTATATGATGAAACTGAGATACAGCCAATTTATGCAACTTTTCCACAAAGACTGAAATCAGACTTTGGCCTTTTAGCTCCAAGTTAAATACTCACGCTTCTTCATCACACCACCTTTCACTGTGTGCAAGAATAACTTCAATAAGAGGTGGCATGTGATCAGCTTCAAGCACAGTCAGGGCCTTTTTTACAGATAAATATTTGCAATTTGGTGAATTAAACTGAGTAGATCTCATGAGGAAAAAATTACTTCTTGATGGGAAGATAAAGGGAACCCTCATGGAGAAGACATTATTTTAAAGCTAACCCTTGAAGGATGATTAGAGTTTTAGCAGACAGCAATGAAGAAAAGATTTTTTAAAATTGACAAGCATAAAAGTGTAGAAATGGGAAAATGTGAGATATGTATCATGAATGAGGAATTGTCTAATTTACCTGGATTATAGAGTTATCTGAAACAGAAGACAGTGAAATAAGACTTGAAGAACCTTGGTACTGAGTTGTGGAAATTGTTGAATGACAAATTAAGAAATTACAACTTTAGTTCATAGTCCTTGGAAGCAATACTGAAGATTTTTGAATAGGAGAGTAATATCATTTGTATACATTTAGTAGATTAATCTTGTAGCTGTTTATGGAGTTTATTAAAAAGTAGGAGAGATGAAATGTTATTTCAGTATTTCAGATAGAAACTATGGAAGCCTTGGGATAGATATTAGGCACTGAGAGGAAGGGGAAACATAAGGAAGCAGGATCATGTAAGCATGTAAGTGAAATCAAGGAGTCTGGAGACCTTAGCATTAATCTTGAACCTGATATTTACTAACTATATAACCATAGGCAAGGAAATTCACCTCTCTGTGACTCAGTTTCCTCATCTGTAAAACAAAATCTTAATTTTCAGATCTAATGGCTCCTCCTCATCCTTCTTGACTTCACTGTTATCTCCTAGTTCTTTTCTGTTTGCTTAATTATACCTTCTTAGTTTCCTTTACTGTTTTTTTTATCCATCTCGTATCAGTAGGTATGTGTGCCTTGAGTATTTTTTCCTTGACTCTTTTCTACATCTATACTACTTCATTTAGTGTCCTCATTATATCCTATGGATTCAATAATCATCTGTATGCATTGAGATTCTCAGATCTGTTTATCTGGACCTAACCTTTCTCCTGACCTCCAGGTTCCCCTTGCCTAGACAACTAGAAATGGACATTCACTAGACATCTGAAATATATGTCCAAAACTGAGTTCATTATCTTTATCTCCACTCCTTCCCCTCTTCTTGGCTTCCCTCTTATTGTTGAGGACACTGGAGAGTACCATCATTCTTCCAGTCTCATAGACTTTTTTTTTGCTTTTGGGAGGGCAATTGGGGTTAAGTGACTTGCCCAAAGTCACACTGCTAGTTTTTGTGTCAAGTGTCTGAGGCCAGATTTGAACTCACGTCCTCCTGACTCCAGAGTCAGTGCTCTATTCACTGTGCCACCTAGCTGCCCCCAGTCTCATAGACTCTTAACTTTAGTGTCACTCTGGATTTCTCACTTGCATATTCCCTACATCCATTCAGTCTGGTGCCAAGTCCTTAGAAACCTGTGTTCTGTATGTCCCCTTCTCATCAGTGAAACAGTTATCACCTAGGTGTAGCTCTTTATCACTTCATGCCTGGAATACTGCTAGAAACTGCTGATTGCTTTCCTTGTCTCAAGTCTTCCTCCACTACAGTCCATTCTCCATTCAGCTGAAGGAATGATCTTCTTAAAGCCCAAGTCTAACCATATCACTGTACTTCTAAATCCAAATTTTCCCTACCACCTCCAAGATCAACTATTAAAATGTTATGTTTTACTTCTTAATCTCTTCCTACTTTTCCTGGTTTCTTTCATTTTGTTCAGTTGTTTGAATAGTATCCAACCATTTGAGGTTTTCTTGGAAAAGGTCCTAGAGTGATTTTCTGTTTTCTTCTCCAGCTCATATTTACAGATGAGGAAATGGAGGTAAACAGGGTTAAGTGACTTGTTCAGGGTCCTGCAGCCAGTAAATGGCAGAGGCTGTATTTGAACTCAGATCCTCTGACTCCAGGAATGGCCCTCCATCTGCTTTGCTGCCTAGCTTCGCCTCTTACAGATTTCTTGCCTCTCTATACTCCAGCATCCAGTAGCACTGGCTTCTTTGCTATTCTCACAAAAGATAACTATATTTCTTGACTCCCTGCATTTTATTGGCTGTCCCCTATGGCTAGCATGCTCTTCCTCCTCACCTCTGCCTCTTGACTTCCTTCTAGACTGGGCTGAAATCACACGTTTTACAAGAGACCTTTGCTCTGGCATTAGTTTCCATTTACTATCTGTCTATTTATTACAGAGTAGTTTGCATGTTTTCTCCCTAGTTAGGACACGTGTTTCTTGAGGGCAGGAACCATGTTTTTGTCTTTATTTCTGGCCTCAGCACTTAACAGAATGCATAGACATAGTAAAATGTTAATAAATGCTTTTTTGACTAAATAAAACAGTTGTACTGGTTAATCTCCAAATGCCTTTCTGGTTCGAAATTGCTATGACTCCATGATTTAGGATTTTCCCCCACATCCTTGAAAGGTGTGTGTGTGTGTGTGTGTGTGTGTGTGTGTGTGTGTGTGTGTACACTTCGCAGGGCTAAGTACCTGCTAAATTAATTACCATTACTGTGTGTGTGTTTGTGTGTGTGTGTGTAGCTGAAATCTACATTTTTGTAAACATAGTCTCTGAAAATGTAAAGTTAAATAATGATTAAGGAGTGATATACTGGAGCAGGAAAGATGGCTCTAGAATTACAAGGACAAATAGAGGATGTGAAGAGTATCCTTTTTCATCTTAAATTAGAGGAAATGATGAGTGGATAGGTACGGATACGGTAAATGAAGAAGCCAAAGTCAGAAAATCAGGAGCATCTCCGTAAAGAAATAGGTGATGGAATCTACTGAAAATGAGATGAGTTGGGAGTTAGAGCTGGTAGCAAGACGAGAAAATTTTCAAGGGTTGTTGTGGAGAGTACTCTAGGGAATCAATAAGACATAAATAACAATATTGCCAAGCAGCTGCAAGAGCTCAGTTAAAGTTAGATAGCATAAATTTATAGTGAGTCCACTCAATACAGATTTGTTATTTCCTTTAGGAACATTCTGTGGGTTGGGAGTAGCAGAGAATGCACCAAGTAAAGGAAGTGATGGATTCTTTTTTTCTCAAATTGTTACTGTGAGGTAGCTAGTGATGATGGTGGTGATAAGTCAAGCATTTATTAAATACCTACTATGTTCCCCATTCAAGGTTTCTTTAGCACTAGATTTATCAGACAGTTTTTCTCACTCTAATAAACTTCTGTGACAGGTGGTCACAGAAGTGACATAGAAGACAAAGCAGTTAAGTGACTTGATTAGAATCAGGAGCTGGTGTATATAGTTCTAATTTCCTCATATTTACTATTTAAATATATGTGTGTGTGTGTGTGTACATATATAAAACCTTAGACCTCATCAATCATCTATTGACTTTATCATCTGCTCAGTTTCATTTTTTTTTCTTTTTGGAGGGGGGAAGGCAGGGTAGTTGGGGTTAAGTGACTTGCCCAAGGTCACTGGGCTAGCAAGTGTTAAGTGTCTGAGTTCAGATTTGAACTCAAGCCCTCCCGACTAGAGGGCCAGTGCTTTATTCACTGCACCACCTAACTGCCTCTCAGTCCCTCATTTTCTAGAAACATGAGGACACTGAATCAGACAGTTTTGAGTTTTCCACAGTCACAGGTTATTGCATTGTTTGTTCTCTGTACTTAGAAATGTCATATTCTTAATTTTTGGAGTTGTTTAATATTAGAAGTATGCAGATGACCTAGTAACATTATTATAGGTTTGGGTTTTTTTGATATAAATAAAAAAAGACCTCTTCACAAAAACAGACTTTTGCAAACCTACCAGTGACCTCATATAATTCTACACATGGTACTTTATTGAATCAAATGAGTATAACGTGAATATCATAAGTACTTAGTAGAAGGTCACACATAGCTATTAATCAGCACAAGCCTAATCAATACAAAGGGAAGTAAGAGTATTGACAGAGGTGGAGAGCCTGTGACCTGTAGTGCCAATGCAATATTTTCAGTGCCCACAATCACAATAAAGATTATGAGTGTGTCACATGACGGTCGTTCACAAAATTTACCAAACTCTCCAGATAGAGATCAGAACCGAAGCATTTATCTAGACACCAGAAAACCAAATCCCAAAGCCAGTACGGCGATTCCATCATAGTACCAAAGATATTAAGATGCTGTAATAACACTAAGAGCCACAGCATCCTTCAGCCTTCCCACAAACCAATACAAGATCAATACCTAACACATCTCTATCTCCTTACCTGACCATGCTTTGTCCCCACCCTCTGGCTAGCTCTGACTACCTGCTTCCTGTGGGCTCTGCTTCCCTTCAGCAAACTCCTCCCACCACAGGATCCATGTGACTACATTCAGCCTATTAGGGGACAGAGTTTATCTTCACCGCAGGGAAGCTTCCTGTGGGCTCTGCTTCCCTTTAGCAAAACTCCCTCCCTTACAGGCTCCATGTGATCATATTCAGCCTATCAGGGAGCAGAGTTTACTTTCAAAGCAGGGAAGGTCCTCAAACTTCCCTCAGGTCTATTAAGGAGCAGGGAAGATCTTCAAATTCCCATTCTCATTACACACCTCAAGGCCACATGTTAACCTTCCAGACCAGTGGCTCTCAACCTTCCTAATGCCACAACACCTTTCATACTCATATGTGGGCGTATCTGCATGTGGGCAGACTCACCTGGAGATGGATAGAAGAGCCGTGTCTTGGTTCCTAAGACCGTCAGAAATATGTGTTTTCCAATGGTCTTAGGCAACCCCTGTTACCCCTGGGAAAGGGTCGTTTGACCCCCAATGGGGGTCTGAGGTTGAGAACCACTGTTCTAGGCAAATGGGGGAGGCCTTTTGACTGAGCCCAAGTTTTACAGAACCAAAGGCCACATTTGAGGACCTAGTGGGCCTTATGTGACTTTAAGGGTGCAGGTTCCCCACCTCTTGTTACTAAGGAAGTTCTGGGTATTATCTGGTCTCTCCGAGAGGGTCATGGACAATAAATGGATAGCTTGAGTGACCTTCTTGTATCCTGATAACATCAGAAATTGAGAAAAGGCCCAAGAATATTGGGGGGAGAGGTACTTATGTGTTGAATTTATGGAAAGACATGGACGAAAATCATTATATATATATA
>CM053594.1:334181216-334191216 GCA_028646575.1 Pseudocheirus occidentalis
TGGGGTTGGGGCAGGAGCAAGACAGGGAGAAAATGTGTAATTCAAAAAAATGTAATGAAAATGAATAACGTAAACAAGAAAACAAATAAAAGCTAAATTAAAAAAAAAAAAAAGAAGGCAAACAAGGTTAAACAACTTACTCAAGACCACACAAGTAGTCAGTGTCTGAGGCCAGATTTGAACTCAAGAAGATGAATCTTCCTGACTCCAGGTCCAACACTCTCTCTACAGTGCCAACCTAGATGACCAATTCCCTTATCTGATCATAATCTGTTATAATTCTACCTCTCTGTCTGTTTTAGAACCTCAAACTCTATTCTTCGTCCTCACTGTGACCTAAAATCTCTTTACATCTTAGTTCTTTCCCATCAACACCTTTGCACTGACTTGTTCTCCAACCTTCCCCAACCTGAGTCCTTGATGAACAGTTTTCTCTCTGTCTACACAGTTCATTTTTCTTGAGTCCTTTGACCCCTTATCCTAGCACTGATCTTGTACTGCCAACTCTCACCCTAGAATTATTCCCATATCAACTGTCTTCACTTCTATTCACAGGTTGCTGATGAACCTGGAGAAAATCACAGAACTGTGCTTACAGAACTAATTTATGTTATATAATCTCAACTGGGACCTCACTGCAATAAGGCAATGCTTTTATACCTACCCAATTGACTCACTTACCACACTGGGTCTTCAAAATATTTTCATCCTTCCTCAAACCTCCCATTATTTACTCTCTCAGTTGAGAACCTTGCCTCACATTTCATTCAATTGAGGCCATTTGCAAAGAGTTTCTTCCCCTCCCCCCTTCCTCCTCTCAATTCTTCTATATGTAGAAGTGACCTCATGACATCCTGTCTTTTCCAGAAAATCAGCACTTCTGCCATCCCCACTCTTTTTCTTATTTTCACTCTTCCCTTTTCTACTGGCTGCCTTACCCATACCTCCCCTTAAAAAAAAAAACCTTACTTGATTTATTCATCCTTGCTGCTAGCTCTTATTCTATAGTTTTCCTTCTTTTTCATGACTAAACTCCTTAAGAATGGAATCTACAATCAGTCCTCCCACTTCCTTTCCTCTCACTTTTTAAAATCTTTACAATATGGATTCCAATCTCATCATTCAACTGAAACTCTCCCTCCAAAGTTACCTGTGATCTCTGAATTGCCAAATCCCATAGACCCTTTTCAATATTCATTGGGTTTTTTTTTTACCTCTGCAGCCTTTGAAACTGTTAATCACCTTCTTCTGGATCCTCTTTTCTCTTTAGGTTTGACACCGCTCAGTCTTAGTTTTCCCCTTACCTGTCTGAGAGGTTCTCAGGCTCCTTTGCAAGACCTTAACCCACATCAGGCCTTCTAGCCCACTCTTCTCTAAGTCCTCTTCTTTCTCCTTCTGTCCTATTTCACTTGATAATCTCAACAATTCCCAAGGATTCAATTACTGTCTCTATGCAGATGATCTTCATATCTAGCTATCCAGCTTGCGTCCAAGCTCACATCTCCGACTGTCTTTTGGTCATTTCAAACCAGGTGTCTTGGGGACATCATAAACTCAGCATTTCCAAACCTGAATTGTTTATTCCTCATTCCTCCTCAGTTCACACCACCCCAAAAACAGTTCACTCTATCTAACTTCCCCCAGTTATTGTTGAGGGTGCTACCAATCATGCAGACTCACAAACTCATGTCATCTTTTGTCACTGTTTCACACTCTTCATATCTAATCTATTGCCAAGTCCTATTAATTCTAACTTCATAATATCTCTTGTATATTTCCTCTACTTTTCTGATACTATTAACATCCAATGGTAACAATGTAACCATCTCATACCTGGACTCTATCCTTCTGGTTAAACTACCATCTTAAATCTTTCTCCATTCCAAGGTATCCTTTGCTTGATTGGCAAATCAGTCTTTCTAAAATGCAGGTTTGGAGCAGTGAGGTAAATAGAGCACTGGCCCTGGAGTCAGGAGAACCTGAGTTCAAATCCAGCCTCAGACACTTGACACTTAACTAGCTGTGTGACCTTGGGCAAGTCACTTAACCCCTTCCCTCCTCCCAAACTAAATAAATAAATAATGAAATGCAGGTTTGACCATGTCACCACCATCCATAGCCACTAACCTCCACTGGTTATTACCTCCCTGATTAAATATAAAATCCATTGTTTGATGTTCAAAGCCCTTCATAAGCTACCCCTCTCCACTTTTCTATTTTTTTTTTGGAGGGGGCAAGATAGGGTGGTTAGGGTTAAGTGACTTGCCCAAGGTCATATGGCTAGTTTTGTGTTAAGTGTCTGAGGCTGAATTTGAACTCAGACCCTCTTGACTCCAGGGCCAGTGCTCTATTCACTGGGCCACCTAGCCACCTCTCCTCTCCACTTTTCTAGAATTCTTATACCTAGCTCCCCTCCATTTACTTACTGTCAATGACACCGGACTCCTTGCTCCTCGTCACACAAGACATTCAATCTCCCAACTTCAGGAATGTTTTGTGGCTATCCCTCAGGCCTGGAATTCCTCTCCTCCTCATCTCTGTCTTGTCCTTCCCTGACTTCCTTCAATTGCCAGCTAAAATTTCACCTTCTACAAGAACCTTTACTCTCAATCTAGTGCCTTACCTTGGTTGATTATTTCCAATTTATCCAGAATGTATCTCACTTATAAATAATTATTTTATGTTGTCTCCTTCATTAGATGTGAAATTTTGAGAAGAGAGACTGTCTTTCATCTTTCTTTATAGCTCCAGTACTTAGCACAATGCCTAGTATGTGGTAGGTGCTTAATAAATGTTTATGGACTGTCTGACTGGTAATCTTAAATGCAAGGCATGTCAGTGGGGATCAAGTTAATGACATTAGGGAATTATCCTTGATCTTTGAGGATCTTGAGAGGGAGTTATATATTGGCAAGGTATTAAAAGAGACTGTCTTCCAGAGCAAAGGTTCACCAAGCAAGCTTGGAATAACAATAATCCTTTGCATTCACCAGGAACCAATGGTTCCTGACCTCAGGCAAGCACCAACAGGCTTAGACATGAAGCCCTACTATGAACAGACTTTTTTGTCACTAGATAGCCTTGTCTCATTGTTGCTGTTACGCCTTTACTATGGCACACTCTGCTGTTTGACTCTTTGTATAGCTACAAGAATATAAGTCAAAGTTCAGTCACACTAAAATGGGTCCCCCCTCTAAGGATGGGATCCCAGCATATGTGTCTAATCTGCCTCCTTGCTAACAAGTCAGTTCCCTCACACTGAAATTAAACCTCTGTTTGATTCCTGACGGTCCTGTCTCTGGCCTGTTCTGTTCATCTCCAACCATCCACAAGTTAGAGGCCAGTTTGGTCCAGCTGATAATATATAGCCAGTCTCTGAGGTCCTGGCTTTTCTGTGAGAGAATTGGAATAAGGATTCTCAGAGTTTATTTGTGGTACATGTAGGGATTCATAGGGCTCTCTCTTGTATGTTTATTTGCTTTATATTAGTATCTATGCACATATTTTATAATTTGCTAATTGTAATTAACTTGTTGTGTATACCTTAGTATAGTTTGGCTATTTTTCAAAGCTTACCAGTGTTCTTTATCAGTGAATGTAATAATCATTCCAGCAAGCCTGGGACTGGCTGCCTTGAAAGAAAAGCCTAAATTGTTAAAGACTGTGAATTGTATTTCTTGATACATCAGCTCAGAAAGATAGAAAGTTATCTTGAAATTAGAACTGAAGGGAATTTTTTTCCCTGCTACAGCAAGGGTTTAAATCTTCTAGAAAGACAGAAAATTGTATATATTTACCAGATTTGATTATTAGCTCTGCCACAAAGACTTTTTTCATACCCTTTAGTATAAACACTGGGGAGTATTTAAAAAGAATGATGCAGAACCTCCCAACCTCACTAAAGAACTATGTAGGATTTAGGACTATTAATTTTTCAAATATACTCTAGAAGATTTTCTGAACACACCATATATTAAAATGGAGGACAGTGGTAAATGGGGCACCATTGATTATCCTACCTATACAAAAAGAATTACCATTATTAGGTAAGTGGAATGTATCCCCCCACCCACCCACTAACATCCCTGAACTCCCAGTTTTAATACATGCTGTCCCCACTAGAGTATATTTGGCAAAATCCATCATTTCAAATTCTAGATAGATCTTTAGAAAGCTTTCTTTTTTTTTTTTTTTTTTTGACAATTAAATACTTTAATCTCTAAGTGCCCGCTTGTCCCTCCATGGTGGCCCCTCAGGGTCCTTCATGCTGCCCCCTCCCCCTCTCCCTGTTGTGGTGCTCCCTCTGGGGCACTCGGGGGGCCTGGCTGCAGGAAGTAGTTCTGTAGCTCTCGGAGGGCTCGAAATCGGTGAGAAATGGTGTTCTTTACAGCTTTGGGCAGCTCAGCATACGTCTGCTCGTAGCCATCGGGCTGGAAACAAGGATCCCAGCCAAAGTCTCGACAACCTCGAGGCTCCACGATCTGGCCAAAAGTCTGGCCTCTGAAAAGCTGTACAGGATCTTCTGGCTGTCCAGTGCTGAGTGCGAATGTACAGAGAGCGTAACCTGACTTGTCTTCAAAGCCTGCGAGTAGGCGGTAGAGACCTGTCTGGCTGCTTCCCGGCATTTCTGGATGGAAATTTCATCCGGTTCCCCTTGGTATTCCGGCAAGTCAATTTTTTGTGGGACCAAATCGCAGGGGAACTTCTCTCCCAGGATCTGGACCACCTCTTCTAGCTTCTTTGCATTTCCAGTAACGAACACAATTTTCTTTCCCGCCAGCGACGCCGCCATCTGTACTTCAAACCGGCACGGCTTTCTTCATGAGAGTAGCACTATCCTGACCAATGGGGAGGAAGCAGGTGATGATGAAAGGGGCGGGACTCTTTAGAAAGCTTTCAAAACAACACTTTTTTTTATTGAATCAGGCAATCAATAAGAGGTGTGAACTGGATTTGTGTTCCTTGAATCAATCAAAATCATCATCTGAGAGACTTGGTCTTAAGGAATTTGTATAAAAGAAATGAGCTGTAACAAAAGTGACAGAGAGAGATTCTGAGGGTCTAAAAGTGGAAAGTATGGAGCAAATGGGATATCCCAGCACATTTCTGAGGTACAAAGGCAGGACTGAACTGTGGCAGACAAGGGAGATTTTGAAAAGCATCATCAGTTCCATAAGTATCTCATAGCAGTGAAGCCCCAAAAAAGGTTAGGTGTCTGTGAATGCACAGACACTAGAATACAATCTGCTTGTTTGTTACCCAAATGTTTCCAGGAAATCAAATTTTACCTCAGCCACAAAGAAACCTAGGATTAACTCTTGTCCTTTATAATGGAAAAGGACCAAAATGACATCACTATGTCAGGCTTAAGGTATAATGTGTGTCTGATTATGGTTGATCAGACTAATATGAGCTTGGAAGGTTCTACCACAGGTCAGGCACAAATATTCTATATGAACATTTGGAATGGAGATGGCTCTAAGTGTGTACATTTAGCATTTCCTTTGAGCTATTGCTTATTTTTGCTTATAGCTATTGCTGTTTTGCTTATAGAGCACAGCACCTTTGATGCAGGCACACACTGCTGGGCAGTCCTGTGCCAGTGTCTCCTATATCTCACAACTAATTCTAAGGTTCTTTGGAAAGACCTTGAGAATGTCCTTGTATTGATTCTTCTGACCTCTTTGTAAGTTCTTTCTTTGTGTGAGTTTTCTGTAAAAAAATGTCTTTTAGGCAAACTTGTTTGGTATTCAAACAGCTTGGTCAGCCCATTGGAGTCCTGTTCTCTGTAGTAGAGTTTAAATGTTTGGCAGTTCAACTTTAAAAAAGGACCTCAGTTTCCAGTACCTTATCTTGCCAAATGATCCTCAGAATCTTCCTAAGACAATTCAGATGGAAGTGATTTGGTTTCCTGGCATGGTACTGGTATACTGTCTAAGTTTCACAGGCAGACAACAATGAGATCAACACAATAGCTCTGTAGACCTTCAATTTCTTAGGCAGACTAAGACCTCTTTACCCCTCCCTTTCCTTTGGAACTTCTCAAAGAATGAACTAACTCTGGCAACGTGTGCATCAATATTATCATCTATGTGTACATCTTTGGAAATAATACTGCCAAGGTAAGTGAACTTATCCATAACATTCAAAATTTCTCCATTTGTGTATCCAATGGTTCCATGTTTGGATAGTGTGGTGGTGACTGGTGGAGAACCTCTGTTTTCTTGGTGTTAATTGCCAGACCAAAACGAGCACAAGCAGCAGAGAATGAATCTACACCCTGTTGAATCTCACATCTCAGCCTCAGAGGCTACATTCAGTGCAACAATCATCTGTGAACAAAAAACCTCTCAACAATTTTCCCTTCACTTGAGTCTTGGCTTGTAGCCTTTTCAAGTCAAATAATTTACCATCAGTATGGTAGCTGACCTTGATCGTGTTTTTGTCCTTGGGAAAGGCATTTGACAATGTTGCTGTAAACATCATGCCAAAAAGAATAGGAGCAAGCATACACAGCTCTGTTTCACTACATTAGTGTCTGGGAAAGCATGAGAGTAGTGTCCATTGTCCAGAATCCATGCAAGCATGGTGTACAATAATGATGAACTTCTCCAACTAATCAAATTGTGCAATAATTTTCCACAAACCTTCATGACTATCACTATCAAAGGCCTTAGTCAGATCGATAAACATTGTGCACAGATCTCTATTTGGCTTCTAGCATTTGTCCTGGAATTATTGGGCAGCAAACACCAAATTAACCCTTCCTCAGCCCTTTCTGAAGCCACACTGGCTCTCAGGTAGATGACCATCTTCCAAGTGAAGGATTAGCCTATTAAGGAGGACTCTGGCAAAAATCTTGCCAGCAATGATTAAGAGAGACCCCCTCCTGGGGGATAACCTCTTTTTGTCATATATCCTGTAAGATTTCAGTCAGTTTTTGCATGAGCAGTGGACCCCCTGCCTTGTAAATCTCAGCTGGAACAGAATCAGTATCAGGTGCTTTGCCACATGAAGAGAATTTAATGGCATTTAAACCTCTTCTTCAGTCAGGAATTAGGCTAGAGAAAATATGAAGTTAGGCAAAGAGCACAACTTCTGCCTAAATGTTGAGAATTTTCATTACTGAAGGACCAGAGCAATTATAATCAAACATCACTTTTTTTAAAATAAAAAAATAAATTCCATAAACCTGAAGAGGAAAGAACCATAGGGACTTTAGGGAATCATGTGCCCCGTAGGCTTTAAATTAACTAATTATTATTACATGATGTTATACTTCATTTTTGTACATTTGTTACTATTTTTGAGGTAGTGGTGGGAAAAATATGTTTTTTCTCTCCACCATTATACAAGAAATACTTCTTTCATGACTTGCTGTGGCTGGTGATGATAATGATGTAGCTAGTCTTATCATAATGTCCAA
The DNA here is from genome assembly GCA_028646575.1 of Pseudocheirus occidentalis. Taxonomy (NCBI): domain Eukaryota; kingdom Metazoa; phylum Chordata; class Mammalia; order Diprotodontia; family Pseudocheiridae; genus Pseudocheirus; species Pseudocheirus occidentalis. The sequence goes on from CM053594.1 coordinate 334,188,643, forward strand.
ATTTAGCTATACTCATCCTCAAATGATAGAGACTGTGAACCTCTATACAAAGTCTTTCCAGCTTCATGGGACCTTCCAAAGTGGCCTCTACTGAAAGAGAATTCAAGAACTTTGATCGCCTTCATGCCATAATGAGGAATTTCACTATGATGTTAATGGAAGAATTTAACTGATATATTAAGTTCAAAATGTATTTCATTAACTGCTGACATTCCTTCAATTGAGACCTGATATTCATAGTAATGACTAAAACTTTACATTTTTAGTCCTGACTTCTACTAATTGTTCTTTTACCCTGAACAGACAACTTAATTCCTCAGTACCTTATTTTTAGAATGTGTAGGGCAGGGATGCTCCATCTCACAAATGTATGATGGAGATACTATTAAGGATAAAATTAAATTCCTGGTTAAATCATTAATTTTATTCATTTTGATTCAAAAGCATTAATTATGACAGACTAAACCCATGATTTAGAGAAAGCCTAGTAAGGGGAACCTTTATTAATGTAAATAGTCAATTGTTCTCCAGTTCATGATCTAAGAGTTGCCTAGAGTCAACTTGCTAATCAATAAGTGTCAGAGGTTGGACTTCTACCAATGTCTTCTTGATTTGAAGGCTAGCTTTCTCTATCCACTATAACAATCTGCATCAAGTTAGGAATACAAAGGCAAAAACTAAATAGCCCTTTCCCTTCGAGGAGCTTATATTATGTTGAGAGGAAATAGTATGAATATAGATAAGTAAATATAAATTTTGATATTTAATTTAAATCAAGAGTTTATTAATAGATTGTAATGGATCTGGCAATTTAAAACTCCATTTATATTTTAGAAATGGAAAATGATTTTTCCTTCTTGACTTCCTGTATGTCTTTCCATTATTTTACTACTTCACAAGACACAAGATTGAGAAAGAACTTTCTCCATTTCTAGACTAGTGAGAATGCAAATAGAATGATGGTGATTAGTATAGATGCCCAAAAGATCCAGCTCATATTCAGCATTTAACACATGATTAATGTCCCCTTATCTACTATTCTGAAAGCATTGAGAACTAATCTTCATTTCCAATTAAGGCAGTAGAAGAATCCATTAACCAATTTTTAACTAATGGTAAATTAAAGAGGACCATCCAAAGAAATATGTGTGAATATATGTGAATATCAAATAGCATTAGGAAAAGTACCATTATCAAGAATACTAGATACATCTCTAATAATGACAAACTTAAAGTAGAAATGATGCACTCATTTCTGTCAGCTAAAGCTTATTGAATACATCAATATTTTGGCATCTGATATATTTAAGGTAGTCAAGAATATTTTTCTATTATATTTGGAGTTCACACACTGTTTTTTAATTCCTGCATAAAATGTGTATTAAATAGGTCTAAGTATAACAAAAGAGGTGGATTTTAGCAAACACTGTTAATATTTAGGGATGAGTGTAGTCTCTAATTGTAGATTTATTCATTTCTTCAACAAGAATTTATTAAGCCCCTACTATATACATATGCTAGGTGCTGGTGAAAGGGAAAACAAAACTAAAATAGCCCCTTCCCTCAAAAAGTTCACGTTTTATTTGGGGGAAACAACCTAACTTCAGTTAAATAAGAACCATCTATATGCAAAGTAAACACAAAACTATTTCAGATGGGGGAGAGGAGGTACTAGCAACTAGGGAAATCAGAACAGACCTCTTTTAGGAGGTAACATCTGTACTGAGTCTTGAAATTATTAGGGCATGTAAAAAGCAGAGGGGAGGAACAGCGCATTACAGGAATATGGGGCAACCTATGCAATATCTTAGAGCAAAGAGATAGAATATTGAATGTCAGGAACATCAAATAGGCCAGTTTGTCTGGAACGCAGAGCACATGAAGAAATGTAATGTGCAATGAACCTGGAAAAATAGACTGGAGCCAGTGGTGTACTGGAGCTAGCTCACCCAGTTCAAGCATTCAGAGCTGATTGTTGACTTTTTCTTTTATTGTTCTATACTTGCGTATCTTCCACCCTGAACCGAATACGTTGTTAAAGATAAAAAGTTCTAGGAACCAAAGAGCTTTATTTTGAATTTATCTTTTTAGAAATTTCTACAATGCATATTTCCCAAAATCAGTGTATAGTCTCTGTTAAAAAAAAGTCAGAATCACATTTGTATTCATTCTTTGAAGATCCCTGTATGATATAGTAAAGATATTAGTCTCACTAAAAGGAAGTAAGAAAGAGTGTTTTAAATGACTGTGTTCGATATTATTCATCATTTGTGCAATACTGTTTTCCATTTACGAGCTAGTTTAGAACGAGACGAAGGCTTTAAATTGAATATCTTTTGTCCACAAAGAGCATTCCTACTTCCAAGTCTGGTCAAAGCAACTTTCAGGTTTGAGAAAACATGTAGGAAAGAGGAGCTGCACAATGCTACCTTACTCAAGGATGCATCCATTTGTAAAATGAGTAATATATGAAATATATAATAAAAATAAAATGAATAATAAAAAGCATAACCCAAAGGACAAACCTTTCTGGAAAAAGGTGTTGTCTCAAGACACTCTAACAAGAGTCTGTGT
>CM053594.1:334196216-334199074 GCA_028646575.1 Pseudocheirus occidentalis
TTGGGAAAGTGAGCTTCCAGGGGAAATTGAATTCACTTTTTCTTTTCCTATGGTGGAAAAAAAGTTACATTTCTCAGGATCTTTAGTGACTTGGGCCCTCTTCCATGACAGTCAATACACACCTTGGTGAAATGACTGTTAGCAACAAAGAGGAGTCTTTGGCCAGAAGAACAGAAAGGAATGAAAAAAGAATAATGGCCAGTTGGAGCCTTAAAATCCCAAAGTCTGTCCTGGTAAATGAACGGGTCTCTCAGCTTCCTTCAGTCAGTTGTTGCCTTCCAATATGGTGTCCCCAAAACAGAATTCCTTATCTTTCCTTCCAAACACACTTTTCCTATCTTCCTTATTCCTGTTGAGGGTACTACCAATCTCATACAGGTTCATGACTTTGAAATCATTCCTGTCACTCCCATCTCCTTCATACCTCACATCCTCTGAGCTTCCAAGTCTTTTCATTTCTGCCTTCATGACATCTCTCTAGCATAATACATCCATGCCCACCACTCTACTGAGACAACCACCCTCCCATTCAGACCCATATCTCTCACAAGTACTATTATAGTGGGCTCTTAATTAGTGCTCTTGGCTCATTTCTCCGCTCTAAAATCTACCTCTACACAGATGCAAAATTGATATTCCTAAGGCATAAATTTGAGCATGTCACTTCTTTGCTCAAAAAGTTTCAGTACTACTAAACCTCCTTTACATTTTTTATTGGTTCCTGAGGTATTCTTGATTGTTTATTCTTCCAAATGAATTATGTTATTTTTTTCTAATTCAGTAAAATATATTTTTTTGGTAATTTAATTGTCATGGCACTGAATATATAAATTAGGTTAAATTGTCATTTTTGTTTTATTGGTCCAACTTACCTGTGGACAATTTGAATCTTATTTGTATAAAAAGGTTTTCTCTATAATTTTGTTGCTATGGTTCCTGGGGGTTTTGGGGGGGGGGGGCAACAAGTGTACTCTCTGGTATTTTATACTATCTATAGCAGGAGTGGGGAACCTGTGGCCTCAAGGCCACATGTGGCCTTCTCAGTCCTTGGGTGCAGCCCTTTGACTTAATCCAAGCTTTATAGGACAAGTCTTTTTAATTTATTATTTATTGAGGGATTAATAAAAGCATTTGTTTTGTAAAACTTGGGCTCAGTCAAAAGACCATAATCAAGGACCTAGAAGGTCACATGTGACCTCGAGGCCACAGGTTCCCCACTTCTGACCTAGAGTTATTTTAAATGGGGTATCAGTTACTATCTCTTGTTGCAGGATTTTGTTTGCAATATGTAGGAATGCTGATAATTTATGTGGATTTACTTTATATACTGCTACTTTGCTAAAAATTATGAACTGTTTCAGCTAATTTTTTTATGTTGAGTTTTTGAGATTTTCCAAATATATCATCATATCTGCAAAAAGAGATAGCTTTATAACTTTCTTCCTTATTCTGATTTCTATTTGTTTTTCTTCTCTTATTGCTATTTCTAGAACTTCAAATACAATTTTGAATTATATTGGTGACAGTGGGCATCCTTGTTTCACACCTGATCTTACTGAGAAGGCTTCTAGCTTATTCCTGGTTACAAATAATGCTTGTTGATGGTCTTAGATAAATGTTCAGTAGTTCCTTATTGCTTCTGGGACAAAATACAAATTCTTCTGTTTGGCATTTGAGTCCTTCAGACTTGGGGTCTAGATCACTTTGCTACTTTGCTAAAGCTCATAACAAATCACTGCCCTTTAGTTAAATTGATGTGTTTGCTATTCCTGGTATACATCATTCCATCTATTGCTTCCGTGCCTTCAGGCTCTCCCTCAAGTCTATAATACTCTCTCTCTTCTCTTCTGCTCTGAGAGTCCCTCGTTCTCTTTCTGAGAGTAGCCTAGTTGCCACCTCACACATGAGGCCTTTCCTGATCCACTCAGTTGCTGGTTCCTTTTCATTCCGAATTTACTTTGTACTTCCTTCCATATGTTTTATGTTTACTTATTTATGTACACGTTATTACATATACATACATTGGGAGATGTATACCAATAGGCTGTAAGCTTCCTAGGGTAAAGTACTCTCTGTCTTTTTTTTTTTTTGGTGCCTAGTACTTGGTACATAGTAGATTCTTAATGAAAGTTTGCTTAATGAATGAGAATGAAAGAATGAGCGAGTGAATGAATGAATGAACTGACATGCTAAAATTTCTTTAACTTTGATAGGGACTGCATAGATCATAGAAAGAAGAAAGAAAGAACTCAGATCTTTCCTATAATCCTCTAAGCTCTTTTTCTATAATACTATTAAGATTTGGTTAACATTGAAAACAATAAGAAAGCTGAATTTAGGGTCTGAGCGACAATTGTCTTTGTGGTTGATATCTCACTCTCAATAAGAAAAGGAAAGTTTGTAGTTGATATGTTCAGCCGCTGCTATAAACAGTCATTAACGGAGTTTCTCTTCCTGTTTGGCTCTCTTTCTCTGAAATGATTCTAGCTTCCACTTTTGAATAAAACAGTAACTATTTCTGGTTCTTGATTCAGTGCCGGATGTTTGCTCTTGAGAGACAGGAAACAGCTTATTCTCATCACTTTGTCATCACTCACTGAGTAAATTTAGACATATCTTCTTCTTTTTCTGTATCACTCATTTAATCTTAAGAGTATAGAATATCAGAGAGACCTTAGAGTTTATCAAATTTACCCTCATCACTTTGTAAATGAAGAAACTAGTAGTGAAGTGGCCAGGAATTAGTTAAGTAGAAACTTCATGGACTTAAGAATGAAGTAGCCAGGAAATAGTTAAATACTTTGTGAAATAAGAAAAAAAAAAAAAAAAAAAGAAATCAGTGAACGTATCCAAAGCAG
>CM053594.1:334199174-334234383 GCA_028646575.1 Pseudocheirus occidentalis
CTCCTGGCTTATTGAGGTCATCACATTCTCCTGGTCCCTACTTCACGGTTCCCTGAAGATAAAGAATAGATCCCTGTACCTGAATGTCAACTAGTAATCGGTTAATTATAGAAGAGTAACTGCTTATAGCTGGCTACCAGTTAGTTTTGGTTACAGATTGTTCTGGATACCAATTTAGTTGTAGTTACAGATTACACTTGGATACCAACTTGGATATTGATTATGTTGTTAGAAACCCAAAATGGTGTAAAAAGACCCTGTATTTTTGGATCAGGCTGCTGTTCCCTACAAATTGGTGTGGGACAGCCACCAGTTGGCTAAATTAATTACAATTAAAGCTCATTAAAACTTTTGATTGGACTTTGTGGCCACTTTGTTGAGATTCAATATTTCACTAGGTCATAACAATAATGTAATAGTATTTAATTTTCTTTAATGTTTTAAAGGTTTATATTAGCTAATGATTGTGATGAGGTACAGGTTCTGGGAACCCCTTGAGCCCTCCCTGAATCTTCCCACATAAGGCATTTGCCATGGAGACCATAGGCCTTTCATTGTAGCTCTGCCCAAACCTTTGTTCCTAGCTTAGCCCTCCATTGTCCATATACTTGCCACCCTTGAGCCTATCAAAATATCTACACCCAAATCAACTGTTACACCCTTGAAGTAGCCCAGCCCACCATTGTCTGTAGTCTCCAGGTAGCTTCCATCATCTTCCCACCCTTAATCACTCATTTACTGGAGTCCCACCTCATTAACTCCTCCTGAAGATCCTCCCCAAACTCCTCCTCTAGACCACCCCTAGATTTCTCCCACAACCTTTCTGTATATAAGACCCCATTTTGCCTCCATGTAGGTGAGAGAACCATAGAATGACCTAATACAGACTTACTCTGTGTCAGATGATTCTGGCCTGCTTGCCCAATGCAAGCATCACAGATACTGAGGCTCCTTAAGAGTCTACCCAATATGGAGAACTTTGCTTTTCTTTGGCTGGGAGAAGACTTGAATTGAAGTCATTCAGTAGGACCTGGAGTGTTGGTATTTTGGAGTTTTGAGCACCTCTAACCCTATAACCTCATCAATTGGAAAGTACCTTAATATACTTGGAGGAAAAGGCTATACTCTGTAGAATCATGGGAGTGCAAAGAACATCGATAGCTCATATACCTCATCCCTCTGTAAATTTTGACAGGAAGTAATCAGTTGTCAGGAGTATGCTGGTAAGCTCTTTGGGGGAGGGGGTTGTAAGTATATGAGCATAAAGGAGTTGAAGAAATCTTATACAAGATAAACTTTTAATTAATCAACTACTCCCAGAAGAATTTGGAGCAAAAAAGTACTAGATTTCTGAAAGTGATTTCACAAGGATCAGAGGTCACTGTGTATGAACTTCGAAAGTTCGAAATAAGAAAAAGAAAAAGGTTGCTGCTGTAGACACAATATTTTCCTCATAGGTGAAAGAGGGCATCAAATAGCCCCTGATATAACTTCAATGATGAGTGGAGATGATCCAGGTCCTGATTTAGCAGTAGACAGAAAAGTTGGGTAAATAATGAACAATTTTCTGCAGTTATTTAAACCAAGGTAAGGAATTTCAGCTCCTACACAGTAATGAATGATTGAATCCTCCTTCCCTACAGGTTTGAAGTCAGACACTTTACATTAAGCTCATTAATTGTTTCTTTCAACCTATAAGGAGGAGGGAACAAAATCCCATCCTAAAAGAGGTGGGGTTCTATGATTGACATTTTATTAACCTTTTTACCTATTCTAATTATATTGCTTACTAAAGTAATTCCTCAATGTGCAAAAGCTTCTTTTGACACAGAATTCTGGAAAAGAAAGTGACAAAGTTAAGCAGGCAGAAACAAAAGCCAGGGAGTGAATGAGTCATACACCTAGATTAAAAAAAAAAACAAAAAAAAACAGGAATAATAATGAAGTTACAGTATAAGATTGAGTGCTGGTTGAAGGATATCCAGAACTGGGATCTTGACAGCTGACAAGAGCCCCAACTGCTACCCCTGTCACCACTCACACATAGGATTGTTTACATGTGAGATACCACTGGTGGACCACAAAATTCTCCTGAAGCCTCTGGTAGACAGTAATAGGATGAGACCATTTTCAAAATCTGACAAGAGTAAGCACCTGTCTTATCCAAGCTATGACACATGACCCCAAATGCTTTCATTCATCCCCATTTGCTTCAATTCAACATAATTTTGTTAAATGCCTACTATTTATAAGGCACTTTGGAAATATAAACTAAATGTAAAGTTCTTTACACTCTTTCATATGTAAACAGTTCAATTGCTGGAAATGGAGAAAAAAATAACTTTATTTTTTTTAAATTAACTTTTGTTTATTTTTAGTTTACATCATTCATTTCCACAAGATTTTGAGTTAAAAATTTTTCCTCCATCTTTCTCCTACCCACCACCCCAAAACAGGGTTCCCACTGTATAGCCCCTCCCCCAATTTGTTCATTCCTATTATCTTCCCCCATCACCCCTCTGACTTTCCAGTAGGGCAAGAGGGATCTCCTTATCCTGGTGCCTGTATATCTTATTTACCAGTTGCATGTAAATAATAATAATATATTTTAAACATTTTATTTTAAAATTTAAATTCCAGATTCTTTTCCTTTCTCTCTCATTTCCCACCCTTGCTGGGAAGATAAGCAATTCAATATAGGTTGTACATTTGTAGTTAGGCAAAACATTTCCATAACAGATATATTGTGAAAGACTGACTATATTTCTCTTCATGCTATCCTGTGCCCCACTTGTTCTATTCTCTACTTTGTCCCTGTCCCTTTACCAAAGTGTGTGCTTCCAACTACCCTCCCCCAACCAACCCTCCACTCCATCATCCCCCCTTTCATCCCCTTACCCCCTACTCTCCTGTAGAATAAGACACCCAATTTAGAGTGTATGTCATTCCCTCCCTAAGCCAAATTCAATGAGAGTAAAGTTGACCCATTCCCTTTTGCCTTCCTCTTTTTCCCCTCCATTATAACAGTTATCCCTTGCCTCTTTTATATAATTAACCCCATGCTGTCTCTCTCCATCTCCTCTCATTATATTCTTCTCACCTCTCAATTTCACCTTTTAAATATCATCTCTTCCTGTTCAATTGATCCTGTGCCCTCTGCCTATGTATACCTGTACACATATATACACATACTCACATATGTATTCATATGCATATATACCGTCCTATATAGACATAGATAGATAGATAGATAGATAGATAGATAGATAGATAGATAGATAGATAGATTCATATTTCCTTCACCTATCATACTGAGGAAAGTTTCATAAGTTACAATTATTCTTTTTCCATGTAGGCATGTAAAGAGTTCAACTTTGATAAGTTCCTTATGATTTCTTTTCCCTGCTTACCTTCTCATACAAGAAGTTGTATTTGAATGTCAAATTTTCTATTTAGCTCTGTTTTTTTTTTTCATCAAGAATGCTTGAAAGTTCTCCACCTCATTGAATGATCATATTTTCCCCTGGAACATTATACTCAGTTTTTCTGGGTAGGTGATTCTTGGTTTTAACCCTAGCTGCTTTGATCCCTGGAATATCATATTCCAGGCCCTTTCATCCCTTAATGGCAAATTCAGCTTTTTAAGGCATTCTTCTCCTCATTGGCTTTTTGGGTCTCTTTTGCCATTTGAGTTAGTCTGTTTTTTAAGGTGTTATTTTCTTCAGTCAGGTTATTGACTTGCTTTTCATGATTTTCCTGCATCATTCTCATTTCTCTTCCCAACTTTTCCTCTACTTCTCTTGCTTGATTTTCAAAATCCTTCTTGAACTTCTCCATGGCATGTAACCAATTCATATTTTTCTTGGAAGCTTTTGGTGCAGGAATTCTGACTGTGTTGTCTTCCTCCTATTCCATGCTTTGATCTTTTTTGTCCCCCAAAAAAGGAATCTAAAATTGAATAGCTGTACTTGCTTTGCTTCATTTGCTTGTTCATGTTGCCAGTCATTTACTTGACTTTTGAGCTCTTTGCCACAGTGGAACTCTGCTTCTAGAGGGGAGAGTTTTGTTGCAAATTGCTGGGGTTTTCACAGCTGCTGGAGCTATTAGGAGACTGCCATCTCTACAGCCCCCACTAACTTTCACTCACTCAGGACTACCATCAAGACCAAAATCCTGATCCAGGCAGGTTAAGACAAGAGTGCTTAGCCTCAGAATGGTGGCTTGGTCCCCCTACAATCTGCAGGCCAGGAGCTCTGAAGCAGCCACATGAAGGAGGCTGCAGGGGCTGCTTCCACCACTTCTGGCTCCAGGGCAGAGGGCCAGACCTGCTTCTCTATCCCCACCAGATCCAGCCGTGTTCCACTGACCTTTTACTTTGTCTTTGGCATTTATGGGTTGATAATCCTGGAAACTTCCATAGCTGCTGGTGATCCACTCTCCTGAATGCTTCCAGACTGTATATATATCTTGTTTGTACACAGTTGATTTCATTTTGCCTCCCTGATTAGATTAGACTGTGAGATCCTTGAGAGAAGACTTGTTTTGTGTGGCTGTTTTGTTTTTACATTTTTTTTTGTATCCCCAGCACTTAGCACACTGTAGGTGCTTAATAAATGCTAGTTGATTGACTGACCGATCAAATTAACATGTGACAGGATATAGTTTCTCTAAGAAAATATGAAGAGAGATACACACACTATTAAAAGCAACCAGATAGACAACTGCCCTCAGATGAATGGACTGAGAGGACCTGTTTGACCTCAGAAAATTGACTAAGCTTCTGAGGTATTGCAATCCTTCATTTACATGTGACTCTTCTTAGTCTTTGGAAAGTTATAACTTTCAAAATGCCACATCAGATAATTACATGGAAATGGGGGGTAGATTAAATAAGTATGCTTGGCTTCATAACTGACAGGAAAAAAATGGATTTCATGAGTTTTGCCCCATGAAGGAAAGCAGAATCACTCACCATCAGGACCCCCTGATTTGAAGTATGGAGAGATAGAAAAGCCAACTGTGAAAACATTAAGAAGTCAGCCCATAAGCTAGCTAATAGGAAGGCTTCTGTGTAGGGTGTTTGCTTATTGGTTGGGGGAAAGCTAGCTGTTCTTTGTAAGAAAAGTCTCTTACTGTTGGAGATGTTACCTTGGGCATTATCTACCACTGTTTAAAAGCAGTTAAGCCTTTCAGAAATACCTAGTCCTTCTCTTTTGCCCTCTTGGGTTTTAGAAGGAAAAACACAAAGGAAAAGATAAACTTTGTGTCTGCTTTTTTTTTCTGTTTGTTTTCCTTTGAGAACATACTTAGTGGTAATCAGTGTAGGATCCTGTCTAGGAAATAACTCATTGAGCATCTCTACAGAATCTAAAGAATGCAGCTGAGAAGCTGTGAAATTCTCTCACTTAAGGATGATGGTGAGTTAAAGAGCATGTCCTTGCTTTATCAGTGTGAATGTAAAACAGAGGTGGATGCCCAACAAGACAGCAGTGAGGACCAAAAAGAAAGCAGCTCACAGAGAAGTAGCTCTGTGCATTGTGTGTTATCCCTAAAAAGACCAAACTCTTTCAGTCTTGCAGTTCAGAGTTCTAAGTTACTCCAAGACCTTGGGTTTCCCCACCTACATACCTCCCCAATGGGTTTCTCTAAATGTGTATGGGAGAGTGTGACCAAGGTTTATTGGTAGAGATTATTAGTTTTGTTTCCTTTATATTGAGTAACTATGATATTGCTTTATGTTTAAGATCTAAAACTGCCATGGTGCCATGTAAATGGGAAGCATATTAGTGAGAGAATCAGGATAAACACTAGTGAGAAGTAGGACTGTATTCCTACCACAGCAAAGTTATTTCTTGGACACTGAGAGAGTTTTCATTGGAGTTGTATAGTGGTGGCCTTTCTCTGGAAATCCCACACCAGTCAATGTGACAGAAGTTAAGGGGAAGTGAGTCAGCTCAGAGAGTAAAAATGGCCATGTCTACACAGGTGTTATACAAAAATGAAAGTCCCTACCCTCAAGCTGACTTACATTCTACTTGTAGATAAAATGTACCCACAAATAATATGAAGTAAAGTCAAGACAAATGGAGTGATAATGACTGGCGAACTCAGGAAAGGCTTCTTGAAGGAAGTAACACTAGAACTGTGTTTTGTAAAAAGGTAAGGATTCTACAAGGTGGAGGTGTGGAGGAGGTGGATTCTTTTTTTTCTTTTATATTTAATGTTTAATAGCATAGGTATATAAAATAGTTACTTTTTTTCAATATTCACTTTTATAAGATTTCAAGTTCTAAACTTTTCCCTCCTTTGTCTTCTTCCCCATGATGGCATGCCATCTGATATAGGTTATGCATGTACAATCATATTAAATATATTTCTACCTTAGTCATGTTGTGAAAGAAGAATCAAAACAAAAGGGAAAACCCATGAGAAAGAAAAAAGAGAGAGAAAAAATAGTGTGCTTTGATATGCGTTCAGACTCCATAGTTCTGTCTCTGGATGTGGATGGCATATTTCCATTATGAATCTTTTGGCATTGTCTTAGATCATTGCATTGCTGAGAAGAGCTAAGTCTACCAACGTTGGTCATCACACAATGTTGCTGTTAAACTGTGTACAATGTTCTCCTGGTTCTGCTCACTTCACTCAGCATGCAAGTCTAGGTTTTTTCTGAAATCTGCCTGCTCATCATTTCTTATGGAAAATAGAATTCCATTACATTCATATACTACAACTTGTTCGACCATTCATCCCTCAACCATTTATTGTGGAAGCAATGTATTCTACCCATGATGGAGGGTGGGGAACACTTTATAAAGATGCAAAGGTGGGAGACAGAATGTCATGCAAAAGAACAGTAGCAGTTTGGCTGAAATGGAGAATTGTATGAACTTTATATACTATAAAGATAAAGAGGAGACAGATTTTGAAGGGCTGAGTCTGAGGATATGGTAATTTTCATAGAGGTAATAGGAAACTATTAAAAAAATTAGTAAGGCATTATATGGTCAGATCTTTGTTTTAGTAATATACATTTGGCAACTATGTGCAAGCTGAATTGGAGAGAGGAGATCCTAGAAGCAAAGAGATCAGTTAGAGACTATTCAATGTCTGAGATTCTATGGGTTATCTTAAAGTTATGGTCCTGTTGACATACCAGTATCCCTAGAAGAGGTAGCTTAAAGTGTTATTCAATAATACCTTTGTGCAGTAGTATCCAGTTTTTTGATACTAAGTCATCGATTTAAAAAAAAAAATAGAGCATGCACCACCAACATACATATAATGTGGGTTGTACACATTCAGTATCAACCGAATTTAATTGAATCAAATTGTTCTGTTCAATTCATTCATCCTTTGGTGCTTAGTATACTTTTTTTGCATGTAAAAATAAGTTATTTATATCATATCTTATTTATATTGTACATTAAGGGTTTGGCGTTTGATTTTTACTTCCTGCACTTTTGAAGAAACTCCTGGGATTATAGGGCATAGTCTAATTTGCTATAATTAAAATTGTCCCTGGAGTAACAAAAGAATGGAACCTAAAGAATCAATGGAGTCCCTTCTCCCCATAGGTTTGACTGCCTGGGAATAAATATGTCCAAACTACATGGCTGGATACATAACATGAGTGGGGAGAGGGGGAGGAGGACAAAGGGCCCCAGCCCTTGTAGGCACAGCTACATGATGCCTCAATGTGAAGTGCAGAAGATACAGACTTATTTATTAATAAATTACATGCAAGCTCTATCATACTAATAAATATGAATCTTTTATATATATATATATAAAATAGAAATTTTAATGACTTTATTATGTAATATTCTGAAATATGCCTATTTTACTTATTATTAAAAATAATTTTGCTTCTACTAAAAATAGCATAGTATTAGGGAATATATATAGAGGTCCTCCAGGTGAGAATCTCCCTCTACCAATGCAGGTCAGCAACTTTTCTACAACTTAAAGCCTTATAGCTGCTGAGAACATTGAGTTTAAATCACTTACCCAGGGCAACAAACATGACAGAGGTAGACTGGAAGCTTTGAGAGGGGTTCTATCCACTATTTCATTCTTCCTCTCACTGAAATAATGTCTTATTACTTCTTATTTATGAAAGTAATTTAATTGAATGTGCTTTATTACTTTTGAAAATCTTCACTGAATACTTTGTGTTATAGAAACTTGAAAGTCTTGTCCAAAGTTTATTTTGATACTTGGCTTCAATAGTTGTCATAACTGAGAGGGACGTTGGGGGGGGAGGAGGGAGAGAGGGAGAAAAAGAGTAAGAGAGAGAGAAACCCTTTGATTTTGTCATTCATGTGAACATAGTTAAAGAGTCTTAGAGAGAGATGAACAATAAACCCTCAGAATGAAATGAAAAAATGGCTACATTGAAGCAAATGCTTAGAAGGATGGATTACAACCATGAGGTAGAGATGGCCCTCATTGGCCTTTGAGTTACAATAGAAGCCACCCAATAGCAGCCTGTTACTAGAAACAGGCCATTAAGCTTAAGAACAAACAAGCTGTAAGAAAGGATTTAAATAGGGTAATGGAAATGGGATTTGAAGATCTTCCATGACCCTTGTATTGGCAAGCTAACAGGTACTTAGCACTTACTTTCAAGTTCATAATTGTGTCAAGTTTTAAGACCCAGAATTTGTGAATCCCACAGAGGGATGATCTTGCTGACCTAGCAAGAAGGGGTGGGGCAGAGAGTAACTAATACCATATATAAGGAGACCCCAGGCTGGAGAGGGAAGAGATTTTGAGAACAGAACTTGTAGTAGCAGAACTTCTGAGAGCCTGCCAGAACGTCTGATGAGGACATCTGCTGAGAACTGCTGGGAACAAGAACTGCTGGGAGCCAGAACTGCTGGGAGCAGGCAGCATGGAGGCTGAGCAGCTATCATTAATGAGGAGAGCAGAATCTTTGGCTCAAGGAAGTAAGTGAAGAGAGGAGGATCTTTGCCTGAGGGAGCCTGTTTTGTTTTGAAGGCTTGGGAATGTGGGTATTCACTGCATTAACTATGTGTACCAACTTCATGGTTACTGTAATGACTTTGACTTTCTGTTTTGAGGACTTGGCTTTCTTGTCTTTGAATAAAATGCTTTGGCTCCATCCTCCACATAGAAAGCCTGTTACTTTTTGTGATTCACAAATACACCGGCATGTTTATAGTCACCATGGGCATGGTGAATATTGCATTATTGTTACAAATAGTTCTACAATAATGTCTTATGTAAGGGCCACAGAAGTAAAGCAAGAAAGTCAATACTGCAGACACAGACATGAAAGTAAATACACACAGAATTCCATGCCCAGAGATGGTATTATGGACATTATACACTTGGAAAGATGAAGGCCAAAGGAATGGAAACCATACCAATTTAACACTAGACCATCATCAACAGGGTACAAGTAGGAAAATATAGCTGTTTTCTGCTACACTGTGACCTGAACACACATGTTAGTAGTACTTGACTGAACACAAGAAAGAGAAACATGGAACTGGTGCCTGAGAGGCTAAAAATTTATGTGGAAGGATGGGGAAAAGTCATTCTGGACTTCAAAACAGTGTAATTTCATCTAATGGGTCTATCTCATCTGATCTCATAGGACCCTAACAAGAGATGACTATGAAGATTTAGAATGTGGAAAGCACTACTGTGCTGGACAGTGCCTCTCAGATGACATTATATTGTAACCATCCTAATATGCTTTTGAGAAAAAATAATCTTTATAGACTTCTAGGAATAGACAGCCTGAGAGACAAAAACTGCCCATATCTGGGATACATCAGAGTAAGCTTAAGTTAGCCATTCACAGAATCTGTCTCAAAAATCCCCAAACATTCTTTGAATAATCTAAGAAGATTTTTTATCTGAGATGGAAGGCCTCAGGCAGTGGCATAATCACATAATCTAGCAGCTTCTTTGCAGCATATAGAGAATCATGGGATTATAGATTTAATGCTGGAAGAGAGTTTACAGGGTAATTAGTCCAACTTCATTTTATAGATGAAGAAACTGAGATCCAGTTAAATTAAATGGCTTGGTCAGAGCTACTATATTAAGGGTGTGAGTTGGGATTTAAATACAGGTTTTACTGACTCCAAGTCCAACATTCTATTCACACTATGCTTCCTCTCTACTATAATGTTGATAAAGAAGAATCAGAAGTTACATATATATGTATGTATATAGACACACACATGTATCGTATATATATACATATGTACACACAAATGTGTGTATGTGTAAATGTGTGTGTGTATCACTATCTATAGTAGGAATGAAATGTACTGCATGTAGGCCAGACTAATTTTTTTTTTCCTTAAAAGCAAGAAAATCATACTTGAAATTTATCTGGTCCAAAGTTCCTGGTCTCTTAAAACATAAAAAACCAAGCCCCCATGGAGTAAGGTCTCCTCATATTTAAGGAATGTCCCTTTGCCGTATGAGTCCAAAAACCCTTCCAGTCCAATGTACCCTTCTAAGCAGACATAATTCCACATGTCAGCAAGAGAAACTATATCTTTCAGTACCATCTATCAGTGATATATCCTTTCGATGCTGTTGTCAGGCAATATTACTTTGCACAATTTTAAATGGTCTATGAGTATCTCATTTCATTCCAGTTCCAAGCTTAAATCACCTGACTGATGCAAGTCACTCCTAGACCACAACATTTAGCATTAGGTAATAGGACTGGACTGTAATGACCTCATTGCTGACTTTGGGACTATAACTGGAAGACAATTCAGAGCAGGGTTAGGCTTGCCTAATCAAATGGTTGTTTATGGCAGCCTAGTATGCCCTATAGCAATACAATGATATATGTATGTGGAGAGGCTTCTCAGTGGAACAGAGAGAGGGTCTCCAATGACCTAATACAATTAGTCCATGCTGTCCAGGGAGTTTTCTTGGCAAAAATACTGGAGTGGTTTGCCACATCCTTGTCGAGTGGATTAAGGCAAACAGAGATTAAATGACTTGCCCAGGGTCACACAGTTAATAAATGCCTGGAGGCTAAATTTGAGCTCATATCTTCCTGAATAGAGGTTTAGCACTCTATATCCACCGAGCACCCAACTACCTACTAGGCAAAAAAAGATTAAGTGACTTGTCCAAGGTTGTATAGCTAGTAAGTGTCAGCGGCCAGATTTTAATTTAGGTCTTTCTGACTTTACACCCAGCACTCTACCCATTGAGTCATTTAGCTGCCGTCTTTGTCTCTAAGCAAGGGAAGTTGACATGGAAGATAAAAATATGGCCGTGGTAAACATTCCTATTGTTAATGGTTGGGGGGGGGCGGGGAGCACTAAGGACAATGAAACAAACTGTCCCTGAACATTCTAGAACTCAAGAAGGCTCTTGGTTTTTAAGGCTGTTGCCCTGAAGGTACAAGGGCAATATTGTATAGTAGCAAAAATGAAATGGTCTGTACTAATGGGAGTTAGAGTGATAGACTGCAGGTGGGAAGCATATTCCTCATCCCAGAAGTCTTAATAGAAAATGTATTGAAATCACTTAGATGAGCAATACAAAGGAAAAGAATGGGAGTAAGAGTGAGGACAAGAACTGGAAACTTATCCAAATAGCAAGGGAACCTTGGGAACACCTTATAAATAGCCCAGCAGGGAGTGACTTCCTCCCCAGAAAGGTTATAGAGTGGTCATCGATTCCCCACCAAGGAGTCCAGAAACCTGTAGAAGAAATTTAAATAATACCTATTGAGTCATTGGAATAATGGTTGGTGAGGATGTGGTCAAAGGGGCCATTGTAGAGCTCCTCAAAGTAGAAGAGCTCCTTTAACTTGTAGAATATTTACTTCTTCAGATCCAGAGGACCCATGCGGGGATTAGCAGTTGAACATATCTGGCCCCATAAAGATATGTTCTCATCTCAGCTGGTTCCTTGATGATTCTTATGAAGAGAGAAGGTGAACTTCCCAAAAGGGACATGTTGGTGGACTGTACAGTTCCATTTCTGATCCTCCTATTCCCAAATTAGTGAAAATACGTATGTTGATTTAGGATGAGCAACTTCATTTGGTTTTAAGTCTTCATTTTATAACTAAGTAGTTGTTATGTAATGTTTTCTTTTTTCTATAATAAGATAATCACTTGAGTAATTGGTAAACAACAACTAACAATGTATGTGTTGCCAGAGTCTGGTAAACAACTGATAAAAAAAAATGCTTGGTAATGCGGTAGAATAGCTGAGGAAACAATTCAAACTATATTGAATTATTCAATATATTCAAACTATACAAAAACTAGCAAACAGAAAAACAGGCATACTAAA
Source organism: Pseudocheirus occidentalis (assembly GCA_028646575.1). Lineage (NCBI taxonomy): Eukaryota > Metazoa > Chordata > Mammalia > Diprotodontia > Pseudocheiridae > Pseudocheirus > Pseudocheirus occidentalis. The sequence continues at coordinate 334,211,490 of CM053594.1, forward strand.
CGGGTCAATGGACTCCCCAGTCAGTCCAAAGACCCTGAATACAGAGTGAGACAGATTTTTATGTATTAAATAGCAATTAATCTAATAAGAGAACTAATTAAAAGAAAACAAGGAACCAGCATAAAAAATTAGGTAATCTGATTTCTAATTTTGGAAAGATTAGGGACTTTGCAAGTTGGGAGGGGGAAAGCAAAAGAGTGCAATTCCCTGAAATCAGCAAAAAGAGGTGTCTCGTTCTCCCCAAGTGTCTGTATTCAATCAAAGGAATATGGGAACAATAACTGACCAGTATAGGGTCAGTTTTCAGATAAGACACATGGGTTGCGTGATATATATAACTGTGAGAAAACTCATTGTATTAATCTTCAGATCTGACTGTGTTTCTAATCAGCATAACTTTGTTCCTTAGTTAGGAACCTCTAAGCAGTGGGTAGAGGTGGTCCAGTTTCCCAGGCACTCAGGGATAGGTTCAAACAATGCAATAAGGCTTTCTCACAATTCCCATAATTGAATAAAGTTTTCTCACAAGAAAAAAATTGAACTAAATCCATAATTGAATAGAAAGGGAACTGAGCCAGATCCAGGATTGAGACACAAGATGGAGTCAGTGTGGTTCACTCAATTACCACAGTAATGGCATTAGGAAACTAAAACCTTGATTGGTAGTTTTCCTTTCATTATAAGCTTAGGTAATCAATCGTCAATCAGAACTTAGAAGTAAGTTGTAAACACCCTTAGCCAGAATCATAAAATGCTAACAGAGGCCCCAGTCATTGCTTCTGGGTCATGACCAAGACAGACTCCTTCATTCCCCACACTTGGAAATTCAAGCATCCCATGTTCTCTTGAGAGCATTACTGGTTGATGGAGATTTTCCAGAATGCCGCCTAGCAGGAAGGCAAACAGCCTTTGGCTGGGCAGAGAAGGAACATTGTCATGAGCACAGGTATGACACATACTTAGGAACTTTTGGAAATCTGGCTAGTGATTTGTTCTTAGAGGAAGTTAATGTTTGCATCATTGAATAGTCAATAAAGTTTGGTTGCATTCTTTGATGAGCATGTCTTGCTAGTGTGCTATCAGCCCTATTAAGCTTGCATAATAGTAAAACAATTCTGTGTGCATTGTGCATTATACTTTGTGAACATCCCACAAAGGCAATAATTATGGCCTGCCTTTTTAGCAGAACCCCAGCTGAATAGTGTCAGGTTTTAAATATACCCCCTCCCAAACCACCAGAAGAGCATGGATTCTTCAACTGGTGAAATTTGAGTGAAGATGAGGACAGATCTTTAGCAACATTCAATTGTCCTCATAAATAGACACTCTGAAGAAAGAGACATAGCATCCAACATCTGGCTCTGTCGACTGAGGGTGAGGACATCCTCTCCCATAAGGAACTTTATGTGTGGCTCCTGAAATAATGAACTGAGAAAGAGAAGATTGATCACCAGTCTACGTGGATGTTAGCAAAACTGTATCAGGAAATCTATGTTGGTACCAAAAGAACCTTTCTGAATTACCCTGTCTTGAGCCATTTACAAAAAACCCTTGTCCAACTAGGCAATCTTGAATCAACCCACAGTTTAGATCTAGACTCGAGAAACTTCTGGGATGAGATGCTTTTAAAGTTAGGTGGGTTTTAAAGGTGGGTTTTCCCTAAGGCTCATCCACAGGAACAATAGGTAACCAACGGTCAAATGATTCATGGTTGCTCAAAAATAGAATGATTGTCAAATAAAAGGCAAGCAGATCAAGGTTACTGTCATACAATAGGATCTCTGTTGTGTCTATAGTGGTGTCCTAGTTTTCATCCAGGGTTTTAGGGGCAGGACCCTGAGGGAAGTGGCATCTCCTCTTAGGAAGACCCAAACAGAAGATCCCTATATAGTAGTTGTAGTGGCTAAGCAGGGTGGGCATATTGTAAGAATGGAATTATACATTCTTAGGAGTTAGTGCTTATACAAGACTTATCAGCAACTGACTGTTGTGCTAAGACCAAATGGGATCTCTTGGAGTTGCTGAGTTATCTCATGTATGCTTATCCAATTTGTATGTGATACAAAGTTCAAAGGGATAGTTAATGAAGTCAGAAGGTGACCATCAGTATCCAAAAGCATCTTGATATACTAGAGCATTGAGCTGAATCAAATAAGATTAACTTCAGTTGGGATAAATATAAAGTTTTGTACTTCACATAAAAAAAGTCAACTTTACAAGTATAAGATGGGGAAAGCACAGTTATATTTTGAAAAGATCTGGAGGGTTTAATGGTTTACAAGATTAATATTAGTCAATAGTATGATATAGCAGTCCAAAAAGCTAATGTAATCTTGGGCTACGTTAAGAGAGATGTAGCTTCCAGGAATAGGGAGCTCTGCCCAATCAGGATTCATCTGGGTTATTATTTTAATATCTCATACTGATATGTTTAAGAATACTGATAAGCTGAAGACTGTCCAAGAACAGATTACAACCTCAGAAGACCTAAATTGAACTATCCAACATCCTTCAACTGAAGTTATATTTTATGAGTTGAGCAAGGCAAGATGGTCTCTCCAACAAAATAGAGAGGGTACGGAATGCCTCCATTGCAAAATAGAAACGGTTTGAGACTTCTGGCCAAGATGGCTTCTTGAACTATGCCCAGCTCACACATACCTATGTAATACAGAGACCTAAATCCCAGGTCACTGCACACCACCTGATTTGTGGCCCACCATTAAACCCCCTTTATATTTCTGTCTTTGTCCCTGTCCTATATCCTGTCATAGCTTGAAACTGCTTAAGGCATGTCTGGGCATCATTGCTCAAGCCTGGGCAAAATTGCTCAAGGCGTAGTAGTCCCCTGCCCCCTTCTTCCCTAATCAGCATTTTATGTACTTTCTTTGAATTATTATAGTGTGTAAGTTTCATTATGGTGCAAGGATGTTATCTAGGGACCACCCTGTCCTGTCCCACTGACCAAGCAGGGCCCCACACCCTCTTCACCCAGAACATGACCCTAGCCTGTTCTGGGGAATTCCAGCCCCCTTTACCCCCATGACCCTCCACCCTGCTCTGGAAAGTGCTATGGCCTTCCACCCTGTGCCCTCCACCCTGTTCTAGGAGGGACCCCCATGACACAGGAAGTAACACCCTCGTACCCTTGCACCATATTCCCAGATTAGCCCTGAGCTATAGATCTGACAAATGGCTGGTTTTTGCTTCTGTATGTCATGCTTCTCTTAGCTCCCCTCCCTGATTGTGGTTTTTGTGTTTGTGGCCTATATAATCAAGTCTGTAAACTCCAAAGACGACTGCCTCATTTGAGTATACGCCACTTGATCCATAAATCCATAAATCCACACCTAAATTTGTCTTGAACCCAGGTCTCAGGCTCGAGCTCTTATTCTTTGTGCTTTTACACCTACTGGAGGAAAAACCCTAACTTCACACTTCCTCCATGTGATAACTGTACACATGCTCTCTCACACACACACACACACACACACACACACACACACAAAACCAACCAACCAACCAGTTAATAGACCATAGACATTGAGGAAAGGGACTTCTCGAAAAGCCACCACAGGTATACGAAAAGAAGCCAGCAGCCTTTCAGTACAACAAAAGACATTCTGGAAACTAGTGTAGGCTTCAAGGCTTTGTGTCTAAAGGTAGCTAGAGAAGAAGGCTCTCCCGAGAAAGCCTCAAGGTGGTAAGAAAGCCTTAGGATTAAGGATAAGAAAAGAGCTAGGACTGTCATAGCTAAAATTCAGAGTTCCCACATCAAAGAAAAAAAATGTTACAATAATACAGAAAGTATCAAGGAACTGTAATCAGGATCACATGAGACTTGGCAGCTTCTATGTTTCATGAGAAGTAATCTTGGAAAGTATTCCAAAATGACAAAAGATATAGGTTTACAACCAAGAAGAAGAGAAGAGAGAAAGTTTCTTTCAATGGGGAAATGGCTTCATAGATTGAGTATATGAATGTAATTGAATATTATTGTATTGCAAGAAATGATCAAAAAAGATGATTTCAAGGAACCATTTTTACTATGAACTGATGTAGAGTGAAGTGAGCATGACTATGAAAACAATTTATACAACAACATTATAAAGACAAAAAACTTTGAAATACTTAATAACTCTGAACAAAGCAATGATTACTCAGGTCTTCAGTGGATCTGTGATGAAGCATGTTACTCATGTCCTGACATAGAGGTGATGCCTTCAAGGTGTAGAGATGTGCATTTTTGTACATGAACACCTTCAGTATTCGTTTTGCTTAACTATGCTTAAGAATTATGCTTTATTTTTCAATTGGAGTTGAGTGGGGAAGAAAGGAGAGATAGTAACAGGTATTTCAAAAAAGATTATTGATACATTTTTTAAATGCTCACAAGAGACCAAAACATTGTTCAGAAGAAAGCACAGAGAAGTAGAAGTAATCTGAAAGTAACATTTGGAATTTATTATATGTTCTTTAAAGAAAACATATTTAATGGAGACCCATGGTTTCATAGAGAATGGTCTTCTGGTATTCTGCTGTGTATATGGAAATGCTTATTAGTAGCAAAAATGGTGTTTAAATTCAGAATTTTTAAAAATACAATTTTAGTTTTTAAAATTCAATATCATGCTCACCTAGGTTTCTCAGATGTTAATACTTTCATGAATAGATTGTGACTCAGCTAGAGAGTAAGACCATCAGTCCTACTTCACAATGCCTTGCCTTCTCCACTAAACCAATGGGCCCTTGCCTGTGAGGATCTGGCTCCTGAGAAATTCCATCTTGACTGTTTCATTAACAGTTCTACCCTCTGGAAGAAGGGCATATGCAACTTTACTTCATTGGCCATTAATCTGATAATGAACAAACAAATCCTTCCAGTGGATTGTTGAGCCACATGGCTCCTTCATCAGGCATGATTGAGCAACAGAGTTAAATAAGGGCTTCTACACTTGATTCCTGAGCAGTGGCCATGGATCTGGTCAAAATATCCTTGGCCTGGAGAAAACAGGACAAGACAATCAAAGTCTCTCTTTGGGGCTCAGGACCAGTTGAGAAATTTCACCAGTATCTCCAACTGCATAATTTTGAGGACATATTCATGTATATCAGAGACATTTTATGCTTTCTGCTGAACTTAATGACCAAATTAACACCCTTACGATAAAGACAGAGATTAGGAAATGGGTCCATCACCAATCTGCATATGTTGTAAGATGTTACATTGTCATGGGTATTAGATTATATGAATTTCTTAAGTATCAACACAACTACTTCTGCCCAGAAGTGCTCCTTATAATGCATACAACTCTAAAAAAGCAGAATGACATAATTCCATGTGTATCTTGACCTTAATCTCACTAGAAAATGGATTATACTGACTACTTCCCTATCTCAGAGCAAGAAGTTTGCCCTTACTGGGAGTTAATACTTATTCAGAACACGGCATTAGGGTGTCAGGCAGGGTTACCACTGTAGAAACCACCAGCAAAACTCTCAAAGAACATATCGCTCTTTCTTATTCCCATCCCCCTTCCTTACAGGATTGCCTTTTATCAGGGCTCCCAATCCACCTCAAAGGAGGCCTGAGATTGGTCCCACAACCATCACATTAGGTTAGTTTTCTACTTCCCATATAATCCTCAGGTATAAAGTATTATTAAATGCTTGCCTGAATTTCTGAAATGAGTTTCATCTGTCATTCATCTGACTACTGGAGATGGGAGTTCCTCTTCCTAAACTAATGCTCATGGTAAATTCTTGTCAACCTAGGAAGAGGAAGGGATCTTGGGTCCAGCAGTTCAACCTTCAGGAAAGCTTGACAAATAAGGAGAGAAATTTTTAGACAAAGTCCTAGTTGACTTTCTCTGGCTCTTCTTTATTCCATCCCCTAAGTGACTCTCAACTGCCAGGTCTCTTTTGTCCTAGGATTGTTCAGACAGCTCCTTCCCAAAAAAAGCATGGAGGACCAAGCAGGGGTGGGTGGCATTATAAGTAGAAGACTTGATTTCTAATGAGATGTTGGAAGTGAAACTCTCTACATGACTATGATGAATGTGAATTTGCCAGGAAAAAAGGAGATTCTTTAGCTAACTTGCTCATGATCCTAATAACCTAGATGAAGGGAAGGGAAAAGCTTTATCCATCCACTAAGTCCCTCAGCAGAGGTCTAATAAAGAGTAAAGATTTAGTATCACCCTGGTGCTCCTAGGGTTTTGACTGCTGAATAAGACAAGCTTCTGGTTACAGCACCCCCTCTTTTGTCCCCAAGTAAATCAACTGGAATCTTATCGCATTGCTGCTGCTTTCTTATGGAGACAAGACTAAGTCAAAGTAAGTTTAGGAAGGAAGGAATCAGGCCCAGTTGGTTATACTTGAGAAACAGCTTCCCATTAAGACAGGATAGATGTATACAATGTCCTGTGGTTATATAGCATCCCAATGGGGAACAATCTCATGGACAGTTCTGGTGATGACTGCAGGGACTTATCTCAGAACCTTAAAAATCTTAGTAAAAGCCAGTAATAGTCAAACTTAAGAACTCAAAGATCTGAAAAGCATTTTCCCTTCAACAATACTGTAAGGGAAACAATGCAAATTTTATTATCCCTGTTTGATAAAACAAGAATCTAAGGTTCATATACTACTGAGAATATCTAGCTTAATAAAACTCAAAGTTAAGAGGAAGTATCACAGAAATATAATGGAAAGATTACAGGATTGGGAGATGGGGAAAAAATGGTTCAAGTCCCGGCTCAGTAACTTGATGACTCTGGGCAAGCCATTAACTTCTCTCAACCTTTGTTTCCTCATATCTAAAATGTGAATCATAATATCTTTGAGGAAAAAAATTAGTCTTACTTAAAATTCTTTATATTATAAATATGAGTTGTAGTGTTATTATTGTTGGGCCAATTCTACCACTATTCAATCCTTTTAAATGTCTTATTGAAGTTTGTTTTTTTTCCCTACATCACGTTGACTTCCTTATGACTCTGCCTTCCTCAAAGGAACCCATCCTTCCTAATAAATTAGTACAGTAAAACAAAACAAAATTGAATGGATGAAAACATATACCTCATTCTGCACCTATTGTTCACCTCCTTTCTACCTAAATGCAGGAAACATGCTTCACCATCAACTCCATCTGTACAGGTTCCTCCCTCTTAGGTGAATTGAGCATGTTCAAAACCTGGTTACACTTATATTAATTCCCTATATATCTTGGGTATCCAATATTTATTAGAGATATTTGCTAAAAAAATTTTAGCCAATTAACTAGTTCTCACTTCATTCTAACTTTAATTTTATTCATGCAAAAGCTTTTTAATTTTTTGCAATTGAAATCAGCCATTTTGTCTAGATCACTTTTTTAGCTCAAAATCCCCTCTCTAGATATGGTTATGTAAGGTAACTCCTTCCATTCTCCATTCCTTTTGATAATATAACACCATTAAGATTTCATGCATCACATGGGCTTAAATTTTAATGAATATGTGATGTATTTATATGATGATATCACATTGTCGTTTTTTTGTATGTCATTTATACAGGGAATTTGGGTCTATAGCACCCAATACACTCTTTGCAAATAAAAGATTCTTTGAACAATTGCCTCTGTCCTCTGGCATTTTGTGACATTCTTAGTAAATAATCTAAAATTTCGAGAGTAAATACATCAACAACTTGGAGCTATTTTCTGGAAAGAAACATACCACCAAGCCCCACTTTAACTAGTTTCATTTTAAAATTTAGTAGAAAATTGAAAGGACATTTTTCATCATCATCTGTATGTGTAGCAGGAAACCTAATTGTTTACAATTCCTTTTTCTTTTTTTTTTGGAAGGGGGAAAGTAGGGCAATTGGGGTTAAGTGACTTGCCCAAGGTCACACAGCTAGTTTTTTTTGTGTTAAATGTCTAAGGTCAAATTTGAACTCAGGTCCTCCTGACTCCAGGGTTGGTGCGCTACTCACTATGCCACCTGGCTGTACCTACAATTCCTTTTAAAGGAGATCTGTTTACTGTCAAACCTCTATAAAAAAAACAACAACTTGGCAATGAACTTTGTACTCACAAGTATCAACTTGCACCCCTTAGTAAGACTGTGAGTGTAATTAGCTCAAGTTTGAAATGATATGATCTTGCTTTTAGAGGAATGTATTATAAATTAAAATTCAATGTAAAAATACACTGAATAAAAATTATTGAGAAGACAGGAAGAACTTGTATTTGGAGGAATAATGTGATGAGAGAATACCTCATAAGTAAAAAGGGATATTCGCTGGTAATGTACTCACTTTAGTAATAAAATATCTTACCAAGGACCTATGATATGATTCCTAGCAATAAAGTTCTTTATAACTTATATGCGATGAGTCACTACAATCAGATACACTGGCAATATTTCAGAAAATTGCGAAACTTTTTTTTTATGACTAAGTGACCTTCCAAAGTCACACTTTGGTTTTTTTTAAATTTTAGGACAAATACTAAAATTTAAATACATAATAAGAAAAGAAAAAGAAACATAAACATAAAATAAGAAAAGAAAAAATACATGTCATGTGTACAGCAGAACATAGGAGAGGATTCAGAATACATAGCCTAACTTTTCTGTTTTGTTTTTTGCTTTTTGGAGGGAGGAAGGTAGAGCAATTGAGGTTAAGTGACTTGCCCAAGTTGACATGGCTAGTATTTTTGTGTTAAGTGTCTGAGGCTGGATTTGAACTCAGGTCCTCCTGACTCTAGGGCTGGTGCTCTATTCACTCTATTCACAACCTAGCTGCCCACCAATAACTTTTCATTTCAAGAAAGTCTATGCATTAAATACTCTGTGTTATATTGAAAGCTAGCCATCATTTCTTTGCTTCCTTGTACATTTTCTTTTGTTCTCTGTTATACATTTTTTACTTTGTTTTTCCCACTACCTGACACTCAAAGGTTACAGTAGAGCATATACATACATGCATACATACATACATATATGTATATGTTTATATATAACATTTATATGTATATATAACATTATATGTATATATATAACATATAACACTAACATATATACGTGTGTGTGTGTATATATATATACTTTCCCTATGAAATTCTATTCTTCATCTTTATTTTTATGTTTGTGAATATCTCTTTTTTCCTCTCTCCTAACTCCTCTAATTTACTTCTACCTTATCCTCCTCAATCTAACTCTGCTCCAACAATCCCTCCCTTTCCCTCTCATTCTCTTAACTCTAAACACCCTTATATATCCCCCTTTTATCCTATTCCCTCACCCTCCCCTCTAAAGATCCCTCTTTTATCCTCTTCCCCTCCCTATCTCCTTAGAGTTTTGTTTCTTTCTAAATTTAGAAGACTTTCATACTCTTCTAGATGTATATGCATTTTCCCCTCTTAAATCCATTCTTGATGAAAGTAGGTTTCCAGAACTAATGGCCTTCCCCATCCAGTTCCTTTGTATTGGTTTTTCCTCTTGCATCTCTATTCACTGTGCCACCTAGCCACTCCAAGCTGTTTTTGAATGGTTTTGCTTTTTGAAGTTGTATCATACTCAAATCTACCCCAATCTTTTTTATGTCACTCAATTACTAGGAATAATCTTGGACATATGTTTTACATTTTCCATACATAAAAGGTAAACATTCTATACTTATTGAGTTCCTTTTAATTGGTTGTTGGTATGTACCTTATATTTCTCTTGGTTCCTATATGTCAAATCTATTGAGTTCAGGATTTCTTTTGTTGTTTGTTTGTTTGTTTGTTTGTTTTTAACAAAGTCCTGAAAGTCTGATAGTTGATCAAATGTCAGGGTTTTTTTTCATTCAGAATTATATTTTGCTTTGCTGGGTATAATATTTTCATTTGGAGGACCAGTCCTTTTACTCTTTGATATATAGTGTTCCAAGACCTTGTAATGTTAATGGGATTTAAGATTTGCCCTGCCCATTAATAGGCCTCTTGTGGAGCCCATTAAGGGAAGCTTTCTTAGGAGAGGCTTGCTTGTAGGAAGGCTTTCACACCTTTTGCTAATTTCTAATTAGACACTGAGTCATGAGGGTTATGATGCCTTCTGGTTCTGAGAAGTGTAGGCTTTCTTAAGAGAAGGATCTTGTGATTCCTTGGCCAAGATTATGAGTGGCTGTATGCTCAGGGCTCCCTGACTGCTCAGATGTAAAGACTCTCTTGATCTAGAGATGTATATATAAAGTGTATAACTGATTCAAACAGTCAGAGCCCTGTCTGTTGGCATTTATTTCTCTGCTTGTATTTTCTCTGAAGTTCAGGGTACTGACTTTTCCCTGAACTAGTGAATGTAATTTTAAAAGATTGTTGGGGCGGCTAGGTGGCGCAGTGAATAGAGCACCGGCCCTGGAGTCAGGAGTACCTGAGTTCAAATCCAGCCTCAGACACTTAATACAAAAAAACTAGCCGTGTGACCTTGGGCAAGTCACTTAACCCCAACTGCCCTCCAAAAAGAAAAAAAAAAAAAGATTGTTGACCTCCTTAAACAGCCATCTTTCCTAGTAAAGCAGAGCTAAGGACCTATGCTAGCAGCCATCCTGGGCATGCCAGTGTGGTTGCTACTACAGATCTGAGATCTTTAATAACACCAATGCTAGGTCTTGTGTGATTCTAATTATGGTACCATCATATGTAAGTTGTTTTTTTCTTGTTGCTCATAATATTTTGTCCTTGATCTGGGGTTTTTGGAATTTGACTATAATATTCCTGTGAGTTTTCCTTGTAGAATCCCTTTTAAGTGGTGACCAGTGGATTTTTTTCTATTTCTATTTTCCCCTCTTGTTCTAATGCTTCAGGACAATTTTCTTTAATTATTTCTTGTATTACTGTATCAAGATTACTTTTTTTCATCAGGATTTTCAGGTAGTCTAATTATTCTTATATTTTCTCTTCTTGGTCTATTTTCTAGATCCCTTGTTTTTCTTATTAGATGTTTCACATTCTCTTCCATGTACACACACACACACACACACACACACATACACACACATTTTCTTCATCTCTTATAACTTCACTGGCTTCCCCTTGCCAAATTCTGATTTTCAAGGAGTCTCCTTTTCTAATTGGTTGGCTTGCTTGACATAATCTTGTTTTTCTTGTATTATTCTCATTTTTAAAAATTTTTCCTCGATCTCTATCATTTGATTTTTAAAGTTCTTCAGTGAATTCTTTTTGGGGAAGTGATCATTTGACATTACTTTTTGGGGTAGAAGAGGGTTTCTTTGTTTCAGTATCATCCTCTAGAGATGACCCCAGTCTTCTTTATTCCCATAGTAGCTGTCTATGGCTGGATTCTTTCTCCTTTGCCTGTGCATTTTCTTTTTGTAATAATTTAGTTTTTAATTGTGGTATAATCCTGGGGTAAAGGGGATGGTGCCTCTGTACTCTGATCCTCTTCAGTTTTCCCCACTGGCCTTGAATTCAAACCAAGACCCTAGCCTCCTAAAGTACCCATAGCCAGACACATTCCACCCCACTGCTTCTATTCTCACCAGGTCTGTGCTGGTTCCTTTTCACCCCACATCTCTGCGGTACAGCTGGATCTAGAGTTCCTTGTCAGCAAAGGTTCCCTAGATGTTCCCCAGGTCAGACACCCAACTCCCCTCACTGTTCCTGGCATAAAAGTTCCTGTGGCTGGGGCTGAGGCAGCCTCCCAACCCAGCTAACCCCAGGGCTTGCCAGTGCTGTTTAAGGTCCCTGACCTAGAGGAGTGTATTCTTCACAGGGAAAAAAAATCTAGTGCTGGGATTTTTCTTTTCTTTTCTTTTTTATGCTTTTTGGAGGGGGAGGGCAGGGCAGTTGGAGTTAAGTGACTTGCCCAAGGTCACACAGCTAGTAAGTGTTAAGTGTCTGAGGCCATATTTGAACTCAGGTCTTCATGACTCCAGGGCTGGGGCTTTATTCACTGCAACACCAAGCCTCCCCTGGGATTTTTCTATAGATATTCTCCAATTGCCCCCAAAAGTCCCCTGTTCTGCCACTGCTCTCATTTTCACGGCTCTGTGTTCAACCAGAGACACTATTTTATCTCTTTTGTGGAGGATAAGCTTGACAGTTTGAAATTTTCTGACCTCCTCAGCCATCTTCCTGGAATCCTCACCCCAAACTTTCTAATAGAAAGGGATTCTATAGATCATCTGATCCAACTAATTTTACAAATGAAGAAATTGAAGAGGTTTACTGACCTCCCAAGGCAAAGACAGGAAGTAGTAGGGGTGAGCCTAGAACCAAGTCTTCTGTGTCTTCATCAGTGCCTTTTTGTATTACCTTATACTGCCTCTGCCTAAGTGCAATTTCTAAGTAGAATTTTCCACTTCCACAGAACATGTTCCACAGAAAATGGGGTTAAGTAACTTGCCGTGGGGTGATTTTAACTTATATCCTGAGGACAGAAGAATTACCCTGGAAGAATGCTAAGAGAATTAGTTTGTTCCTTGAATAAGTTATGTGAGATCTGAAATCATCCATTGACACATAGAATCCTTCTCATGCATAATTCAACTTGGGTTTCAGTAATTGATTGCAACTTTCATATGGAAGCTATTGTGACAGGTCCTACAAGACTGCCCAATTATTGTTGCTTTCTGTATATACTTTGTATTTACTTATCTATGATAAGTAAGTTTTAAAATTATTATTTTTTTATAATTATTGTTATTATTATTTATTTCTCTAGGATCCCAGAGTGATAAATGTAGAGATAAAAGGGACCTCAGAAGCCATCTACTCCTACTTCCTTATTTTACAGATGATGAAACTCAGTCTCAGGGAAGAGAAATTTTCCCAGGATCAAATTAATAGTAAATCAGGATTTGAAGCCAGATCCTCTTACTCCAGAGCAAGTGCTCTTTCTTCCAAGAAAAATGTAAGCTCCTTGTAAGCTTATTTTTATCTATATATCTCTAATTCCTAGTGAAGTACACAGCATTTTGTGGGCACTCCATGTTTGTTAGATTTGATTGAATTCTTAAAGGTGGTATAAAGAAGAGTGAATTCATGATGGCAGTGGGGATAATGGCTAGATTCTGGGGCCATTTAAAATGTCATCATAGTGAAGAAGTAGAGAAGGAGGAGTGGATTTCTAGGAAATCCTTTGAGGGTTCTTTGTCTGAAACGAATTACTGGACTCAAGCTATCTTTTGGCAAAGTTACAAAGTTTATTATTAAACTTTCTTAGCAGCAGGCAGGAGAAGGTTAATGGGATCTGCAAGCTTACAGGAGTCTAAGGCAAAGTTATAAAATTTTATGCTTTGCAGTAGGCAGGAAAAGGTTAAGGATAACCTGCAAAGTACAGAGACCAGAGACACAGTTTTTAAAGCCATAAATCTATCAGTTAAAAGTTAATTATGCTAACTAGATGAATAAGGGTAGAGTTAGGGAGGAGTTTGAGGGTGATTTAGGAGTAGACAGTGGTTAAAGGGACATGCACTTTTTGTATCAACTTCACAGGTGTATTGCCAATAATTCACTGGGAGAAAGCCTGAGGGGGGCTACCAGGAGGTGTGGTTTTTGCCTTGATGTGTCACTAGGTTTCTTTTGGTCAAGGATGAACGAGATAGGTCTAATATGGCTGTTGGGAGGATAGGTCTGATTCTCTAAGTTTGGAAGCTAGACTGATTAGGGATTCAGGAAGTACCATATTGAGAGGGAGTTGTCTTTTCTGATAATGTTGTTCAAGGTTTTTGGGTACAGCTGGCCACTTAGAACAAAGGAGGTATACATTTCTATGAAAAATACTTGGGAGATGTATTCATGAGTACTGTATCTAGGCAGACTGCTGGCTCAGGGAAAAGACTTTTAGGCTGGGGGCAGGGGAGAGGTAGAGTTAATGCCTTTATGGCAGGGGGAAGTGTGCCTTGGCTCATACAAACTGATGTTACAAAGAAACCCAAGCACAAAAATATGAGGTTACAGACAAAAGCATCCAAGATATTACAAAGGCACCCCAGCACCCCGTCACTGGAAATAGTTTTAAGAAGTAATGATTCAGAAGATGGAACCAAGATGGTAGAGTGAAAGCACAAACTTGGCATGGGCTCTGGCTTCAACCATCTCCAATACCCATAAAAAATTACTCTAAAAAAATTTTAAAGCTATAGAACCCAAAAAGAGACAGAGAGAAACAAATCTGCTGAAGGAAACCTGGAAGGCAAACAGGAAAGGTCTATTGCAGGGCGCTAAGAGCCAACTGCAGTCCCCAGTGAGCCGAGATTCTGACTCCAGAGCAACCCCAACCAGTGCCCAGACCAGCCAGAGCAGACTCCAGGAGAGTGAATCACCAGGAGCTGTGGCAGCTTGAGACTTCTCAACACATAAATGCCAAAGAGAAAATAAAAAGTCAGTGGACCTTACTTTGTTGTAAGGGTGAAGGAACAGTGGGGTCCACCCCCTGCCCCCAGGGGAAGAAGTAGTAGGAGGCATGGCAGTACCCCATGGCTGCTTTCAGAGCTCCTGGCCTACAGATTGTAGGAGGAACAAGCACCCATTCAGAGGGTAATCACACTTGCTTTGACCTGCCTGGGTCTGGATCACAGTCTTGGGCGGTGGTCCTGGGGAGTGTAGCCAGTAAGTCAGAGCTTGCAGGGGCTGTGGAGAGGGCACCCACCTAACAGCTCTGGCAGCTGTGAAAACCCCAGCAATTTGGGACAAAGCTGTCTCCATTACATAAGCAGAGTGCTACCATGGCAAAGAGCTCAAAAGTCAAGTAATTGGTAAGACGAGGAAGCACAATCATACCATAGAATCCTTTTTTGGGGACAAAAAAGATAAAAGCATGAAACTGGAGAAGGGCAATGAAGTAAAAAGCTTCCAAGAAAAATATGAACTGATCACAGGCCATGGAGGAACTCAAGAATTTTGAAAATCAAGTAAGAGAAGTAGAGGAAAACTGGGAAGAAAAATGAGAATGATACAAGAAAATCATGAAAAGTGAGTCAACAGCCTGCTAAAGGACACCCCAAAAAATACTAAAGAAAATAACACTTAAAAAAAGCAGACTAACTCAAATGGCTAAAGAGGCCCAAAAAGTCAATTAGGAGACAATTAGGCATTAAAAAGCCAAATTTTCCAGATGGAAAAAGAATTTTTAAAACTCACTGAAGAGAATGATTCCTTCAAAATTAGATTAGAGCAATTGGAAGCTAATGACTTTATGATAAATCAAGATACTATAAAACAGATCCAAACAAATGAAAAGTACAAGGCAATGTAAAATATCTCATTGGAAAAACCACTGACCTGGAAAATTGATCCAGGGGAGATAATTTAAAAATTATTGGACTATCTGAAAGCCATGATCAAAAAAAGAGCCTGGAAATCATCCTTCAATTAATTCTTAAGAAAAATTGGCTTGATATTCTAGAACCAGAAGGCAAAGTAGAAATTGAAAGAATTCACTCATCACCTCTTGAAAAAGATGCCAAAAAGAAGACTTCTAGGAATATCATAGCCAAATTCCAGAGTTCCCAGGTCAAGGAGAAAATATTACAAGCTGTCAGGAAGAGAGAATTTGAATTTTGAAATGCAATCAGGTTAATACAAGATCTAGCAGCTTCTACAAGAAGGGATCAAAGGGCTTGGAATATATGTTCTGGAGGTGAAAGGAGCTAGGATTAAAACCAAGAATCACCTACCCAGCAAAACTGAGTACAATGCTTAAGGGGAAAATATGGTCATTCAATGAAATAGAAGACTTTCAAGTATTCTTGATGAAAAAGCCAGAACTGAACACAAAATTTGGCTTTCAAATACAAGAAGCAAGAGAAACATGAGAAGGTAAATAGGAAAAAGAAATCATAAGGAACTTATTAAAGTTAAACTATTTACATTCCTACATGGAAAAACAATAATTGTAACTCATGAGATTTTTCTCATATCTCAACAGGATAGTTGAAGGGAATATATATGTGTATATATGTATACACACATATATATGTGTGTATAAGTGGGTGTATGTGGGTATAAAAACATATTGAGGGGTGGAGCAGGTGGTGGCATAGAAGCAGCAAGGTCCTGCAGCTCCCAAACAGCCACCCTAACCACCTATAAAATATGACCCTGGACAAATTCTAGGACTCTCAAACTCACAAAAATACAGAAAACACATCTCTGGCAGAACACAGCTCGACAGCAGGGGATCATCACGGCAGCCCGAAATCAAATCTCGGCCAGGCCCCAGGGCAGTCAGGAGGAGGCAAGCGGAGCTGAGCCAAGCCTCAGCCAGTCTACAAGAGAAAAGATCTACAGCCTCCAGCAACTCCACATCTACCAAGGTGGGAAAAACAGGGAATAGAAAGGCAGCTCAGCAGCAGGGGCTCATCCCGCAGGCCTGCAGGCCGGGAGCCTAGACCAGCCCAGCCTGAAACCGCCATGCAGTCAGGCTCTGGGGAGACCGGGAGGAGCCGAGCCTCCCAAGGCCCAGCATGAGTCTGCTTCAGAGAGGATCTGGGGCACCTAGAGCAATCTTCACACATCTACTGATGCAGGATTAGAGGTCAGTGAAAATGAATGAAGCTTTCAAGCTAGGTTTGGGGGAGGAGAAGCAGTTCTGCCGATCTGCCCCTGGGGCAGGGAGGCACTGGGGGAGGGGCAGGAACTGCTTCAGAGCCCCAGGCCTTCAGATCCAGCAGGGGGGCTGGGTTGGTTGGTCAGGGCCAGGTGCTCTTGCCGTTGAGCGGCCTGGATCTGGATCATGGTCTTGAGTGGTGGCTGCTTTCAGTGGGCCAGAGCTGGTGGGGGGGTGGGCCTGCAACACACCCCTGATGGCTCCAGCAGCTGGGAAAGCCCCAGCTATTTGGAGCAGAGCTTTCCCCCCTGGAAGCGGAGTTTCATAGGGCTAAAGAGGCCAACTGATTGATTGGCTGGCCAGCATGAGGAATGGGAAGAATAGGAACAGTGATGGAACTCTGGAGTCCTTTTTTGTGGACAAGGGGGTTGGGGCATGGAGGGGGGGAGGGGAAGACAGCACAGTTTGGGCTCCCACACCAAATGCTTCCAAGGCACTTGGGGAATGCCTCGGGGCTGTAGATAATCTGAAAAAGGACTTTTAAAGACAAGTAGGAGAGGTGGAGGAAAGGTTGGGAGGAGAAATGAGAGTGATGCAGGGGAATCATGAGAGGAGGGTTGGCATTGACTGAAGAGGATAACACGTTAGAGAATGGATTGGCCCAAGTGGCAGAGGAGGCCCGGAGGGCCAATGAGTAGAGGAATGCCTTAAGGAGTCAAATTTGCCAGATGGAAAGGGGATCTCGAGAGCATTCTGAAGAGAGTGGTTCCTTCAGAGTTGGAGTGGAGCAAGTGGAGGCTGGTGGCTTCATGGGAAACGAAGACACTATTAAACAGTTGCACAGAGATGAAGGAATGGAAGGCAGTGTGGGGTGTCTCCTTGAGAAGGCCACTGACCTGGAGGATGGATCCAAGAGAGACAATTTGAAGATTGTTGGTCTGCCTGAAGCCCATGGCCAGAGGGAGAACTTGGAGGGCATCCTTCAAGAAGTCCTCAAAGAAGGTTGCCCTGATGTTTTGGAGTCATAGGAGGACAGGATAGAGTTTGAGGGAGTTCGCTGATCACCTCTTCAGGGGGATCCCCAAGGGAAAACTCCTAGAGCTGTTGTTGCCAGGCTCCAGAGTGCCCAGTTGAAGGAGAGGATATTGCAGGCCGCCAGGAGAGAGCCATTTGGGTGCTGCGGAAGCACTATCAGGATAACCCAAGATCTGGCAGCTTCTACACTGAGGGATCACAGGGCCTGGAATATGATATTTCAAAGATTAAGGGAGTTGGGATTAAAACCAAGAATCAACTACCCAGCAAAATTGAGCATATTATTCCAGGGGAAAATATGGTCATTCAGTGAGGTGGAGGACTTTCAAGCATTCTTGCTGAAAAAACCAGAACTGAACAGAAAATTTGACAGTCAAACACAAGAAGCATGAGAAGGTAAACATGGGAAAGAAATCATAAGGAACTTGTCAAATTTGAATTATTTGCATGCCAATATGGAAAAATGATAATAGTAACTTATGAAACTTTTCTTAGTATGAGGATAGGTGAAGGGAATACAAATGGATATATACTTATACTTACACATATGTCTATATAGGAGGATATATATGCATAGGAATATATATCTGAGCATGTGTATATATAGGTCTATAGAGGGCATAGGATGAATTGAATACAAAGGGATGATACTTTAAAAGGCAAATTCTGAGGTGGGAGAGGATTAAAATGAAAGGAGACAGGGAGAGACAAAATGGGGTTAATCATCCTGTGTGGAAGAGGCAAGGGATAACTGTTACAACTTTACTTTCATTTACTCTCATAGAATCTGGTTTAGGGAAGAAATGGCATAAACTCTAAACTGCGCATCATGCCACACAAGAGAGTAGGGGGCGTGGGGATGAAAGGCAGGATGACAGAGGAGAGGGCAGGGTCTGGGGGAGGAATGCTGGATGCTCACACTTCAATAAAGGGACAGGGACAGGGTACAGAACAGAACAAGAAGGGGGGAGGGGTAGTAAGGAGGGACATATGATCACTGTCACAATATGTCCACTATGAAGATGTCCTGTATAATCACACCTACACAGCCTGTATTGAATTGGTTGTCCTTCCAGCAGGGGTAGGTGACAATGGAGGAATCAAAAGAACATAGAATTTAAAGCTCTGCAATACCTGCAACTAGGAATTAAGATATACAAGGGCTGGGGTAGGGAGACCCTCCTTGCCTTCCCAGAAAGTTAGAGAGCAGACCAGGGGCGGGGCTCTACAGTGGGATTGCTGTTTTGGGGTTGGGGTAGGGGAAAGATGGGGAGAAAATCTGAATGATGTAAACAAGAAATAAATAAAATGTATTACATAAAAAAGTAAAAACAAAAAAATAAAAACATATCGAGTGTTCATATATGTGTGTACATGTATACATAGGCAGAGGGCACAGTTGAATAGGAAGGGATGATATCTAAAAATTATAATTAAGAGGTGAGAGAGGAATATAATGAGAGGAGACAGGGAGAGATAGAATGAGGGTAAATTATCTCATATAAAAGAAGCAAGAGAGAACTATTACAATGGAAGGGGACAGCAGGGAAGTGAAAGGGAATGGGTCAACCTTACTCTCATTGAATTTGGCTTCAGGAGGGAATAACATACACACTCAATTGGATATCTTCCACTACAGGAAACTGGCTGGAAGGGAATAAGAAGGGGGATGATAGAGGGGAGTTGCAGTAGTGAATTTGAAGCTCTGAAGTTCTTTAGGTTAGAAAAAGACAGGATCAGACCTATACTTTAGAAAGATTAATGTGGTAGTGATATACGGATAGATTTAAATTGAACAGAAGAGGAAGAGAAAGGGACTAATTGGGAACATGGACCAAATGTTGGAAATAGAATGGAAGTTGAGAAGTAAGAGACATCATGATGGAAAAGCGGTCTGAATTTTATGAATCATGAGATATTTTGGGCAAGGAACTGATCAGCAAGCATGTACCAATCACTTTCTGTATGAGGCCCTGGTTATACAAAGCCATAAGTAAAATAATACTTTCCCTCTAGGAGCTTATGTTCTATCAGGAGAGACAATATGTGCACATATAAGAACATAGATAGATAGATAGATAGATAGATAGATAGATAGATAGATAGATGGATAGATATAAATATATAGATAGATATAGATACACATATGTATCTATATATATATGTGTGTGTGTATGTATAGAGTGTGTGTGTGTATAGTATATACATACACAATAAATGCAAGGTTTGGTTTTTTTAATTTTTGTTTTTGTTGTTGTTTTTAACTAGAAGTCACTAACAGCTTAGGATATCAGAAGTGCATCATGTGAGAGGTAGTATTTTTAAAAATTGATGTTTATTTTTAGCTTACAAGACTGAGTTCCTCAATCCCTTGAGTTTCAAACTTTCTCCCCTTCTTCTTCCTCCCCCACCCATGGCAGTGTGCAATCAAGTATAGGATCTGCAAATACTTTCACATTGGACATTAGTCTGGTTGTATAGAAGGGTTGTAACCAATGGAGTGAGAAATGGGAAAGAAGAAAGAAAACCAGACATGAAAAAGAACGATAGCATGTAGATTGCTTCATTCTCCATTTAAACTTTGTTCTTTCTAGATCTTTCTCTGAATGTAGACATCTCCTTCCATCCTGAGACTTATAGAGTTGTCTTAGAACTGTGTGTTGCTGAGAAGGGTCCGGTTTATCAAAACTGGTCGTCACACATATGTTGTGTCTGTGATTGTGTACAAATTTTTACTGGTTCTGCTCTTCTCACTTAGCATCAGTTTGTATAAGCCTCTCCAGGTGAATATGAAGACTGTCTCCTTCCCATTTCTTATAGCACAAAAATATCCCATTACATTAATATACCACAACTTGTTTAGCCATTCCCCAATTGATAGGCAGCTCCTTAATTTCCAGTTTTTTGCCACCACAAACAGAGCTGCAATAAATATTTTTGTACATATGGGTCTTCCTCCCACTTCTATGATCTCTTTGGGATACAACCCCAGAAGTGGTATTACTGGGTCAAAGGGTACGTAATTATTTATGGCCCTTTGGGCATAGTTCCAGATTGCTCTCCAGAATGGTTGTATCAGTTCACAGTTCCACCAACAATGCATTAGTGTTCCAAGTTTTCCATATCCTCTCCAGCATTTGTCATTTTCCTGTTTTGTCATCTTAGCCAGTCTGGCTGGAGAGAGGTAGTACCTAAAAGTTGTTTTGATTTGCATTTCTTGAATCAACAGTGATTTAGAGCATTTTTTCATATGCTTACAGATATCTTTAATTTCTACCTCTGAAAATTGCCTGTTCATTTCCTTTGACTATCAGTTGGGGAATGACTTGTATTCTTACAGATTTTACTTGATTTCCTGTATATTTTAGAAACAAGGCCTTTATCAGATACACTGGTTGTAAAAATTCTTTCCCATTTTCCCACTTCCCTCTTAATCTTGGTTACATTGGCTTAGTTTGTACAGAAACTTTTCAATCTAATGTAATCGAGATTATCCATATTGCATTTTATAATGCTCTCCAACTCTTCTTTGCTCATAAAGTCTTCCCTATTCCATAAATCTGACAGGTAAACTATTCCATGCTTTCCCAGATTACTTACAGTATCAGCCTTTGTACCTAGATCATGCACCCATTTAGACTTGACTTTGGTGTATGGTCTATGCCCTCAGATGTAGTATTTAAACTGAACTCTGAAAAAATCTAGGGATTCCAAGAGAACAGTGGTAAGGACAGCATGCTTAGAAGGTATGTGTAAAGACAGTGTTGTGAGTAAGGGAAAGTAACCAAAGAGTGTGTGAAGAGGAGTAATGAATAATATAACTGGAAAGGTAGGTCAGAAGCAGAATGTGAATGGCTTTAAATGCCAAACAGAGGAGTTTCAGAACAATATAGGCACATACAGAATCAGCATTCACCTGGGACATCATCTTATCCAAATACTGTTGGAATAATTGCCTCAAGTCTCCACTTCATTTTGCTTTTATAACACCGAATTAGTGTCTCCTTTAGTCAAGCTAAATAGGAATTTGGCAAGACAATTGAACCTAAGCCCACAATTAGCTAGAGAATGCTTACAAAGCATTTCCAAATTCTTCACACCATCCTGTCAAACTAGATTGACTAGTTGAACAGCTAAAACTCAGATTGAGATTGGACACACAAAAGGTCACAGATCAAAGTAGTGAAAAGAAAAAAAAACAACTACAGGCAACATTTCTTACACAAACACATGGAAGTGTTTATTGACTTTGTGTCATATCTTTAGAAGAGAATAAGAGTCACCTCCAAGCTACTGATTTGTGTTCCTTTTTTGTACTTTCCTCACTGTAACTTTCTACTATAAAAAGTTTTTACAGAAAAAGAAGAAAATAAGTGTTTAGGTTTTATTTCCAAATTGCAGTTTTCTTTTAAAAATCAAATGCAAATGATTAATAGAGTTGAAGGGGGTAACTATTAATACCTTGGAATGAATCTCTAGTGAAAGTTCCCTGTTCTAAGTAAATAAATAGAGTGTTTTTTTATATCAATAAGTTTTTTTACATATAGATATGGTTTTTGAACAAATTAGAATGGAGGAAATCAAAAGTATGTGTGTGTATGTGTGTCTGTGACTGTGTTTATGTGTTTTATGGTATTCTTCAGTCATTCAACCAAAGGATGTGTTTTCAGTAATTCTGGCCTTTAGTTAGTGGGTGGCCTAAGCATATCATTTAACCTGCATAGATCTGATCTTCCTCATGTATGAGCTAAGATAATAGTTTTTTAACCCACTGAACTAAAGAGGTAGCAGGCATTTATTGTTTGCCACTGCCTTACTATCTGTGGATAAAATGATCTATTCTATTAAAGAGGAAGGGTGGATTTTTTTTTCTATTTGCACAGTAGATGGACAAACTTGGTCCAACCTTGTTAAGTGAAAAAAGAGTTTGAGTGATGTTTGAAGAAGAATAGAGGGTAAGGTAAAGATAAAGTCTGAAAATATAGGGTGAGAGACTGAGGCAGAAACAAGAGAGGTTGGAATAAATTTGTTCTCATTAATTAATTCAAGTCTTTTCTACAGTGATGAGACAGAATTTCTCTCATGGAACTGAACTAAGTCTCCTAAAAATATGGGAAGGAGAAAGTCTTCCACACAAAACCCAAATCTTTAAGGTGAGTAAACATTTCCTAGGGAGCTAGTTTTCTTTTTTTTTTAATTTAGTTTTTATTTGTTTTCTTGTTTACATTATTCATTTTCATTACATTTTTTGAATTGCACATTTTCTCCCCGTCTTGCTCCTGCCCCAACCCCATAACAGCAATCCCACTGTAAATCCCCTC
>CM053594.1:334234883-334257521 GCA_028646575.1 Pseudocheirus occidentalis
TTCCAAATCGCTGGGGTTTTCCC
Source organism: Pseudocheirus occidentalis (assembly GCA_028646575.1). NCBI lineage: Eukaryota > Metazoa > Chordata > Mammalia > Diprotodontia > Pseudocheiridae > Pseudocheirus > Pseudocheirus occidentalis. The sequence continues at coordinate 334,234,907 of CM053594.1, forward strand.
AACTGCTGGAGCTATTAGGGGGGTGTTGCAAGTCCCCCCAGCTTTGGCTTGCTGAAAGTGCACCCCAGAACCACCACCCAAGACCACGATCTGGATCCAGGCCACTTAACACAAGAGCACTTAGCCTGATCAATCCATTCAGCCCCCCTGTGGAGTCTGCAGGCCAGGGGCTCTGAAGCAGCCTGGTGGGGGCCACTGCTGCTGGTTCCAGTAACTCCCCTCCCCCACTGCTTCCTTGCCCCAGGGGTAGAATGGCCGAACTGCTTTAGGCCCCCACAATTAAATTTCAAAGTTTCAGCTTTCACTAACCGTTTCTGACCGAAGCTCCCCTCAGGCCGGTGCTTTAGATTTTCTTTGAAGTAGACTCAAGCTGCGGCTTGGGAGGCTCCACTGCTCCTGTGGCCGCCCTGGGGCCTTGCCTGGCCGCAGGGTTTTGGGCTGGCCGTTCTCTGCTCCTCTGCGGTGCCATCCTGCTCCTCATGCCTTGGCAGATGTGGGGGTGCTGGAGGCTGTAGAACTATTGCAGGCTGGCTGCAGGGCTCGGCTCAGCTCCTTCCCACCGTCCCAGGCCTGGCCACGGTCTCGGCTTCCGGCTGTTCCGATCTGGCGGCCACGCTGAGCCCCTGCTGCTGAGCTGCCTTCAGTGAGAGCTGTGTTCTCTGGATTTTTGTGAGTCTGAGAGTCCTAGACTTTCCTAGACTTTCCTAGACTGTCTGGGCTTGTATTTTCTGGGTGTTTAGGGTGGCGGTGTGGGAGCTGCGGGACCTTGCTGCTTCTACGCTGCCATCTTGGCTCTGCCCCCCCCCCGGGAGCTAGTTTTCTGAACAACATTATAAAGACAAACACCTTTGAAAGAATTCTGATCAAAGCAATAACCAATTGTCTCTAAAGGACATAAGATGTAGCACTTCCTATCTTAGAGTTGATGGACACAAGTTATAAAAAGAGACAAACTCTTTGACATAGCTAATTTGTAGATTCATTTTGCTTGACTATGCTTATTTGCTATGAGAGTTTTTTTCTTTCTTTTTCTTGGTTTTTAATTGGGGGTGATTTTAGAGAGAAGGTGTCACCAATAATGATGAAAAAGAGGACGGAAGTCATCATTCTCTCATCATTGTCTCTACCAATCTAGACTCATACTCTAAAAATATAAAGTGGCATGGTGCTACCCCTTTCCCACTCATCTTGGATGGTAACTGGGTTAAATCTATCTAACTATGCTAACATTTTAATTACTACTGCCACTTTCCCACCTCAATTCATATTCCTCAAAAAGGAAGCATTCAGATAGAGCAAACTATACATTACTAGATCAATCTTCTGCTTCACAAAAGAGAAAAAAATACAGGAGGGTGTTCCCTCCTTAGATTTATATCCAAGTTCATTTTGGAGTACAATATTGTTTATGGAAGAATCTCTTCCTTGCTCAACTGAAATGGCCCCTTCTAGCCTGAGTGTTTCAGCTAATGGGATAATCTACTGCTTACCTGGGTGAAGCAGATCAAGAGGCTACTGCTCTGACTCCTCAACAAGCTGAGCTGACACTGCTACTTGGTCTAATGGTCTCTTTGTAGAATGTCTCACTGATAAAAGTCAAATATCCAGGATATGTATATATAAGAATATGGACTTATAAATGTGAAAGGAAATGAATGGGCAGTTCTTAATGGAAGAAAAACAAGATATCAACAATTGTGTGAAAACTCCAAATTACTAATAATAAGAATTTACATTAAAATAACCTTGAGGTTCAACTCCATGCCCATCAAACGGAAAAAGATGACCTATAAAAGGAAAATGAGTACCATACCAATAAATCTACCAGAAAATTACTTTATAGAGCTAGAAAAAATAGTAACAAAATTCATCTGGAAGAACAAAAGGTCCAGAATATCAAGAAAATTATTGAAAAGAAAAGCTAGGGGCGGCTACGTGGCGCAGTGAATACAGCACCGGGCCTGGAGTCAGGAGGACCTGAGTTCAAATCCGGCCTCAGACACTTAACACAAAAACTAGCCATGTGACCTTGGGCAAGTCACTTAACCCCAACTGCCCTCCAAAAAGCAAAAAAAAAAAAAAGAATTCACTATTTGACAAAAACTGCTGGGAAAATTGAAAAATAGTATGTCAGAAACTGGGTATAGACCAACATCTGACCTCGTATAACAAAATAAAGCCCAAATGGGTGCATGATCTAGATATAAAGGCTGAAACTGTGAGCAATCTGGGAGAGCAAGGAATAGTTGGCCTGCCAGATTTATGAAGAAGAGAGGAATTTATGACCAAACAGGAGATAGAGAGCATTTTGAAATGCAAAATGGATCATTTTGATTACGTTAAATTGAAGTTTTTGTCCAAATAAAATTAATGTAACCAAGATTAGGAGGGAAGTGGAAAATTGGGAAAGAATTTTTACAGCCACTGTGTCTGATAAAGGTCTCATTTCTAAAATATATAGAGAATTGAGTCAAATTTATAAGGATACAAGTCATTCTCCAATTGATATATAGTCAAAGGATATAAACAGGCAGTTTTCAGAGAAATTAAAGACATCTAGAAACACATTTAAAAATTCTCTAAATCAGTAGTGATTAGAGAAATGCAAATCAAAACAACTCTAAAGTACCACACCTCACCAGTCAGATTGGCTAAGATGACAGAACAGGAAAATGATAAATGATTTACTAATGCATTGTTGGTGGAGTTGTGAACTGATTCAACCATTCTGGAAAGCAATTTGGAACTATGCCCAAAGGGCTATAACAGAGTATACACCCTTTGACCTGCTATATCCTAAAGAGATCATACAAGTGGGAGGAAGACCCATTTGCACAAAAATATTTATAGCAGCTCTTTCTGTGGTGGCAAAGAATTGGTAATTAAGGGGATGCCCATCAATTGGGGAATGGCTCAACAAGTAATGGAATACTATTGTGCTGTAAGAAATAAGAAGCAGATAGATTTCATAATAACCTAGAGATATTTGTATAAATTGATGGTGAGTGAGGAGAGCAGAACCAGGAGAACTTTGTGCACAATTACAGACACATCATTGTGTGTGACAACTAACTTTGATAGATTAGGCTCCTCTCAGCAATGTAAGGTTATAAGACAACTCCAAAAGACTCATGATAGAAAGGATATCCACATCCAGAGAAAAGAACTAGAGAGTTTAAATGCAGATTGAAGCAAACTACTTGCTCTCACTTTTGTGTTTAGTTTTGTTTTATCCCTTCTTTCTTATTGTTCACCTCATTGGTTATAATTCTTCTTTACACCTGACTAATGCATAAGGTGAAGGTGTTTGTAGATCCTATATCAGATTGTATGCCTTCATGGGGGGGGGGAAGGAGTGGGAGGGGAAGGAAATCTGGAACTCAAGGGACTGTGGAACTGAATGTTGTAAACTAAAAGTGGATAAAATTTGAAAAAAAAAACGGAAAATGCCCTTTGTTAGAGGATACAGAGGAATGTGGGCACACATTAATACACTGGAGCTATGAAACTGTATGTAGTCCAGGGGTGGGGAGCCTGTGGCTTTGAGGCCATGTGTAGTTCTCTAGGTCCTTGAGTGGAGTCCTTTGACTGAATCCAAACTTCTTATGTGAAGTTCCCCACCCCTCTGGTCTAGTCATTCTGGAGACCAGTTTGGAATTATATACCAAAAGTCATTTAACTGTGCATACCCTTTGACTAGGAGCTACTTTTAGAACTTTGGGATCCAGTGTAGGGCATGGGAGACACGTAGGTCTGCTCTGCATGGTGTGCCCACATCAAAGGTGCCATGTCCCAAAGCAGAATTGCAGTATGTCACAGGAAATGAGAGATGTACAAATTTAGAGACATTTTCACTCCAAATATTCATATGGACTATGCCTGACCTGTGGCAGAACTTTCTGAGTTTGTATTGGACTGAACAGTCACAGTTGAACACACTGTCTTAACCCCAAGATAGTGATGTCGTTTTGGTCCTCTTCAAGAACAACTAATCAACCAATTGCTATGAGGTTTATATCTCCCAAAGATATCAAAGAGAAAGAGCCCATGTGTTCAAAAGCAGTACTTCTTGTTATACTGAAGAACTGAACAGCAAAAGTGTGTTCTTCAGTTGGAAAGTGGCCAAATACATTATGGTAAACATTGATGATGATGATGATGATGATGATGATGATGATGATGATGATGATGATGATAATGATAGCATTTGTGTAGCACCTATTTTGTGTCAGGCATTGGGCTAAATGCTTTTCAAATATTACCTTATTTGATCCTCACAAAAACTTTGGGAGGGAGGTGCTATCATTATCCTCAGGAAATAGGCAAACAGAGATTCAGTGACCTCCCCAAGGTCACACCACAAGTATCTGGTCAAATTTGAACTCAGTTCCTACTGACTCCAGTTCTAGTGCTCTGATATGTTGCACCACCTAGTTGCCCATGTTCATCAATGTAATGTTATATTATTGAACCATAGGAATTGACTAAAGGGATGGATTCAGTGAAATAGGGGAAGAGTTTTCTGAATTGATGTAGAGTTAAATGAGAAGAACCAAAGCAATTTATATAGTAATGACAATGTTCTGAGGTAAAAGAACTTTGAAAAATTGAAGAACTCTGATCAATGCAATGTCCATTTACAAAGGACTAATACATAGCATACCATCTACTTCCTGATAAGATGTGATAGACTCAATATGCAGGATAAGACATACATTTTTGGACATGTCATTTGCACATTTGTTTTGCTTGACTATGGTTATTTATCATGGCAGATTTTTTAAAAATACCAGTTAGGAATAATAAAAATAAGCATAAAAATTATAATTTTACCCAAACTAATATATTCAATGCCATCCTAATTAAATCACCAATATTTTTTTTACTGAATTAGGAAAAAAAAACAAAATTCATTTGGAAAAACAAAAAGTCAAGTATATCAAAGGAAAGAACTGAAAAAATGTAAAGGAAGGAGGCTTAGCAGTAACAGATCAATTATGATTGACTGAGCTCTTCTCGGAAATATAGTGATCCAAGACAAGTTCAAAGGATTCACAAAGGAAAATGCTATCCATATTCAGATAAAGAACTGATGGACTCTGAATACAGATTGCAGGATACTTTTTCACTTGCTTTATTCTTTTTTCCCCCTTGTAATTAATCTTTTATTTATTTTTAGTTTTCAAAATTCATTTCCACAAGATTTTGAGTTACAAATTTTTTCCCGTCTTTCCTCTTCCCCTACCCCAAGATATTGAGCCTACTGAATACCTCTTCCCCCAATCTGCTCTCTCCTATATCTTCCCCCATAATCCCCTAACTTTCTAGTAGGGCAAGATGGATTTCTATATGCCAGTGCCTATATATCTTATTTCCCAGTTGAATGAAAAAAGAATTTGTTTAACATTTGTTTTTAAAACTTTGAGTTCCAGATTCTTTCCCTTCTTGCTTCCTCATCCACCCCCACTGGGAAGACAAGCAATTCAATATAGGATGTACATGTGTATTTATGCAAAACATTTCCATAGTACTTATTTTGTGAAAGACTATTTCCCTCTATCCTACCCTGCTCCCCACTTGTTCTATTTTCTACTTTTACCCCATCCCTTTTCAAAAGTGTTTGTTTCTAACTACTCTTTCCCCCAATCTGCCCTCCCTTCTATCATCCCCCTTCTTATCCCGTTCCCCTCACTTTCCTGTAGGGGAAGATATCCAATTGAGGGTGTATATTATTCCCTCCTTAAGCCACATTCAATAAGTAAGTTTGACCCATTCCCTTTCACCTTCCTGCTCTTCTGTTATAACAGTAACAGTTTTCTCTTCCTCTTTTATATGAGATAATTTGCCCCATTCTATCTCTTTCTCCTTCTCCCATTATATTCCTCTCTTACCTCATAATTTTATTTTTTAGATATCATCCCTTCCTGTTCAACTGATCCTGTGCCCTCTGCCTATGTATATATGTACACACATAAAAACACACACTCAACATGTATTTATGCTCACATACATATATACGTACACATATATACATATATGTATTATACTAAATGTATGTATACTATATACACATATATATTCCCTTCAACTATCCTGTTGAGATATGAGAAAAATCTCATAAGTTACAATGATTGTTTTTCCATGTAGGAATGTAAATAGTTTAACTTTAGTAAGTTCCTTAAGATTTCTTTTTCCTATTTACCTTCTCATGTTTCTCTTGCTTCTTGTATTTGAAAGCCAAATTTTGTGTTCAGTTCTGGTTTTTTTCATCAAGAATACTTGAAAGTCTTCTATTTCATTGAATGACCATATTTTCCCCTGAAGCATTATAGTCAGTTTTGCTGGGTAGATGATTCTTGGTTTTAATCCTAGCTCCTTTGACGTCCAGAATGTCATATCCCAAGCCCCTTGATCTCTTCTTGTAGAAGCTGCTAGAACTTGTGTTATCCTGATTGTGTTTCCACAACATTCAAATTCTCTCTTCCTAACAGCTTGTAATATTTTCTCTTTGACCTGGGAACTGTGGAATTTGGCTATGATATTCCTAGAAGTTTTCTTTTTGGCATCTTTTTCAAGCAGTGATCAGTAAAGTCTTTCAATTTCTACTTTGCCTTCTGGTTCTAGAATATCAGGGCAATTTTCCTTGAGAATTAATTGAAAGATGATTTCTAGGCTCTTTTTTTGAGCATGACTTTCACGTAGTGCAATAATTTTTTAAATTATCTCTCCTGGATCAATTTTCCAGATCAGTGGTTTTTCCAATGAGATATTTCACATTACCTTCTATTTTTTCATTTGTTTGGATGTGTTTTATAGTATCTTGATTTCTCATGAAGTCATTAACTTCCATTTGCTCTAATATATTTTTGAAGGAATTATTCTCTTCAATGAGTTTTTAAAATTTCTTTTCCATGTGGGCAATTCAACTTTTTAAGGCATTCTTCTCCTCACTGGCTTTTGGAGCATCTTTATCCATTTGAATTAGTCTACTTTTTTAAGGTTTTTTTTTTCAGTATTCTTTGGGGTCTCCTTTAGCAGGCTGTTGACTCACTTTTCATGATTTTCTTGCATCATTCTCATTTCTTTTTCCAATTTTTCTTCCACTTCTCTTACTTGATTTTCAAAATCCTTCTTGAGCTCCTCCATGGCCTGTAACTTGTTCATGTTTTTCTTGGAAGCTTTTGATGCAGGAGTTTTGACTTTGTTGTCTTTTTCTGGTTCCATGGTTTGATCCTTTTTGTCACCAAAAAAGGATTCTATGGCCTGAATGAACTTCCTCTGCTTGTTCATCTTGCCAGCCAATTACTTGACTTTCGAGCTCTTTGCCATGGTAGAACTCTGCTTCCGTAGTGGAGAGAGCTATGTTCCAAATTTCTGGGGTTTTCACATTGCCAGAGCTGTGAGGAAGGCACCCTTTCTACAGCTGCCACAAGCTCTGGCAGCTAGTATTCTGCAACCCAGATTCAAGCAGGTCAAAGCAAGAGTGATTACCCTCTGAATGATCACTTGATCCCCTACAATCTGCAGGCCAGGAGCTCTGGAGTAAGCAATACGTCATAGGTGCTGTGCCTCCAGCCACCTCTTGCCCCCCATGGCAGGGGCCAGGAGCCAAACTGTGCTCCTCTCCACCCAGTTCAAACAGCATCCCCTACTGACCTTTTACTTTCTCTTTGGAGTTTATGGGTTGAAAAGTCTGGAAATGGCTACAGTTGCTAGAGATTCACTCTCCTGAATTCTGCTGCAGCCAGCCTGTGCCACTGGTCAGGGCTGCCCTGGGTCTGGGCCCACGTGGCTCACACAGAACTGTGCTCAGCTCCTAGTTTACTGATATAGACCCTTCCTCTTGACCTGCTGGACTGCCTTCAGTGGGAGATTTGTTTCTTTCTGTCACTTTTTGGGTTCTGTAACTGTAAAATTTGTTTAGAGTCATATTTTACAGGTATTAGAAGTGGTTGGTGTGAGAGCTCAGGCAAGTTCCTGCTTTTACACTGCCATATTGGCTCCACCCCCACTTTATTCTTGTTTGTGTCTTTTTCTTCTTTTTATTCTGTTTCTTCTTTCATAACTATGACTAATATGGAAATTTTTTTACATGATAAAATATTATAGCACATATATATAAATTTCAAACTGCCTACCATTTTCAGAAGAGGGGAGGGGAGTTAAGGAAGGGAGGAGAAAAATTTGGAACTCCAAATCTTGTAAAAATGAATGCTAAAAATTTTCTTGACATGAAAGTTGGGGGAAAAACAAAATATTACTTTAAGAGAAAAGTAATTAGCCTTTATTTTTTTAAAGCAATGTTTACTGTGGTGTTATTTTGCCAGGAGTTAAACTAAGAAGATATAACAAGAACAGAAGTTACATAGAAATACCCCAAAAATTTGTAATAGCTCTGTCCCTGGGGATAATGGGTTCAAACTAAAATGGTTGCAAAACATTTGTTCCATTAAATTCACTTCCAAATGTGGAATAGTCATTTGATGGATGAATAGTTCCCCTGCTGCAAGGCACATAGGGGAGTCATTGCTGGCCTAGATATCTCAGGTCACTCCTCAGGCACCTCACCCAGATTGGCTGCTGGCAAACTGGACTTCTAATCTTTTGAGATATCACAGGCCCTGTATCAAAGGAAAGCAGTCACAAACAGGAGGCAGTTCCATTTCAAACACAGGCTTACTTAGAAGGTCATCTGCTCATGGTGTTTCTGCATAAGCAAAGAGCTAAGGCCCTTTTCCTAACCTGTAAGACCATAGAAGTTCACTTGAACTCATCCAAGGGAAGAAAGAGTTTGAGACTGAGTTATTGGAGCCTTTCATTTGTACACTCACTTCTGGTTTAACAGCCATTCAAAAGGCACCTTATTTCCACAGAGAAGAAAAATATAAAACAACCATAGAATAACTCAGGTGCCCCAAAGTAGAGACCAGGGTCCTCCATTACATGTGTCCAGAAGGTTCACCAAAAATCTGTTTTGGGGAATTACATTAGAGAGAGCATGAGGTTGACCATTAAAAGCTCCATGTTATACTGATATGACATAGTTTCTTGATATTTGCTGTACTTTTTTTCTTTTTTTTTTTTTTGGAGGGCAATTGGGGTTGAGTGACCTGCCCAGAGTCACAAGGTTAGTAAGTGTGTCAAGTGTCTGAGGCCGGATTTGAACTCAGGTCATCCTGACTCCAGGGCTGGTGCTCTACACACTGTGCCACCTAGCCGCCCTGCCTGCTTTACTTTTAATTTTGATCTATAAGTTGTAAAGTTTGACTATCCTAGTTTCTGGTTGTTAAATTTGGGTTTAAAATAAAGTGAAGGCAATGAGTGGTGAGAGTTTAGATTGGCTAGGGGTGGGGAAAGCAGAAATTTAAAATCATAGCTTGAGGGAATGGTAGAGGATTTAGCCCTGGATAGGTGAAGGGCCACTTCTTTGTCAGAGACTTGAGGTAAGGAGTAGAGAGTGAGAGATAATATGGGAGAGGGGAGGTTGAGATGCAGAGGATAGGAATTATAACCATTTGGCAATGAAAGTCACTGCAAAATTTTACCTCCCATTCTTACTAGTAGTTTATACCTTATTCTTACATCTTTATTTTTACTCCTTTTTATCACCTCTTTATACCTTTGCCATTCTTTAGACCCTTTATCCCATGTTAAGAATTTGAAAAGTCATGCCCAACTTCCTTCTTTTCTCTCAACAAAAATTTGATAGCCATACTCAACTTATTTCCTTCTTTCTTTAAATTGTTTCTTTGTCTTTTGGGTTTTGCTTACTTTTTCTTGCTTATTTGCCTATTTTCAAATGTCCAGACACATATAATAATATGTCCAGAAATAGTGGACCAGAAAAAACAAAAGTCAAAATTAAGAATTAAATTTAAAACTACTGCTATGTAACAATAAATTTTAGTTCATTCTTATTTCTATTTTGGTTTGTCTAAGATTGCCTTTCTTGTTATCTCAATAATATTATTTTTCAATCCCAACAGCAAATTAAGATCTCAACCAAAATTAGAGAATTAAATTCTATTTATGTTTAATTAAAAGTCAATCACAAAATAAAAATTTCAATTTACAAATATTCTAGTGATATGAATTATTTACCGGTTCGGTCATTAAAGGGAATCATTGTTTTCTGTTTACACTGATATTAAGAGAAACTAGTGCTTATGTTTAATATTCCAGTTAAGGGACTAAATGCTTTAAATGCAATTCTAAAACATCTCTTTAGAGATTTTTCTGAAATAAGTTGTTGCAAAACATAAAAATTTAACTTTTCCCTCTACTGCCAGACTCATAATGGACATAAAACATCTTGAAGTCTGTGTGGGTTGAAAAATACCCTTTATCCTTAATTTAGTAAGAAAAGTAAGCACACAGAAGCCTTAGGGTAAGAACAGGAGTTGATTCTCTTCCCCAGGAGATGAGGGCTATCTATCCCATGTTGGAGCATGAGGCAGAGAGCATGTTTCAAAGATTAGAACCAGAATTTAAACCTAATCTAGTCCGGCCCTCTTTCCTCTCTCATTGGTGGAGAGGGCCACCCCACCAATCTCTTCCCTATTGGGACATCAAGGGAAGGGAGGTGGGTAAGGTCTTGCCAAGGCAGGAAAACAGACAAAGGAAGGTAAAAGTGATTGACAGCAGTCAGGGGAGGGTAGGAAGAGGGAAGAGTTAATAATTCCAGACTGATAAGTTTTCATTCATTCCACACAAAGTCCTACAAGGGTAATTAATTATAACTTCTAATCCACCCTCAATGTCAGAAGTTTTTAAACTTGCCCTTTATTTCACATAATCAAGGACATCAGGTGTTTAAGACATTAGTTAGACATTGATAAGAATGGGTTAGTATCATCTTACATTTCCTAAAGAAACCAAAACATACTCCATAACTTGTGACAAATTAACATTTGTTTTTAAGTGAAACTATTTCCTACGTTGCATGAAAACATAAATGATCAAGTCAGAGTAATTCGTATGGAAGGCAGTGTGATCAAGTGTAAGAGTGCCAGGCTTTGAGTCAAAGGAATTACAGGAACTCTGCCACTTAATGACTATGTTACCTTGATAAAAATCCCTTTATTCCTTTGTGAATCACTTTCCTTATCTGTAAAATAAAGTGCGTGAACTAGATCTCCAAAATCATTCCCACCTCTGATTCTGATACTATTTTGCTACTTAAGCTAATTAATATAAAATCTCAATCTTTTGATGACTGACACAACACTATTATTTAGAGATCAAAGACACCAGTGAAAGTGACAGAAACTTTTAAAACATTCCTTCCTATTTTACACTGATGGTGAGAGATTCAGAAAAGAGGACAGATGATGTTCAGAAATCACACAGTCCTTAGACTACCTACCTATCTCTTTCAAAAAGCAGAAGCCATAAACACATCCAACCACTGGATTTGGTGGAGAGGAGAAAGGGGAAGGGGGAGAGAAAAAGTCTTAAGAAAAAAATCAAGTTATACCTTACAGTATGACTGTGCAATTTGAAACTATGTGTATCAATACCTCTAATTTCCCATATATAGCAATTGTTTCTGCACAAACTCTCCCCCAAGAGGTCAGCTACATTTTCCCTTGAGTTTTGGGTGTACAAATAAGGGGATGAGGACTATCGCTTCCCATTCCAGGATAGTCCCCACACTTCAGTATCAGTGGTTAGTGCCTTCCCTCAGAGTTTCATTTAATTCACTAACATTAATTAGATTTTACAGAAGGATATTTATTTCCGTTATAGCAAACACAAAGTACAGTTATTCCTTCCCCATTGTGATTTTCTCCTTTTGCAGAAGTCACAAGAAGTTAACAGAAGAATGCCAGCAGACAGCCCAGAAAAAGTTTGGAAACTCAGAAACGCATAAAATATATGTATAGTATTGCACAATATAGCCTATGACCAAATATTTAATGCAAATTTTACAATAAGGTACAGTAAACCCCCATAAAAGAAAAAGAAAAAAATCAGACTTCTCTGGCCACAAAATTCTGTGATTTTCCAGATCATAGGGGGCACTGTGCCCCTAGTCCCCACAATGTGGAAGGGATAACTGCAAAAGCATTTCCAACCAATACCTGAGGAGCAAACTGTCCCCTCAGTCCCTGGGGAAAGGAGGATTGCACTGGATTCAGTTTTTACATAGTGTTCACCCCATCAAGTTCATATCCAAATGTGGAAAAGCTGATAGATGTCTGTCTCAGACTCTTGGGCTAGGTCCTTGTAAAGCCAATCAGCAGTTGATTCCTAAAAGAATGCTACTCTGAACAGCTTTTAAGATTCAGATTACACAGTATTAGTGAACACTCTGTTTATTCCATTGCAAATCTAGATTCACAATGTTCAATGTTCACAGTATCAACAATTCACAATATTATATACAATCTTCAGAACAAGGAAAGTACAGAAAGTAACAAGGAACAAGAGAAGAATCACTTGGTTTCCCTAAGGCGGGAACCAGCTTCACATTTTTAGATTCAATCAATCAATTAACAAAAGGAATGACCTAGTTTCCCTAAGAGGGAGTTGATTCAATCAACAATTCATAATATACTGATCTTCCACTCATGGGGCAACCATTAACTTTAGTTTCCAAACAAAGTTCTTAGACAACCACACAAACCTTCCACCCCTTGATTTCCAACAAACCTCAGTTTAGTCCAAGGGGAGGACTTTTCTTCATTTTGACTCTGGGTAGTCTCTCTAATTCCCTGGATCCTCTTCCCTGGTCCCAGCTCCCTCCTGAGTCTGTCAAACAATCACCTAGAGTCACGAGCAGAAAGCTTATAGGTTCTCGTCCAGTCCTCAGAGATGAACAGTTCCTTAGTCCTTGTCCAGTCCTCAAGGCAATCCCCGGCACACACTGAAGTTCACCGGGTTCAGCACACCTCAAACCCTTCAGGACTTCTCTTGCCTGGAACTCAAGGATCAGCCAGGCCACCAGCAAACAAAGTCCCATCCTGTTCATGTCTTCAGTCAGCTTTCAGATACTGGGAGAGGAACACTCTCTCTCTCTCCCTCTCAGCTGACTTCAGTCTCCACGAATCCTCCTTCACTGAGGAGGCAACTCCAAAATCTGTCTGTATCTCTAAAATTCTCCTGCTTATAAGCACTGCCCTTCTCCCAAGTCAACAGGGGAGTTCACACCTTTTCACCAATGGACAGAGTTCTAAACTTCTGATCTGTTTAGCCCTAAGTATCTGACAAATTGATTACCATTACAATCCTGAAGGTCATTCCTTGGGGTATCAGTGTTGGACTGCCTAGTTGCTAAACCTGGCATGGACTCTGTTCCTAGAACTACTCTATTTAGAAAGAAAGAGTGGACCCAACAGCAACAGAAGTATCAGCAGGCCTAGGCACTCTCAAGTGCATGCTGGCTCTGAGTGAGAGAAGACTCCAGGAATGATCCCCACCTCCGCCAATGCTAATACTGTCCTTGATGGCTAGTGACCTTTTGAAGGCACTCAGTTCTGGCTATGTAACTAATGAAAAAGCCTCCTCTTCACCATATGGTTAATAGAATCAGTCACAAAATGTCAGCATGTGCTCCAAAGCTCTCTAAGTACCTCCATTACATGTCATCCCATCATTTCAGATACATGTTCCCAGGCTCTTTAACACAGGGAATCCTCCCTCCTCCATTACATGTATTACATATATATATGCTGAATACAGAGAAGCCTGGAAAGACTGATGTAAAGTAAAGGAAAGAGAAAACAAAAGAATCAGAGCTAATGACCTAGCTTGTGTCCTTCTGTATGTATGTATGTAAATCATATATATATATATATGCACACACATGTATGTACACATATACATGTGTGTATGTGTGAAGAAACAGAGACAGAGATAGAGATAGAGAGACAGAATTCTTACCACTTCTCTGCAGAAATAGAGTTCTGTGGGTATAGAATACTATATATAGCATTAGACTTCTTTGATACGATGGTTAGTTCTGCTAACATTTTCTTAATTCTACTTTTTAAATACTTTATTACAAACAAGGTGCATTTCTCTGGAAGGAGATGGAGAGAGTGAGAAATGGAAACACCTGAAATATGCTGAAACTTCATTATCATGCAATACTTCTTTAGAATCACTTTAGAGGAAAGGGCTCCTTAAATATAAGAAGGTAGATTGAAACAGTAATAAAAAATAGTAAACTGGAAGTCAGAAGACTTGGGTTCTGTTCCCAACAGAACCATAACTAGAAATTTTAGTGTCTGGGGTAGCACAAATTGAGACTAGGGAAAATGAAAACAGCCTTAACATTTAAACCAGGACACCATGGGGTATGTTTGCAGAGTCATCCTGGGATGTAGCTGACAAGGGCAGGAAATGGGCCATCTGGTAGTTTCTTATTTTAAATATTTTATCTCACTAACCAGGTGCTAAATGCTATTGTTTCTACATTGCTGAAGAACTACAGCTGCCTAGAGTAGCCTCTAAATACAGCTTCAGATCTGATCACCCCACCCTACTAACAGCTGATTCTCAGCTATGTATGCCCTAATTAGTTAAATGACCTTGGAAAAGTGACTTAACTACCCTCAGCTTCATTTTCCTCATTTATAAAGTGCAAGTACTGGACCAGACAATGTCAAGAATAGCTTCCAGCTCAAACCTCTATTATCATATGTGTGAGAATGATGACAAGGATTTAGAGCAGATACAAAATAAACCCATCTTAATGCCATATTCTACATTTCAGCTGGATGTATTCTAGGCAGTCTGAGCACACATCTCAATAATTAGGGGCTCTGAATTTATGCTTCATAACACTGTTTGGAATAACATTCATACAAATATCTACATTACAGAGAAACTCACCCTCAGGGAAATCCTATCTTATAGAGATAGATGACGCCCTAAGAACCAAAGAGCAATCCAGAGCTATGGCAGAATATTTTAAAGTGAATTATTCATCTTCAGTATTAGAGTTCTTTCATTCAATAAAATAACTCAGGATGTCTATTATTTAGTACAGGACAGCTTTCAGTTTACTTGGTTTTAAATTACTTATCCTAAATAGACATAGAAACAGGGTGCTTCAAGGAGAAACGAATTATTTTGAAACAAATTTTCTCCAAATCTACCTTTAAAATAAAAACCTGAAACTATTAAAGTTAAAATTAATTCATAATGCAGGAATCACAATTGATATTAAGGTTTACAAAGCATTTTCTCTGTGACATAAATATATTTAAATATTACTAATCCCATCTTAAAGTTAAGTAAACTGAAGTAAGTTCAGGGAGGTTAAGTGACTTTTCCATGGTCATACAACTAGAAGGGGCCAGTCATAGACTTGGACCTGATATTCTAACTCTAATCCCCACTTTCAGATATTCAGTACTTTAGTAAATAAATCTTATACCATTATAAAAATCTGCTAGGACATAAAACAATAATAAATCTAAAAATACATAAATATCAAACACATCCTTTTAAGGCCATAATAAAATAAAAATAGGCATTAATGAAAGGAAATCTAAGTAAAAAATACAGAGAAGTTGAGATTAAGTAAAAGCATTCTGAATAAGCAGTTTTTTTAAGTACTAATAGTAAATAACTGTTAAAGACAATGATAACAATTCAACAAACTTTTATTAATCGCCAACTATATGTAAGGCAGTATAATAGGTGATGTTTATAAAAAGACAAAAAGACGGGGCAGTTAGGTGGCACAGTGAATAGAGCACCAGCCCTGGAGTCAGGAAGACCTGAATTCAAATCCAGCCTCAGACACTTAACACAAAACTAGTCGCTTGATCTTGGGCAAGTCACTTAACTTCAATTGCACTGCCTTCCTCCCTCCAAAAAGCAAAACAATAAACAAAAAAAGACAAAAAGGAAACCACACTCACCCTCTATTAACTTACATTCTTCTAGGCCCATAAACTCAGGGGATAACTTTTATGGAACATAGCTAAAACTGTCCTCAGAGGGAAATTGAAAAGGAGAGGATCAAACTTGGCATGCAATTAAAAAAACAACTAAAAAGTAAACAAACAAATTTGAAACAAGAACAAAAGAATCATAAAAATTAGAGTAAAAATAGGTGCAACTAAAAGGAAAAGATATAGACTTTAGACCTTTTTGAGTGGCTTTTAAAAAAAAAGACTAAATATCAATTGACCGTCAGTTACACTTTATTTGAAGAAAACAGGAAAGTCAAATTAACAAAAAAATTGTAAGATGATATGACAATGAAGAGAGAATAAAAATGATTATGAGAAACTATTGTTAGTAATTATATGACAAAACTGAGCACTTAAAGGAAGTGGATGATTTTCTGTATCAATACCTATGATCCTCACGAGGTAGTTCTAGGAGTATAGACCTACGGAATATTTTGAACTTGAGATAGTCATCCATTGAGGGACCCAATCTGCAAGTGGGAGGGGTTGTGGAAGGAGCAAACTAGAAGCAGTGTGTGTGTGTGTGTGTGTTTGTATTTATATTCATGTATGTATGTGTACATACATATATAAATCTGTATCTATGCCTATATTAATAAATATTAATAATTAATAATCAAAATTAATAATTAATAATCAATAATGCTAATAATAATAGGTATAATCATCTATTTCTTTGAATCTTCAGTCCTTTTGGCACAAATTTGTGATATGTAGAGATGACAGAGATAGTCATATTGATACAGACTTATAGATACCTCTTCTGGGCTACACTCACCCCCAATTCATTCATATGTTGGGTGACTATCTCAGATTCAAGGTACTCTGTTCCTAGAACAACTTCCTAGAACTATGCCTCATGAGCCCCCACTGAGGCACTTACCTTTACTCTCATCAGTTGAAGAATACAACCAGCTTAAGGGGGTTATTTACCATAATGGCACCATAAGAAAAGCAGCAATATAACGTTTCCCCAGTTAACCTGGGGCATACTTTCCCACAAACACACGTGTGTTAGTAGAACCCACAATGTTCACAAGTGGAGGTGTATGTGTAAGGTACATACATGCCCCAATGCACATTTAAGAAGGGTTAACTCATGTGTCTGATGATGTAGGGTTGCCAGGCAACTGATGTCCTCAAACTCTTCCCATCAGTTTGATCTTGGAGCTTGTGCTTTGTGAAGCTTCACTGTTTGACTGTCATCAACACTGCCTCCAGTTTGGGGTTTAGTTAGTACCTTGGTCTATGATACCGTACTAAACTTTAGGAAAGAAAATAGATCCCAGCACAGACAAGTTACTCAATCATTACCCCTTCCCTCTGTAGACATGATTCTAGTCATCATGATCCCTTGAGGTCTGATTCCCATTACATTCTACAATCAGAAGGAAACTTTGAAACAGCACTCTGGGATGATCTGTCTCTACTTTGAGAACAATTTCATTGGCCTCTAAAAGTTAATTTTCCCCCTTTCCCCCTTTCCACCATTACACCCTATGGCCAAAAGGAAAGCCTGAGCCCTGCAGCCTGAGCCAGACCTTCCATCACCCCCACTTTGAACTGTGTTTCCTTGGGCATCAAGGCTGACTTTCCACCCTATATTTCTGGTTTCCCTCCTCCTACCCCTGTCAGTAATGAAAAGAGTTTCTATAGGACTGTCTTGAGCCAAGGTAATCTTCCATACCAATCCCTTCTCAGTACTAGTATTTGTAGAATAAGGGTAGTATTAATGCCTACTTCACAGAACTGTTGTGAGGATCAAGTAAGATAATCTATCTAAAGTACTTTGTAGGGGTGGCTGGGTGGGGCAGCAAAGAGAGTGCTGGCCCTGGAGTCAGGAGGACCTGAGTTCAAATCTGGCCTTCCTAGTTGTTCTCCCTTCCTCAATCTTTTACCATTCCAGTGCATCCTACATAATTTTCTTTGAAAGTAATTTTCCTTATATGCAGATTTGACCATATGATTCCCCTACTCAATCAAACCCAATGCCTCACTATTAGTTCTAAAATCTCCGATCTATCTTTCTGCCTCATTGACGTTACTCCCCCCTCACATGATATCATCCACCCAAATTGTCCTTCTCTGTGTTCTTCACACGTAACAATCCATCTCCAGGTAAAGAGTATGATTTGGTAGGACCTATTTTGAACACGCAGAACATAAGTTGCATGCTTCTTGTAAGGTACTTACTGCCATTTGGGATTAGTAGAGATCAAATTGTCTCTCGACCCAAGTATCCAATGTCATTCGACAGAGCTCTCACAACAATAGAGAAAAAGGAATTGGGAAGAATGCTTCATTTCATAAACATCTGCCATTCTCTCAACAGAAAGTGCCCACTGGGGAATAAAACTTGATTCTCTTAAACATCATGCTGCTCTTTTCCCTGCCAGTCATTCAAGAACAAAATGCCATGAGGATGGTTTAACACAGCAGTTTATGTCTTACATGTCTTACTTTCTTCTAGTGTTAAATGTGGACTAAAGTAGAGTAAGAACATTAGAAGATAAAGTATAATTTATCACCACTACCTTGCTTTATTCTTTTTTTTTTGCTTTTGTGTGTGTCTAGTTCATTTTTTGTGTTAGCTCACAATCTCTAATAACAAATGATCCAAAGCTGAACCCCATGATTATCAAATGTTATTTATTATGATCCTCATAAGGATTTTACTTGGAAGGAAGTTGAAATGATTTCATTTACTTGTCCTGTATCTTTGCCTTGATAGGGTCTGAGATTTAGAGCTGCAAGGAACTTTAGAGGATATCACATCCAAGTTCACTTTATTGATGAAAGAGAACTGAGGTTTGAGAGATTAGTGATTTGTCCGGGGTCATAAAGTGTCCGAGGCAAGATTTGAATAATTAATCAATCAATCCACTAATCAAACAATGAGTATTTATAAAGGACAGTGAACTAGGATACAAATTCAAAGAATGAAATAATCTCTATTCCTAAGAATCTTATATTTTAACACTGACACTAAATTTTAGATATCAATCTGTACTTTCAGTTAGGAAGACAGGTTTGAATACAGCTGTGTGCTACCGAGCATCTCAATTAACTCCTCTAAGGCTCAGTTTGGCAATATAATAATAACACCTACCTTTCAAGGTTCCTATGATCAAATGAGATAATGTAAGTAACGTGATTTACAAACCTTAGAGCACTATGTAAATGTGAGCTGGATTCATCTATTATACTATTTCATTTGAAAGCTGATACTGTACTATCTGCTCCAAGGAAGAAAAAAAAATAAAAATACAGAAGAGTTTGTGCAAATAATCAAACATGGTGTCTTCAATCCACTTGCACATATCTGATGGACTATTTCAGCTCAAATTTGATGATGATTACAAGTAAATTTTAATAAGGTACTTAAGCAGTCCTTATAACCAAGGTTTGCAATCAATCAACTTGCTGTTCTTCCTGGAGGAAGACTTTTGAAAAACTTGATATTACCCAAGATTCTCAACAGCTCATCAGTGATGATATTAGCATATATGAGTAATCCTAACTTCTGTTTGGAATTTTTGTTGCCCCTGGAATTTTTCACTAATTCATGGAGATCATGCTTTCTAGGATTCTACATGCAGTGTCACATTTTTATATCTTGATGATAGGATGCAAAGAGAATGAATTTGAATAAAATCAAGAAACATTTACTAAGTGCCCACTATGTTACTGGTATGGGTGCTTAGGATTCACATATTCTCAAATAGATTCACAATTTCATCATTGTGGGTGCTTCCTTCAATGAAACTACGTGGCCATCAAATGCTTACCTGTCCTATGATACTTATTCATGCCTTCCCATAAATTCATCATAGGAGCTCACTAATATACTAAGAATCTTTCTCGATTTCTCCTGCCATTACAAGTGTAACATAAATAAAAAAGAGTGTGATATTACTAGGTCTAGAGAGAATGTGAGATATAGACACTTCCACAATATTACATAAGGTATGTCTCTCAGTCCTCTTCTCACATAGCATGTCAAAATCTCACTTCTCTCTGGGTTTGGCTTTCTGGCTCTAACCATGCTCACACTTGCAGGTCTAAGTACCGAGAGAAAAGAGTCTACCACACAGTTATAATCAAACTCTCCCTGTGGATTAGAGAGAATATTATTATTACACTTGGACTACTCACCACTCTACCTCTTAAATCTTCCTCCAATATAGTTTTTAACCTACATAGTCATCCACTCTCAAAGCAATGCAACCGTGTGATATTTACATAACCCAATGACTATTTTTTCTGGGTAAATTTATTATTATTAATAAGGCCAGCACCTTATTAAAAAAAGGATGGTCATTTGGCCATCTCCCTTAGACCAAAAACAGTCATGGTAGTGGGCTCACAGTTCATATCCCCTTCAAAGAGTAGGCGTTCCTGAGAGCTATCAATCAACTCTGATTGGATAACACAATGAAGGTGAGCTATGTTAAGATGAAGGGCTGAGAGTTACATCATGTCACCCTTGAATAGAGAAACTATCTCTATATCAGACCACCTACAGCTTTGGGCTATCTATTCAAAGAATATATTCAGCCACCACCACACCATCCATATGTGGAACTGTTGGTTTGCAGCAAATGGAGAAATTTTGAATGCTGTGGATAAGTTCACTTACCTTGAAAGTGTACTTTCCAGGGATATACACACTGATAATGAGGTTGACACATGCATTGCCAGAACAAGTTCAGTGCTTGGGAGACTCCAAAGGAAAGTATGGGAGAAGAGAGGTATTAGACTGACTACCAGACTGAAGGTCTACAGAGCCATTAAGTTGATCTCATTGTTGTATGCCTGTGAAACCTGAACAGTCTACCGGCACCATGCAAGAAAACCAAATTGTTTCCATTTGAATTGTCTAAGGAAGATTTTGAAGGTCACCTGACAGGATGAAATACCAGACACTGGGGTACTTTCTCAAACTAAACTATCAAGCATTCAAACCTTACCTCAGAGAGCACCAGTCCAATGGGCTGGACACATTGTTTGAATGCAAAATATATACTTGCCAAAAAGACTTTTATGGAGAACTCATACAGGGCAAGTGTTCACATGGTGGTCAGAAGAAGTGATAAAAGGACAATCTCAAGGTCTCTCTTAAGAACTTTGGAATTGATTGTGTGACATGGGAGACACTGACACAGGACCACTCAGCATGGAGTTTCCACATCAAGAAGGTGCTATGCTCTATGAGCAAAGCAGGCTTGAAATAGCTCAAAAGAAATGCAAGATGCGTAGATTTAGAGAATCCTCTCCAAACGTTCACATGCACTATTTGTACCTGCCCTGTGGCGGATCATTCTAAGCTTGTATTAGTCTGAGGAGCCACAGTAGGACACACTGAAACTTGACTCTAGCATAGTGATGTCATTTTGGTCCTCTTTGAGAATGAAGAACAACAACCAACCAATCAACCCCACCGAAGCCTAAGCAGAACACAATACCTTCCATCATGGTGGAGTCTTGAACAAGAAAGTTAGTTCAGGGCCAGAGCCAAGATGGAGGCACAGAAGCAGCAAGGTCCTGCAGCTTGCACACAGCCACTCTAAACACCCATAAATTATGACTCTGGACAAAGTCTAAGACTCTCAAACTCACAAAAATACAGAAAACATCTCTTGCAGAAGGCAGCTTGGCAGCAGGGGATCATCGAGGCAGCCGGAAATCAAAACATGGCTGGAAGTCAGGAGGAGCTGCGCGGAGTCAGCCACATGCAGCCAGTCTACAAGAGAGAAGATCTACAGCCTCCAGCAACTCCACATCTACCAAGGTGTGAAAACTATGGATAATAGAAAGGGAGCTCAGCAGGAAGGGCTCATCCTGCAGGCCTGCAGGCTGGGAGCCGAGACCAGTCCAGCTTGAAACCACCATGTGGCCAGGAGGAGCTGAGCCTCAAAAGCCACAGCCTGAGTCTACTTCAGAGAAGACCTAAAGTACCTCATGCAATCTTCACATCTACTAAGCCAGGATTAGAGGTCAGTGAAAGTGAGTAAAGCTTTCAAGCTAAATTTGGAGGAGGAAAAGCAGTTCAGCCAATCTACCCCCAGGGCAAAGAAGCAGTGGGGGAAGGGCAGGAACTGCTTCAGAGATCCTGGCCTGCATAATCCTTGGGGCGGCTGAGTTGATTGATCAGAGCTAAGTGCTCTTGGGTTGAGGGGCCTAGATCTGGATCGTGGTCTTGGGTGGTGGTCCTGGGGAGTGCTTTCAGCAAGCCAAAGCTGGGGGGGGGCCTGCAACACCCCCCTAATAGCTCCAGCAGCTGGGAAAACCCCAGTAATTTGGAACAGAGCTTTTCCCCCTGGAAGGAGAGTTTCACAAAGCTAAAAAAACCAACCAATTAATTGACAGGCCAACATGTGGAAAAGGAAGCAAAATAAGAACAGCAATAAAACTCTAGAATCCTTTTTTGTGGACAAAAAGGATCAAAGCATGGAATGGAAGACAACACAGTCAGAACTCCCACACCAAATGCTTCCAAGACACTTGAAGAATGCCTAGAAGCTATAGACAATCTGAAAAAGGACTTTGAAAAACAAACAAGAGAAGTGGAGGACAAATTGGGAAGAGAAATGAGAATGATGCAAGAAAATCATGAAAAGAGAGTCAACAACCTGACTGAAGAAAACAACACTTTAAAAAAATAGACTAACTCAAATGGCAAAAGA
>CM053594.1:334258021-334303503 GCA_028646575.1 Pseudocheirus occidentalis
ATATATATATATATATATATATATATATATATATATATATATATATATATATATATATATATAAATACACTGAGTAATCAATTTTAAAGCAGTGCATATGAAGTAAATTACTTATAATTAAAACATTTCCATTTTCTAGCCATGTTCAAATGAATAATTCCTAACAAAAATGCCTCTTTAAGGCATTTACATGACAGATCACAAGACATTCTTCTTGTAAGATAACAAATGTATTGTTATTCTTTTGCTTCACACAGAACTGAGAGCATTTTTATATTCACTATATAACAGAATCATATCCTACTTTCATAAGTCTTTACATCATTTTCCTGATTATCGCTATACCATTCTAAAAAATTAAAGGACCTTAATTTATACAGGAATATATGACTAGTAAGAGATGTCAAGACTAAGTAATTAATTGGTTGTTTGGAATATGGAAAAGATTGAAATTCTAGGATAAATAACTAAAAATCTTATAATTATATCTTACTATAGTAAATTGAATATTCTCCAGTGTTAGCCTATAAGGATTTAATTATTGTGTTCTTGCTGATCATCTAATATAATTATAGAAATCTGCCATAAAAGAAGAATAGGGATATAAGGGAAAATGTTCCCTTATCTTGATATCAATTCCAGGCTTAAAGTCAGCCAGGAAGAAAAATCATATTGGGGAAATTGAGTCAGGAGAATATTACCTCAGCCCAAGCCAAAAGTCATTCTCTCAGTGTTTTCCTATGAGAACTCCACCTGCAGTTCATGGATATAAAACCCCATAGAGTTGCTGGTATCATCAATTCATTTGCTCAATAGCATTCCTTGATGATTGTAACTGGAGTCAAACTCAGAATAATATCAGTTAACAGTCCCATAAGATCTTATATAAGTTCCAATAATCAGAGCTTCAGGTGAATTTAGCTCTCAAGAGTCACATAGTCTAGATTAAGCACTGATTATAATCTCATATTGGTAAATAATAGTAAAAGATTCATCAAAGAAAAATCCCA
The DNA here is from genome assembly GCA_028646575.1 of Pseudocheirus occidentalis. Taxonomy (NCBI): domain Eukaryota; kingdom Metazoa; phylum Chordata; class Mammalia; order Diprotodontia; family Pseudocheiridae; genus Pseudocheirus; species Pseudocheirus occidentalis. The sequence goes on from CM053594.1 coordinate 334,259,032, forward strand.
ACTTACCTTGCTATAACTAGTACTCATAGTATGTAGATGCTTTGTCATCCCTAAGTTCAATACTACACAAATGATTTTGCTTGAAGATGCTTAACAACAAACAACAAAAGACTTGTGATGGAATGTGTAAATATAAGCCCAAATTGTATACAGAGAACAGATTATACAAAACATGGTCTATAGTAAAACATGTTAAGTTGTTAACCATGTTTAAATGGACATAACATAGATTACTACTCTCAGAATCCCTTTACACAATGGAAACATGTTTAAAGTGACTCTTAAGTAGTTTGCATACATGTCTATACATGTTCTAATCCAAGATTAAAACACAAACAAAAATTAAAAAGCAAATTTCCCATTAAAGTGAGACAAGATAGCTCAAAAATGTGTACTCTTTTCTAACATAACTTAGGGTAATGAAATCATATTCCTTAAATAGAACCAAAAGAGGTTCCTGACAGTAACTTCACAATTTAATAGATGTACATCTTTGTTTCACAAGCTTGTTTACCTTTGTCTAATTATACTCATCTCATTCTGAAGGAATGAAAGACTTCAGGAACTGAATCTTACACATATGATACGTTGAAGTACCAATTTAACTCTTGCTTAGGCCATGGAATGACAACAAATTTAGATTAAAACAGTAAGATATTTGTCACTTGCAGCTTATAACTGTAATTTAGATGATTTAGTATTAATCTAGTAAGCAACAGATTCAGTATTGCAATGTCAAACTTCCACTTTTTGTCTACCCTGGTAATAGAAATTTGCTATGAGATTTAGAAGCAGCAACATGGTTCTACTAGCATCAAAACTGGTCCTCAGGGTGCGTAGCATATGGAACCAGGTGGACAGATTTCTTATATGTGAATATCCAACCATTCCCATGATAGCCTCCTTACCTTATTCCCAGGGACAGATATTCACCACTCCTACATCTCAGATACCACTACTCTTATATCTCAGTCCATTGAATTGCCAACTACTGATGTTTTTCTTAGAGTGCTCATTTAAGGACAGTACAAGAATACAACAGACCTAAAAATGAAACTCAGAAAGAATATTTAGGGTTCCAAAAAAGCTTTCTCCTCAAACAATAAAGTCTCATTAATCATAGTAGGGGTGGACATAATTATTATCAATATCACATTATTGCAATAAATTAACTTACAAATAGAATTTAGTAGGTCTTCCAACAATCACATAGAAGATTTTTTTTTTACTTAAACATTCCTTCCTAAAAGTATTTATTTTCCTTGAAAACACTTTAAAGTTTATTCTGGTGTTAAAATGTATAATCACTAAACTTTCATGAGGTAAATTATTTGAAAACATCTAAAATGACAGAAATCTCTCTCTCGTTCAACATTTAAGCAAAAAACCAAATCTTTAAAATTAGAATTTATCAAAACTAAGTTGATGTAAAATGTCTTTAAGTAACATAAATAAATCCCCAAAGTACCATAAAACCTAAATAAAAAAAGTACTTACAAAGTATTTAAAATTTACAAAAAATATTTACAATTCAGTTTTTGCATCATTCACAACTCTGAACTGTCATTCCCTTTAACCAATCTATCGCCAAAGTCTACTTGTCTCACCTTTGTAATGCCTCTTGAATATACCCTTTCTTTCCTCTGGTACTGCCACCAGTCTGGTGTAGACCCTCATCACTTCATGTTTATTGTATTGTAATAACCTACTGCTGGGCCTGACTGCTTCGAGTTTTTTTCCCATTCCAATCCATCTTCTAGTCAGCCACTCAAAAACACTCCAGTGGCTCCCTGTTGCCTCCAGGATCAAATACAAAATCTTCTGTTTGGTGTTCAAAGCCCTTCATAACATAGCCCCCTACTGCCTTTCCAGTTTTCTCATACCTTAATCCCCAACATGGACTTTTTCATCTAGTGATACTGGCCTCCCTGTTGTTCCATGATGACATTCCATCTCTATACTGGTCATTTTCTATTTCTGTTTCCCCAATACCTGGAATGTTCCTCCTCCTCATCTCCGCCTGCTAGTTTCCCTAGATTCCTTCAAGTCCCAACTAAAATCCCATCTTCTAGGAAGCTTTTAATTCTATTGCCTCCCCTCTCTTAATTATTTCCTATTTATTCTGTATATAGTTTGTTGTACCTATGTGTTTGCTTGTCTTCCCATTAGATTATGTTTACCTAGAGGTCAGGGACTATCCTTCACCTCGTGTTGCATCCCCAGCACTTAGCACAGTGCATGGTACACAGTAGGTTCTTAATAAATGTTTATTGATTGACAATAAAACAACAGAAACAATAACATTATAGATAGGACTATATTAAAAATGAATTAATAATAAAATGCATAACATGTGAGTATATATGTACATGGTTTATAAATCATTTTACCTACATTATCTCATTTGATCCATCCATATTTATATATATATATATATATATATATATATATATATATATATATGATATGCATTTGCCTGTACATGCATATATGTATGGTAGCTAATGTTTACAGTGTTTAGTATGTGCCAGGCCCTGTGCTAAGTGCTTTATGATGATGATTATCTCATTTGAGCCTCACAAGAATTCTGGGGGGTAAGTGCTATTATCTCCCCCATTTTACGGTCTAGGCAACTGAGGTGAACAAGTTAAATGACTTGCCCAGGTTCACACAGCTAGTAAAGTGTCTGAGACCAGATTTGAACTCAGGTGTTTCTGACTCCAGGCTTAATACTCTATTCACTGTGCAAGATAGGTAGGTAGATAGATTAGATAGATAGACAGATAAGATGTTTATGTATATTTACATATGTGTATATATGTATATATGTATATGCATGACTACTTATACACATATAAACTTCAATCATACTCTCTCTCCAATGTAATCAGTATCTACGGTCAAGAGGGAGCACAATTTTTTTTTTAAACTTTATCGACTTCTTTATTTACTTTTAGTTTACAAGATTCAGTTACAGACTCACTTGAGTTTCAGATTTTCTCCCCTCCCTTCTCCCCTTCCCCCCCATGGTGGCATACCAGCATGTATGGAATCTGCAAACACTTTCACATTGAACAATAGTCTGGTTGTGTCAAAGTGTTGTAACCAATGGAGTGAATAATGGGAAAAAAAAAACCAGAACCAAACATGGAAAATACCAATAGGATGTGTTGCTTCAGTCTCCATTAAAACTCTGGTCTTTCTAGATCCTTCTCTGAGTGTAGACATCTCCTTCCATTCTGAGACTTGTAGAGCTGTCTTTTAACTGTGTGTTTCTGAGAAGAGTTCACTTTATGAAAGTTGGTCATCACACATATGATGTATCTGTGACTGTGTACAAATTTTTGCTGGTTCTGCTCTTCTCACTTAGCATCAATTCATATAAGCCTCTCCAGGTAAATATGAAGTCCATCTCCTTCCCATTTCTTATAGCACAGTAGTATTCCATTACATTCATATACCATAAATTGTTCAACCATTCCGCAATTGATGTGCATCCCCTAAGTTTCCAGTTTTTTGCCACCATAAAGAGAGCTGCAATGAATATTTTTGTACATATGGGTCCTTTTCCTACTTCTATGATCTCTTTGGGATACAACCCCAAAAGTGGTATTACTGGGTCAAAGGGTATGCAATTATTTATAGCCCTTTGGGCATAGTTTCAGATTATCCTCCAGAATGGTTGCATCAGTTCACAGCTGAGGGAGCACACTTTTGCAGGAACCTGGCACAGAAGCACATGGGGGAGAAACACTCATGTGCTTAGTGCAATTCACAGCCCTATATTACAGGCCTCTGTGGAGTCATCCATTAAAGACTATTTGCATAACCCGAGACTGTCTGATCATTGTTTGACTGTTAATCCTCATCAGACTTCAGCTGGGGAAATCCTCTTCTCTCTGGGGGAACGTAGCCATTCTAAATTCTTTCAATTAAACATCTCCCTGGATATGGCAATTAGAAAGTGTTGGTTCTTAATGTGAGTAGCAGCTCCCTTTAAGCTGGTGAACGCTAAAGTCATCAAACTGCCTTTCTCTGGGCTCTCTAGACCACAACAGTGAGTTATTTAATCATCCAGATGCCAGTTGTCCATCAGAACACAAGTCACAGAAATGTAGTTTGGGCTGATGCTCACCAGGATATCAGAGTCACAGCAAAACCAGACCTTAGCTTTTCCTCTTCAAGCCAGAGGCAGCAGCAGAGAGCAACAAATCTTTACAAGCTTTACCTTTTTCCAACTCAAGATTTAGATGAACAGCAATAGCTGTTTTGGCCAATAAAGTAATGTTTTCTCTCCAAACAATCAATAGTTACTTTCCTGAAAGCTTCACCATAGTGCTTTTAATTGCTCCATAGTAACTTCCAACCTCCCTACTATGCTCCTTCCAAGTCCTGATTCATTTCCCTTCACTCTTCTTCCAGTTCCTTTCACTTAAATGACAGTCTCCTCAGTCTCACTCACTTTTTCCTTAAAAGGTAACAACTCCTCAGATTCTTCCTACCAAACTGAGAGTTCCTTTTAAATCATTCTTTGGCCTCCAAAAGTTTATATGTGTAGTGATAGTTGTCCCCCACATGTAATATGGAGGGTGATACTGCGAGTCTTAAGGGAAGGCAGAATAGACATTTTTAGCCCCTTCTTCCCTGATCCCATTCTTCAAGAAACACTTTAATTCCTGCCAGGAAAAGAAGCAGGAGGTTTGGGCCAGAAGCTTAACCACTCTGCTCTTTCAGAGAGAAGGGTTACAGGCTGGAATTTTATCTATCTGTTCCCTTGACTATTGTTAGTGTAGGGGATGTTTCAGGTTCAATCTAAACTTTTGGCTTATTAGTCATTAATGGAGAGAGGAGGACCCTAAGATCTTTATCCAAGATTTGACTTCTTTCCCACCAAATATCAATTCCACAATGATTGCACACATCACAACCAGCAAAAACAAAAAGCAAAACAAAACAAGGACAAAAAACATTTATACAAGTTCATAGCAAAACAGAAATCAGAGAAAGTCTACATAGGAGAATATATACCAGACCATATATATTGAAGGAGCTTTCCCATTGGTAAGGAGGTAGCTCAGCTCAACTGAGAAAGAGAGAGAGAGAGAGAGAGAGAGAGAGAGAGAGAGAGAGAGAGAGAGAGAGAGAGAGAGAGAGAGAGAGAGAGAGAGAGAGAGAGTCCCAGATCTCACTGAAGGAGAATTTATCAAAGTCCTGTGTAGAAAAAGGAGAATAGGGACATGATGGAGACTGCTACCTCTTTTCATGTTGGCTTCTTCCCAGAGTCTTATTTTCCCTTAAGTAACCTGAAGCAGGATTAACATTATCCATCTTCTTTCCTGAAACTGAAAGCCAGACAGGCCCAAAGCAAATGCAGAGCCTGAAAAGACTTTGGAGACATTCAAGAGGCCTAAAGACACTAATGAACTCTCTTCTCTCCTGTTCTCTCCAACTCCACCCTGTCCCTCACCCAGCTGCAGGACATTGATCTCTACCAATGAGGAAAGAGGGCTATTCCAATGGGCTTTGGAACTTGGATTATATACAATTTCTTCCTTCCTTCCTTCCTTCCTTCCTTCCTTCCTTCCTTCCTTCCTTCCTTCCTTCCTTCCTTCCTTCCTTCCTTCCTTTTTTCTTTCTTTTTCTTTCTTTCTTCCTTCCTTCCTTCCTTTTTTCTTTTTCTTTCTTTCTTTCTTTCTTTCTTTCTTTCTTTCTTTCTTTCTTTCTTTCTAGCTTAGTCATAAATTTAGTCTTTAGTCAAAAGATATTTGTATACAAATTAGCTGATTGGCCATATGCTTTGAGCTCTGAAGTCTTTGGCAAAATTGTCAGTGTCTTTGGCACTCTTGAAACTATGTTTCTTCACATTTACATTTCTCTAATTTTCAACAAGTAAAAGATACACTCCTGCCTCTTAATAACATTAAACTGTGGGCATAAATGAGGCATTGTGTAGAAAGGAAGATCCAGATTTTCATATCTCCACATTGTTGACAAAGAGATTCAAGTTCAGGGGTGGCCCTTGAATCAGGAGGACCTGGGTTCAAATCCGACCTCAGACACTTCATACTTTCTAGCCACGTCACCTTGGGCAAGTCACTTAAGCCCAATTGCCATGCCCTCCCCCTTGCAAAAAAAGAAAAAGTTTCAAGTTCTCATGTTTATACTACAGATCATGTTCTGTCCCAACTGTCCAAATACTATCTGAAAACTATTTCTTTACACACATATATGTAATGCATATTGAAAACAAAGTTATTTTTCTGTTCCTATTAGAACTCAAAGTATCCATCTATAATAGCAGCAACCTCTCACATCATTTAACAAAAACATACATCTTTTTCTTTACACAAAAACTTTTTTCTTCCTATTTAATAATTAACTGCTCCTTATGAAAAGGGCCTTACCAAGACAGTACTTTACCCCAAAATTCCAGGGGAGAAAAAAGGCTGTCCTCTGGTTATTTCCTCTCTTATCATTTAACCATTTCATCTTTTTTTAGGCTTATCCTTTTTTTTGTGGGGGGAGGGAGCATGGCATACTTTATTCTAATTCTCTATAGCTTATTTACTATTGTAGCCTGCAAACACCCATCATTTATCTTTCTATTATTTTCAAGGTGCTATTCATTTTAAATTCTTCAAAAACTATCATATTCTATAACTCACATCAATATAGAATACTGGTATTAAATATCAGTAAAATATTGGAATAAAATAGGGGGAACTTAATTTTAGAGAAAAGTATAGCATCAATAAAGGAGTTTTTCAATTTCTCTTCTTCAATCTACCCTGCTTCCTCATTTAACTCTTGGGATACAAAGCAAAAATGAAATAGTATTTGCTCTTGAGGAATTTATATTCAATTGAAGGAATCAAACATGGACACATATGAGTAGACATAAGGTAGCTTGACTGCAGTTCTCATTTTCATCTAGGGGATGGAGGGAATCTGGGAAGGGTTCATATATGACATGGCACCTAAATTGACCCTTGCATCCAAACAGGTAAAGATTCTGAACACCAGGCCACATTTTTTTCTCATCCTTTAAAAAAATATTGATATCATCTGTTTTTATATCACCTACATTTCCAGTTGTACCCCTCTTATGCTGCCTGTAATGGTAATAGGAATTTGAACATCTTCCCTGCCCCTTAATAAGCCTAAGAGAATTTGAAGACCTTCAGTGCTTTGAAGATATACCCTGCCCCCTAACACGTAGAATGTAATCATATGCAGCCTGTGGTGGGAAGAGTTTGATGAAGAGTAGAGCAGAGTCCACAAGAAGCTGAGAGTGAGAGCAGCTAGACTGGAGGGAGGAGAGGATATATCTCAGGGAGACAATTAGGCATGTGAGTAAATGTTGGTTGTTTGACAGACTTGCGTTGGTTTGTTGGAAGGCTAAAGAATGGTGTGGCTGTCTACGCTGTTATGGCTTATTAATGTCTTTGTTACCATGATGGAACTGGCTTACTGTTTTGGTTTTCTGGTGTCTGAATAAATGTTTTGCTTCTGTCTTCTACATGGAGAGTTTGTTATATTTTGTGATTAAGCACCATGCTGTGACCATTGGTGCTGTGAATATTGCATTGGTGCTACACTGCCTCTCACAAAACTATCTCTTGCAAATTTATTTGTGTAATTCCAAATCATTTTCCAGAATAGCTGGATTAACTCACAGTTCTACCAAAGATATACTAGTGTGCCTGTCTTTCCAAAATTCCTCAAACATTAACTATTTTCATTAACTTGTCAATTTCAAGGCTGTGAGGTCAAACCTCATGATTGATTTGATTTGCATTTTTATTATTAGTGATTTGGAATATCCTTTCATATGTTCATTAATAGCTTGCAATTGAGTAATAGTGTTTTCTCATATATTTCTGCTAAATGTCCACATATCTTGGATATGAAACCCTCATCAAAAAAGTTTATAGTTTATCTTAGAATACAAATTACCTATGCTTATTACCAAACTCCCTAGCCTTCCTCTCTCTACTGATCCAGTCCTATAAGTAACTATGAATTCACCCTCATATAAGGGATAACGAGCACAGAAGTTGGCTAAGAAATTAAAGCCATTTGCAATCTGGAAATATGAATAATCTGTCCATGAAATAGACTTTCTATGAATAGATCATGTCATTATTCCAGAAGGCAGTTATTCCCACTTTCATCATACTACATGTAATATACTCAGGAAATGTGAACATAAAATATCTTTCTTTTGTGTTACAAAGGGGGATTCTATGGCAGTCCAGGGCAAATGTTGTTGCTGCTATTGTTCTTTTAACCACTGATTTTTCTTCTTGTGCACTTGTCTTTTTAAAAGCATTGGATAGAAGTGCTGCCTAATGGCCTAAAATTAGCTGACATTGGGGGGAAAAAACTTTAAAGCAAGGATTCTTGGCCTGGAGTTCATGGCCAGCCAAGGAGTCCATGTATAGATTTCAGAGGGCCTGTGAATTTGCATGTAAAATATACATACATACACAAACATACACACACACACACACATATATATATGTATATATATATATATATATATATATATATATTCACCAAGCTCTTACTGAAATTTAGCATTTATGTCCATTGTGATTTTTTTTGGGTGAAAATTATTCCTTTTACCCCATTTCCCCACTCACCAAGGATTAGTTTTCCCTAAAAGATGACAAAGTTATCATTGACAATTGATTGGTCCCTGTCTCCTTTGCTATAATTTCCTGGGCACCTAAGGGTACAGCAGTTCCTACCCACATGAAGTCCAGGCCTTTCAGACTTTCTGTGTACCTGAGACCAGCAAAGTCATCATACTCTGCTCTGCTTGCAAGATGAGTTTGAAGAGAGTGTTCTACCAAATTTGAAGTTAAATACAACTACAACCTTACTGATATATTTTCTGTGTTTTTGCTAAAGAAACCTTTCGTTAATTGGATTAGGAGTGTTTCATCATCCCAACACTGAACCTGAACCTAGCTGGGTATCAGTGTCAGGCCTGCCCCAAACATGCCTATTACCAAACATTCATTTCAGACATGGATGCACGTTTATATCTAGAGTTATTCATCATCAGTCTAAAAGGATGGTGCATTGAAACAAATTGCCAGTTTTATTATCTGTCACTTAACATATTATTCCATGTTCAATAATAGCTGTCAATAATTCGTTTTGTCTTCATTTAGATTTATGTGAGAGGCATTGTGTTGTGATGGTCATAGTAGTTCATAAAATCCCTGCTACCAAGTCGAGTAGAGTCAACAAGCATTTATTAAGAGCCTACTATGTGCCAGGTACTGAGGAGACAAAGAAAAAATCAGTTTCTACTCTGAAGAATTTCATAGCTTAATGGAGAAAACAATAAGTAATCGATTATGTACAAACAAGACAAATCGGACATAATTTCAGAGACAAGGAATTAAAGCCAAAGAGGATCAGGAAAGGCTTGTTGCACAAAGTGAGACTTATCTGAAACTTAAAGGAAGCCAGGGAAACCAAGAGGTAGTGATAAGGAGGGAGAACATTCCAGGCATGGGGTGGTGGCTGACGGGGATAGCCATTACAATGCCCAGTCAGGAGATCATGTGTCACTGGAGGCCGGTATTACTGTATTAGAAACTAGATTGGAGATTGGGAAGGGAGTAAAGTCCAAGAAGATTTGGAAGACAGGAAGGGGTTAAGTTAAGATGAGTTTTAAAAGTCAAAGAAGGGATTTTATTTTATCCTGGAGGAAATAAGGAGGCATTGGAGTTGACTGAATAGGAGGGTGATATGGTTGAGGCTAGTGGATCGCTTGAGCTTGGGAGCTCTTAGCTGGAGTAGGGTTAAAGACAATGAAGTACCTTCATTAAATCCAGTACCAGGGAGCCCTTGGGAGCCCCCAGACAGCCTAAGGAGGATGAATACAAGCAGTTCAAAGCTCCATTGCTGTGCTATCAGGACAGTGACTGACTATTATTGCATTACCAACCATGGGTAAGATAGGGAGACCCAGTCTCAGAAAGAAAAAAGGAAAGATTAAGGAAGGGGAAGAGGGAGAAAGAAAAGGAGAGTGGAAAGTGGGAGGGAGGGCAGTATGACATAGAAGAAAGTATACTAGACCTAGATTTACTAAAACCTAGGTTAAAATGTTGTAGGTTCAAATTATACATACATAAATAAAATATATGTATGTATGTATGTATCCTCCAAATGAATTGTTATTAATTTTTCCACTAATAAAGTAATAATACACACATATACATAGATGATCTTTATAAGCATTACATGTCAATTGTTATTGTTAAAATATCTTCATTTTTAATTCAATTTTATTCAGTTCCAATTCTGTCTCTCTCAAATTCCCACTCATTGAGAAGGCAAGAAAACTATAAACCATAACAAATATGTAGAGACTTGTAAAACAAGTTTCTGTGTTAGCTATGTCCCAAGGGAGAAAAAATAGAAGAATATACAATTTAAATTTGCACTCTGATTCCTTCTGTTTTCTTTCTGGAAGTAGATAGATAGCATATTTTATCACAAGCCCTTTACAACTGTGGTTTGTCATTGTCTTGATCAGAAATATGAAGTCTTTCAAGTTTCTTTATATTATACTTATAAATATTGCATACTGTATAAATTGTAATCCTGGTTCTGCTCCCTTTACTTTGTATTATTTCATATGTCTCCCTAGATTTCTCTGAAACCATCAACTTCATCATTTCTTTTTTTTTTTTTTTTGCTTTTTGGAGGGGAGTTGGGGTTAAGTGACATGCCCAAGGTCACACGGCTAGTTTTTTGTGTTAAGTGTCTGAGGCCGGATTTGAACTCAGGTACTCCTGACTCCAGGGCCGGTGCTCTATTCACTGCACCACCTAGCCGCCCCTACTTCATCATTTCTTACAGAACTATACTATTACATCACACTCATACATTATAGTGGCATTGTTAGGTCAAATGGCATGTACATTTTAATAGCTTTTTGGGCTGAAGCTCCAAATTGTTTTCCAGATTGGTCGGATTAGTTTACAGCTCCACCAACACTATAATAGTATATCTATTCTCCCACATTTTCTCTAGCATATCATTTTCTTTCTTTTTTTTTTTTTGGTTGTCTTAGCCAATTGTGGTTATGAGGTGGTACCTCTGAGTTGCTTTCACTTCCATTTCTCTATTACTGATTTAGTGATTCATGATTCTCTAATTATTAGTGATTTTTTCATATTGCTATTGCTATTTTTATTTCTTCCTCTAAAAACTACGTGTTCTTATCTTTTGGCCATGTATCAGTTGGGGAATCAGTTTTATTCTTATAAATTTGATATATTTCCCTATTAGCTGCATTGGTTTACTTGGTTAAATAAAAAGACTTTTTAGTTTTTTTAATTAAAATTATCCATTTTACTTCCTGTCAACTTTACTATTTCTTGTTGTTTTATGAACTCTTCCATCTATAGATCTGAAAAGTAATTTCTTTCATCCTCCATTAATTTGCTTCTGATATCAATTCTGATATTGATGTCAAATTAAGAGTCCATTTTGAGCTTTTTTTGGGATATGGTGTGAGATGTTGGTCTATGCCTAGGTCAGATTCCTTTCCAGTTTTCCCCAAAATTTTGGTCAAATAATGAGTTATTGCCACAATAGCTGGGATCTTCGGTTTTATCAGACACTAGATTACTGTGCTCATTTGTTGTGATATACTATAAATATAATCTCATCCACTGATTAACTTCTCTATTTCTTATCTAGACATTTTTTCCCCCAGTAATTACTTTTATAGTGTAGTTTGAGATCTGTTCCTCTAGGCCTCCTTCCTTCCCTTTAAAAAAAAAAAGTCTTTGATATTGATCTTTTGCTTCTCCAGACAAATTTTGTTATTACTTTTTCTAGCTCCATAAAATAATTCTTTGGTAATTTAATTGATATGATATGGAATAAATTAATTTACATAGTATTGTCATTTTTTGTTATATTGTCTTTGCCTGCCCATTAGCAATTATTTCTCCAATTATTTTGATCTGTATTTGTATGAAGAATATTTTGTAATTGTATTTTTGTAATTGCAGTTGCTGTATATGTCTCAGCAGGTAGACTCCCAAATATTTTGTACTGTATTTACTTTAAATGGAATTTATCTTCCTACCTCTGCTGGGTTTTGTTGTTAATATACAGGGATGCTGATGATTTCTACAGGTTTATTTTATATCCTGCGTCTTTTCTAAAATTAATTGTTTTAACTAGTTTTTTAGTTGACTGTCTAGGATACTCTAAGTAAATCATAATACCATCTGCAAAGTGATAGTTTTGTTGCCTCATTGTCTGTGTTTATTCCTCCAGTATCTTTTTCTATTATCTTAATTGATACTCCTAGCATTTCTAGTACAATACTGAATAGAAAATGGTGATAAAGGACATCCTTGCTTCACTCCTAAACTTATTGCCAAAGATTCTGAATTAACCCCATTCTAGCTAATGCTGCTCTTGGTTTAAGACAGGCACTATTTTTAATTTAAGGTAAGCCCCATTTATTCCAGTGCTTTCTAGTGTTTTTAATAGGAATGAGTGCTATATTTTGTCAAAAGTGTTTTTTTGCATTTATTGAATTAATCATATGATTTTTTGTTATTTTTAATATGGTCAACTATGCCTATACTTTTCCAATATTGAACCAATCCTGCATTTCTGGTTAAAGTCAACCTGGTTACATAATGTGATCTTTATGATATATTGCTGTAACTTCCTTACTAGTATTAAATTTTTGCATTAATATGCTTTAGGGAAATTGGTTCATGATTTTTTTTCTTTCTGTTTTGACTCTCCATGGCTTAGGTATCAAGACCATATTTGTGTCATAGGAGAAATTGGATAGAATTGCTTCTTTACCTATTTTTTAAAAAGTTTATGTAGAATTAGAATAAATTATTGTTTAAATATTTGTAGAATTCAAAGCAGCAAGTATATGGGTCATACCAATGTCTCAAGAGAGACTGAGTATGAATCCTAAGAAGATAAAAGTGCTTGCCATCTAATCATGTCCAACTTTTGAGAACTAAAAGTTTTTCTTGGATTTGTTGACTCACTACTATTAAAAATATATGAGTACGTACAGTATCATCATTAAACTGGTCAATGAATTCTTTTTTTTCTTTTTTCTTTTTTTTTTTTTTGCTCAATGAATTCTTAGGGATATTGTTGAGCAGAACCAAAAGCAAGCCAAGAAAGGTCAATCTGGTTTGGCCCCTTCTACCATATTTCAGATTGTTGGAATGAGAAATGTGAGTAGCCTTTAAACACTTGCTCAACTACTCCATAGATGTTCTTGTACCTTCTTATGTAAATCCCAGTAAGCCCTTTGGTTACACACTGAAAATAACCTGCAAGGCCAGGGAGTATTGTTATTCCAAAAGAGTGATGATCATAAGAAATGTATGGCATTTCCCAATAGAGAACTTACAAACAGTGAAATTTGTTTTCCCATACATAAATTAAAGCTCCTGGATTAATCAACTATTGTCAGTAAATAAATCTGTATAAAAATAATGGTGATAATAAAGTAGCTTACATTTATATAACTCTTTAAGTTTTGCTGAACACTTTACACTGTCAGTCAATAAACTCAGTCAATAACTCAATTTGAATTATGGACATACAACAACCAACTGATGTATTTAGACAAGTGTTAACTTGGATACTTCCTGTCAGACCTGGGTATTAGCACTAGTCAATTATTCATTCATTATTACTCGGGGAAGACTAATGTGAAAACAGATACCTTATTCTATAGAACATGTTAATCCAAAGCTATAGTAATATTCATAGAATGGGTGAAGGCTATCTGTGATACAAAGATAATTGGGATTTTCTCATATAAAAGTACAGCAGGTAGGCCAAGATCACAGTGGGCCATAGACAGTGCACTTAGTAAATATTAACTTCATCATGTTGAAGCAATCTCCTTTGCCTTTTTTTGCCCACAGATCTGTTGAGAGAATGTCAAGAAGAGCTATGAAATAAAGCATTCTGCCCATTGCAATTTTGTTCTTTCATGGCATTTTCATTGCCATGAAAACACTACAAGAGGATATTGGAAACTGAGGACCAGGAGACAACATGAAGTATATTAGCACAGATAGTACCAAATAGATATATGTAGAAGGTTGTTTTCTAGATGTTCAAATAAGATGCTACTGACCCATGCCATTCACCTAGAGAGTAGAAGTATTAGCAAGCTTTTGGAACTTTTTATATATAGGCAAAGGAAAAACATAAGCAACATAGTAGTGGTGGTCATAAAGTATGCACGCGCATACCAATCAGGACAAAGTAAGCTAATAGATGTGCCAATTACGTTATGAGAGAAGTTTTTGAGATTTTATATGGCTTCACTTCAAGTTTCCACTCTGATCATGAATGAGATTTTGAGAATAAACTTCTTGAGAACATGATCACATTGGGAGATATTAAGAAACCTATAACTACTTCTTGTACTTTTAGGGAAACACACAGTCTAAGCATCTTAAACTCACAAAAATGTGAAGACCTAGATATCTGAGTAGAAGGCTCAGGGTAATCAACATGTAGTATTTGCAATGCATATATACAATTTTACCAAGAAGGATGCCCAAGAACTCATTTCATACCTGTAAATATTTGGTTGAGAGTCATGTTTATCTACTGACTTATGTTTTAGAGTTTCTAAAGATATAAAACATGGAGACTCCAGGTATAATCAGTACATCTTGAGTGAAGCTTACCGTTTACCTTAGCCTCAACTTAGAAAAGCTCTGATAGAAACAGCAATGCTATGCTCAAGTTAACTGTCAAGAATGTTAGCAAGGGGATAGAATTCTTCTAAGAAATGTTGGTGTACAAAGAGCATATTAGACAGCAGAATAATATAAAAAGTCATCCCATAACAAAGTCTTGGACAACTAGGCTACTTATGACTTTACAAAATAGCCCCAGAAAACAGCTGATTATGTAGACTGCAATATATCACAACAGTCTCTTGCCTCTATGGAAGGAATTAAACATCACGATGAATTGGGGGGGAGGCTCAGGGGGCAGAAGGGACAGAAATTCATCCAAATGGGTTCCAACAAAAAGAACCTACTCAGTGGTTATTGAAGGACTATTAAGAATCAGACAGTGGCTGGTGTAGTGGGGACTCAGATTTTGGTTCAGATGAGAACACCATGCATTGGTAGCCACCACAGGTACACAGGAAGTAAATAATCTATCAGGCTGAGGCAGACCTCTGTTCAGATTGCGGGGATTAAAACAAGAAGCTCTCTTTTAGGGGCAAAATAATCTACGGTGTGAAGCCACTATATGAGAGGCAATTTACAGCAAACTGGAGATACTGATAACCAAGCTAAGTCATCCACAAATTTAGGAGGTCATAGTAGAATTGATAGTCATATTTCATCAGTTGTCAAGCCATTTTATGATATCTCAGGAGCAAAGAAAGTGTTTAGCCATGTAAGTCGGACAATTGTCATGGCCCCACTACATAATATGGCTACTTTGTTTTGTTATGTAATATATACCTTTGAAGTGCCAGAACTTCAAAGCTTTTAAAGATAGGGTTGAGGGAAATAGAAATTAGCCCTGGGGTGTTGCATTGTTAATGTTAATGGAAGAACTTTCCCATTTATTAATAGGTACATGTGACCTGCGTAAGTCACAAGGAAGCCTAAGTCACATTGAGTTTGAGTCACATGAAGCCTGTGGTAGAAGGAGTTTGCTGAATGGGTGAAGCAAGAAGGATGGAACAGGAAGAAGCAGAGCTGGAGCAGAACTGAGAAGAAGCTGGTGAGAGCAGTTAGAAAGGAGGGAGGAGAGGATGGAGGCAGAAGACAGCTAGGTATGCTGTTGCTCCCTGCAGTGAGGTGGTGTATTTACTTCTTTGTTGCTATGATTAATTTGATATTCTGGTTTTGGGATTCAGTTTTACGGTGTTGAGATTTGGCTTTCTGGCTTTCCCAAATAAAGTTTTGCTTCTGTCTTCTATATGTAGTCTTTTATATTTTGCAGTTCAGAAATATGCCAGCATGTTCATGGTCACCATCAGTGCTATAGATATTGTGTTGGTGCTACAGATGTGGAAGAAAAAAAAAGGTTTTTTTTACAAGTACTACTTGAATAACTGGAAGAAATGAAGCAGGAGTTTAAAAAATGAAATACAAATTCTGGGGAAAAGAATTGTAAGAACTTATGCTTCATCCAAGTAACAGCCTCCCTATAAACTAGCATAAAACAAACAGAAATCAATACCTCCATGAGAGAGTAAGAAATATAAGAATAAAGTCAAGAGACTGAAAAAAATTGAGGTGGGGAAGCACAAAGAAAGGGCCTTTAATGGAACAGCGCGGCAGGGGAATGGAAATATTTCTGACAAAAAGAACAGAGCTGAGTAAGACTTTGAAATACAAATACAAGTAAAACCTATAAAAATAAATCTACTTGAGCAATTGGGAAGGTTGTAGGATGTTTCATACTGACATTCTAATGGGGGAGAAGAAAAATGTCCTTTCAGAACCATGTCTTCAAAGGATTATGAAGGAGCTAACAAGAAAAACAAAGGGCCTGAGAGAATTGGCTCTGTTCTGAGGCTACTAGGGGGAAAAAAGTGCAGAAGGTAAAAGGAATATGTAACACGGTATTTCTCATAATTGTTGGAGAGAAGCCATGAGAAGAGTAAACAAAATCTCTCCACTTTTCCATTACAATGGAAGACACTACCACCCTCCCAGACAGGCTCAAAACCTAGGTGTCATCCTCAAATCCTGTCTCACCACCTATCCAGTCTATTACTCAGCACTGTCATTCCTACACTCAAAACATTTCTTGTATATGTACAATCTCTCCTCTAACACTACCACAGCTTACTCGGACTGTGGACAGCAATACCCTCCTGTTTGGTCTCCTTGCCTCATTTCTCTCTCCACTGAAGTACATTCTCCACTCTGCTATCAAAGTGGTCTTCCTAAAGGGCGGCTCTGACCATGTTGTCCCATCTTCCTCTCCCCCCTTCACCAATTAACTCCAGTGATTTCGTATTACCTCTAGTATCAAATATAAAATCCTGTTGGCTTTTTAAATCTTTCATAACCTGGCAATTCTAATCATCTTATACTTTATTTCTCTACATTTCTAGAATTCTTGCCCATCTCATCTGTCTTCTAGATTCCTTCAAGACTCACCTAAAATTTCACTTTCTACAAGATTTCCCAGTCTCCTAAATACTAATGCTTCCCCTCAGCAATTAGCTCCAATTTATCAAGTAATATATATTATAGGATAGGATCTATGTAGGACATACATATATATGTGTATATATATATATATATACACATACACACACACAATTGTCCTATCTATGTGTACTGTGTCTGAGTAGCTCATACATAGTTGTTTGCATGTTATCTTCCCCATTAGATTGTGAGCTCAAAAGAAGGTACTTTTTGCATTTCTCTGTATTGTACTGCAATAATTTCATAGACAACAGCAGGAAGTTTAGAAGGAAACACAAACAGGACAGTTTTTCAAATGTTTATTAAGTTTTTTAAAAGCAAAGATGAAATGAAGACTCATGGTTTTATATATAATTTTTTTGGCATCCTATGCATATAGAAATATTTTGGGGGAAAATTTTTAAAAAGGAAATTAAAAAATAACAAAAAATAAAAGTTATGTCTCATGTCTTGATAAATCAATGCCCGAGTTGATTATGAATTTTGTTACTATTATAAAGGGTATTTATCAGTTTCTCTTCCTTTCCTTCATCATTTTTCCCTTTATTCTTGTTAAGAGTATGGAAATGTACACACTCGACTTCTTTTGGTTGGAAAGTCCCACTTTACTAATATTGTCTATTATCTCTAATTTTTTTTTTTGTTGATTGTCCTATGTTTTCTGGGTACATAATTGCCATATCAAAGATAAAGATTTTGAATTTATTTTGAATATTTAATATTTACTCCTGTAATTTTTTTTCATGTCTTGTCACTTCTAGGAACTATAAATGCATATCAAACAGGAATGGCAAAAGTAGATTCTTATTTTACATGTTTTACTGGGAACCTTTCTAACATTTTGTCATTGTATATATTAATTTCTGGTTTCTTAATGTGTACTTCTTACCATATTAAGGAAGATTCCTTAATATGGTAAAAAGTATGAATTCTAAAGAGATATTTTCCCATATTACCAATGAACACTCATCTAAAAGAAGTTGTATAAAATATATTATGTACCCTTGAGGTAAAATATATTGCTTCTTCCTCATAATGAACTTCAAATACTTAACTATCATGTCCTTCTTGAATCTTCTCTTCTCCAGGATAAACATTCCCAGATCTTCTGACCAATCCTCAATAGTATAGATTTTAAGCAATTCCTCATTCTGGTTACCCTTCTCTGGACCCTCTATAATTTAACAACCTCCTTTTTTTATCTGTGGTACTCAGAATTGAAAACAACCCTCTGTGTTTGGCCTGACTAAACAGAATTTATGAGACTCTCATCTCTTTATTACTGAAAGCTGTATTTTTCTCCTGCTACAGTCCAAGGTTAAAATTTTCTTGGTTAAAACACGGTATTTTTTTACCCACATCAAACTCACAGTTCACTAACCCCCCCCCAGATGTTATTCAAACTGCTAAGGATACCTCCCCTATCTAGTACCGATGAAGTACATTTTCTAAACATAAATTACAAGAATTTATGTTAGCCATTTTTATTAGATTCAGCCTAATACTTGAATGTGAAGATTGTTTTGCATCCTTGTCATCCAATGTGTGTCAACAATCCATTTTATTTAACCTGTAAATTTGATAAGCCATGCCAACTATTTCTTTATCCAAGTTATTGATTAAAATTTAAATGGCAAAGAGCCAAGCACTGGTCTCTGTGAAACTCCATTGGCGACTTCCTTCTACAATGAACTGAACAATTAATGCTCTGAGTTTGGTCATTCAATTATTTTTGAAACCACCTAACTGTACACACTTCATCTTTTCCAAAAGAACAAAATACTTATCAAATATTTGCCTAAAATCTTGGTAAAACAGTAAGATGTTTTTAATGTATACCTCACCTAACAGTTTAGTGTTACTCTGTCAAAAAGAAAATGCTAACGTGACATTACCTGTCTTTGATGCAGCCATGCTGGCTCAGTGATATACTTTTAAATTCTTTGGATCATAATCTCTATGATCTATTCTCTTTACATATACACATCTGGCTCCCTAGAAAAAGAAAAATTGGACATTTGTCCTCTTCTAGTTCAGTGGTCTCTGTCTTGTTCTCCATCTTTTGAATGCTATTGATAATGGCTCAGCAACGGGTTTGAATTAAGAGATTTGACCTCAAGAGTTTGAGTACAGTCGCCTTACTTTATACACAAAGAAACTGAGGTAGCATTCAGTTCTTCTGAGGTAGGTGACTTGAATTCAAGGATAGCTAAACACTTTCTTACTTTATTTCTTCGTACATATTGAGTACACCTTGCCTATTAATAATTGTTTTCCTCTCCATCATTCAAGTGGTTTTCTTTCATAGAGAAAATGTAAAGGAACAATTGAGCAGCTGTCTTCTTTTGAGTCATATTGTTTCTTACCTTCATTTAGCCAACAAAGTTAAAAAGTGTGTTTTGTTTTTCTTTAGCTATTCTTACTAGCCTCCACTCATTTTAAGCATTCACCCTCCCTGCTTCTTACAATAAGTAGCACATCACATTTCTGTATTCTGGTTAACTGTCTTTGATTTTAAATATCTTTACAAAAAAAGTCAAGTTTTCCAAAGAACCATTGTGTTCTCTATGTATCAAACAAAGTAGGTCTATTCTGACAACTTCCTTGTTTCCCCCTCTTCATTAGCAATTTCTATAGTTTTCAAAGACAGGACTTGAAGTCATCTTCCTTACTTCAAAGATGTTCTAGTCACGCCCATCTATTTCATCTGTAAAAGACATCACCTACAAATTTAGGACAAGAAAGGGTTGGATTACTCATATAAGCAAGTGATGGGAGACAGATAAACAGCTCTAGCTAGCACTATGCAAAAGAATTAAGCCATGAATTAAGACTTTCAGTGCACTGAGTTGGACACATATGTGAGGCTATTAAAAAAAAACATACGTTATATGTCTAATTGTTGAAAATCTCAGGATAACTGAGAACTTAAAAGCAAATAAAGAGAAGCTTCTGTCCAAAATACTAATTTTTGCTTCTCCAATCCAGAGTTGAAGAAATGAGGTTTTTCCAAATGTAAACTTAAAAAAATAATCATTCATTAAATTCAGCACTTTTGCTCTGTCCTTTTTCTTTCTCCTGTGAAGACTATTACTTCCTACCCAATGACCTGCAAAGTCATATTAATGTTTATATCTTTAATCTTAGGAAGGTGGGAGATGAAAAATACATTACAGCTTTCCCTCTGAAATTGGACTAATAATACTGCCAAGCCTCTAAATGATTTAGTGTTATCTACAATGTGTCTAGCAGTCAATATACCACTGCTCCCTAATGCTTTGAGCATGCCAATTCATAGTTTCCTATTAACTAATTTTAACAAGAAATGTTTCTGTTGCAACTCATCTCCAAAACTGTTTCACTTTCTTAGTTCCTCAAAATTTGCATTGAGGAACCTATGTTACAGGCTATAAAGAAGAGGTAATTCGAGGCAAAATTGAGAAGTGTTTCTCTTCATTCCTGTCAACTTCCCTGTTTAACATCATTCTTTCTCTCATCTCCATATCCCTTATGATCAGTGTTATGCTGCTGCTCAAGTCCTGGTCTTCAAAACATGTTGATGTCTGGTCTCTTTCCCTAAGAACTGTACTAGCTCTGGACTTGTTTTTATACTTATGAACTTAACAGGGACTTATGTCATTCGAAAGCAAAGTGATTAGTTAGCTTCCAAGTTAAAAGGACTTAATAATAACTAATTTAAAATAATGAATTAATGATTGGTAATTGCTACTCTTTTTTCTATTAACTTTTATTTATAAAGGAGAAAAGAGACCTTTAACTACTTCAAAGACATTATACAGGATATTATGAAAAGGAGAATGACCTGGCCATACAATAAAAACCATAGGCAACAGATAACTCATGTTATCAGTTTTACACCTGATAGTAAAAAAGAAAAAAAAAGATGACTCTAAAAATGTTGAGTATATCTCTATACAGGATTTACAGGAAAAATGGACAATGGCATTATAAGGTATAGAAGGGGGCTTTAATTTGTATTCACGCCAACAGGGAGCCATTAAAACACTAATACCTTTATCTAAAAATGGATTATTAATGAAATTTTAAAAGTAATAGTAATATTTCTAAGGTTGATGTTTTAGTATCTCCTAGTTACTAATAAGACCATAAATAAGCCTCTCCCACAAAATTTAAAAAATCTATATAACTGTTAGGACTTTTTTCTCAGTCAGTAATCCCATTTAAAAAAAATTAGTTTTGTTCAAATGTTATGTTTTAAGTGCTTCTCATTTGAGGTTTCTAACAGTCAAGTCAATCTGATGGTTGCATTAACGTGATGCATCAACACCATCACAGAAGTGCAGTACTGAGCACAGGATCACCCATTTCAATGCTCCTTGGAACAGACCCTGAGGATGGTATGGGAGGGGATGGGACCTAATTGTTTATTTTCTTGGGTTGTTTCCTGTAGATGGATATTCTTTTGGAAATCAGTATTCTGCCACAAATATAACAATAAATAAGCCAAGTCTTTTTTTCTTTGCATCAAATAATTTGTCAGATTTATCCTAAGCATAACAGTCCCCAAAATAATGATGACAAATCTATGTAGATTCAAACGTAAGAAAATAAATTCCACTGGATTTTCTTCATTGTATGGTTAATTTTAACTAAAACTAATCGAGGAATATAAAAACAAGCTGGGTTACTTAGGGAAAATGAAATACAGAACTGTCTAGATAATCAAGGATAAAAACACTTTTGCGTTTTGGCTGTCTAAAAAAAAACAACATATTCAAGATTACTGTTCCAATTTTCTACTTACCTTGAATTTGTGGATAAAGCTTGAATCTTCCCCCTCACTTGGTATATATCTTGTATGTACCTAGTTATGCATGATTTTCCCTCTTTAGAAGGTATATTCCTAAGGCACAAGATTATTTTAGTCTTTCCAGAATCTCTAGCATTTCATACAGTGCCTTAAGTCACAGTAAATGCAAACAGTAAAGTGCTTGCTGACAGACTGAATGCCTGTTTTGCAAGTCTTGGGAATTTAAGTACTAGGATGGCAACCACAATCTTAAATGGGGTGCAGTTTATTGGACAAGACATGACTTGGGAAAGACCTTACATTTAGGATAAAATACAACTAGGAATCCCTCTAACTCTTAGCTTCCATTTGGCTGAATCTTCAAGTCACAGAGAATACAGAATGCTTAATTTTTTCCTTTTTTTGACATAGCTAAAGGCTGAGGTCATGCAAAAGTTCATTTTCAGTATACATTTCATTTACAATCTGAGGTTGGCACTGTACTGTAAAAGGGTCTCTGAACTGAGGCATCTCTTGCTTGGTAGAACCATTCTGTTGTTTTTTTTTAATTACCTTCTTGAGGGAATGTAACTTAAATTTATAATCTTGTTAATCTTGACTACTCTTTTAAAATGACTAGCTATATTCTTTTCATAGTTGGGGCTAAGGGAGAAAACGGTGAGCTCAAAGTTATACAGCAAGTTGCTGGCAGGGAGATTTTGAATTCATGTATATCTTTCCATCCAATGTTTCTTTTCCACTTCCACCACTTTAGTCCAAATTAAATTTTATACTAACATAATTCACCCAATTTTTGGACAGCCATATTGGTGGGAATTTTTTCCCTCCCTAACATTAAGCCAAAAGTTGCCTTCTTGTAACTTCTAATAATGAGTTATATTCTACATTTACTCTCTAGGGCCAGGGAGAACATGTCTAATCACTTTCCACATGGCAGCTCTTAAATAATTGAAGATAGTATTATGTTCCCCTTAATTCTTCTCTTTTCCAGGTTAAACATTCTCATGATCTTCAACAGATCTTTGTAGGGAATAGTTCCACACTTCTTCATCCATCCTAGATATCCATCAGTTCATAAAAGTCCTTCAGAATATGTGGCAATGAGAACCTGACACTGTACACCAGGTGTGTTCTGACAAAAGCAAAAAATAAAAGTGTAATAATTGCCTTTTATTCTTAACATTATATTTCTGTAAATGCATTAGATGGCAAATCTTTTGTTACATTACCTGACTCATGTAAATGTAATTTAATCACAAAAAACCCAATGTTTCTGTCACATCTCTCCTCCCCATTCTGAGTCAACTGACTTTCTAGACTTTTTAGGATCTCAATCCTGTCATCCAAATTATTAATTATTCCTCCCAGTTTCCCATTTTCAACAAAAGCATGCCATCTTTGCCTTTATCCAAGTCACTGATAAAAATAAACTCAACAGGCAAAGAACAGATCCCTGGGGCACTCCACTAGAGACAGCCATTCAATTAATAAACATCTGTTAAGTACCTAAATTTTAAAAACGTGCCAGGTGCTGGGACAACAAATGCAAAAAATAAATCTTGCATAAATTCTTATATTCCATATAAATTAATTTTTCCCTCAAGGAGCTTACATTTCCTAGGGATTAAAATACGTATGAGTCAAGAGAAACTGAAAGGGCAGGGTAGGGAGGATCACAAAAGGCTTTAGTAGAAGCTGGCACCAGATCTGTGCCTAGAAGGCAGCTAAGGATTCTAAAACATTTAAAGCCCTTGGCAACCTGGCTGCTCCTATCTTCCTAGTGTTCTTACACTTCACTCCCCTCCATTCGTGTTTGATCAAGCTATGCTGGTTAACTGGTTTGTACATAGCTGCCTGCATGCTTGTAAGTTCCCTAAGAGCAGGGAGTGCCTATTGCCTTTCTTTGTATCTCCAGTAATCAGCAGCATCTGCAAATAGTAAGCACTTAAGAAATGTTTATATTCACTTCCTAGCAGACATTTCATGTCTATCTCTTCACACTGGTAGTATGCTCTTGGGGGCAGCTAGGTGGTGCAGTGATTAGAGCACCTGCCCTGCAGTCAGGAGGACCTGAGTTCAAATACAGCCTCAGACACTTAACAAAAACTAGCCATGTGACCCTGGGCAAGTCACTTAACCCCAATTGCCCCTCCAAAAAAACAAAACAAAAAGGTAGTATGCTCTCCCTCTTAGCTTTGGTGGCTTCCTTTCAAGTTTCAACTCAAATTTCACCTTTGAAAGGAGGCATTTCCCAATGACTCCAGCTGACAGTGCCTTCTTTCTGAGATTACCTTTCATATAATCTTTGTATCTGAGATGTGCAGTTATTTATATTCTATCTCACCTATTAGAATGTGAACTCCTTGAAGGCAGATACAATCTTTTTGATTTTCTTTTTATCACAGCCACAGAGCAAGGACTCTAAAAATCCTTCTTTACTGACTGACTCCTATTTTAGGAAGATTTTTGGCCATTATATGAAGAAGGTTGTCAGGGGTTAAAAAGACACCGGAAACATTAATACTTATTATTTGGATCTGGTCAAATAAACAAGTCTGAATCTATTTAAATGCATTATTACATTTCTATCTGTTCAAGCTGGAAATCATGAAAAACTGTCACAAACACCCTGATGAAGTTCAATTATACAATGTTTTATGAAATTGCTTTGAGCCACTAGCTTAAAATAAACTTCTTTCCAGAAAGCTTTTAACATGCTGAAGGAAGCCACGGTCCAGCTGTCTAATACGTTAACAAAGTATTTAAAACACCGTTCTTGGAAGAAAAATAAAGTAGGGATGGCACAAAATGTAAGGTTAGGCAGTTGTTAACCTATTGGGGGAATGAGATATTATATAGCTTGCCTCACTCCATCTTTACCAAATGTAACATAAGAATATAAAACTAATCTACTGGGTCAGGGTAAAAGATAAAAATTAAATAGCAATAAAATTGATGTGGTTCAAGTTCACTGAGAGGAGGTTGGCAATTGTCTCAATCAATGCCTTTACAGAAAGTCAACACGAATTTATTAAGTGCCTATTAAATGCTTTTTAGTTATTACGCTTATAGATCACAGTTACTAAAGCAGGGGATACAAAGAAAGCCGCCGACCCCCCACCCTCCATCTCAACAAAGCACCTTTCAACAGTAAACAAAACCAAATAAAGAAGCTAACTTTGGAAAGAGGCTTGGAGATACCTGGGAAAGCGACGGGGCTGGAAGACGACAGTTACTGTTTTACACGGGGAGAAAAGGTGTAACCAAGGCGTGATGTTGCAATCAATGGAAAGAACACTCGGAGCATCGGTTACAAATTCAAGTCCCGTAAGTTACTGTGGCTTCGCTGTAACTGCTCAGCGCGAAACTTGGAGCCCGACAAGGGGCAGGTTCCTCCAGCCCGGGGTCCGGGGTCCACCCGCACAAAGAAAACTAAATAAAAAGCAAAATCCAAGAGGGCGGCCCTCGGCCTCCCCGGCTCCGCAGCCCGCACCAAGCCCGCAGGAAGCACGCGCAAACCCCAGAGCGGGTCCTCTAAGCAGGTTGCGGCCTCAGCTGGGGGGAGGGCGCCGACGGGCCCAGGGGCAAGGTTTCCGAGAGACCGACGCGAGGCAGCGGGTCCGGCCCCTCCGACGCCCGGCTTCCGCGACTTCTCGGAGAGAGTCCGCGGCACGAGGCCGGGACTGCGGCGCCGCTCCTCGGCCCACAACGGCCGCAAAGACGTGGGCCGCGCAGCCTCGGCGGCCAGATTCCCGGCGCCGCACGAGCTTCCGCCTCTCCGAGTCCCCGGCGAGGCCAAAGCAGAGGCCGCGGGGGCAGAAAAGGCCTCGGCGCTAGGCGCCCTGAGCTCGGCCAGCGGCCCCGCCCCCCTCTACCGCGCGCAAGCTCCGGGTCCCGACGTGCGCGAGCCCGCTCCGCTCCCGGAGAGGGGAGGGGGCGGCGGGGAGCCGATGTCGCGCGGGAGGAGGTGACGCAGTGACCGAGGCGGAGCCGGAGGAGGAGCAGGAGGAGGTGGCTTCGCTTGGCGTCATGGCGGCTGCCGGGAGGCGATAAGCGGCGGGAGCGCGCGCGCGCTGGCGGACGGCTCGTTACTTCGCTCTCTCTCCTCTCTCTGTTTGTGTTTCAATAATGAATTGATTGTTGTAGCCGCTACTGAGAATCGCCAGTTCGTGCCGCGGGCCAGCGTTTCCCCTCCCCTCCTCGCCCTCCTCCCCTTTTTCCCTCCCTTTCCGTATACTCTCTCTCGCACGCGCACACACACATACACACAGACACACGCGCGCACACACGCACACACGCTCACACACATACACACACTCGCGCGCGCACGCGCGCGCACATCCACAGACACTACCCGGACGACCGGGGCCAGAGTCTCTCCACAGCGGCCGCAGCGCGGCCCGGGCTCCGGGAGGAGACCAGCAGAGTCCCACCGCCGGCCGGGGACACTCTTTCCACAGGTAAGGAAGGGGAACCAGGCGTGGCGGGGCCGGGGAGCCGGCGGGGGCCGCGGCTGCGGGGGGAGGCAGGCCCTGCCCGGCTGGAGGCGGCTTCTCCGTGATGGCCGAGTGCAGCGGCCCAGCGGCCCTTGGGCGGGCGGGATGGGGGAGGGAACGCGGGCAGGGCGGCCAGCAGAGGCCCGGGGCTGTGCGGCCCAGCGGAGGAGAACAGACCCGGGCCGGGGCCGGGAAGGGGGTTACCGGGAGGCGGCGCGTGGGATAGGGAAGTGTGTGTATGTGTGTGCGCGTGTGTGCGTGTGTGTGCGGGAGGGGGCCGCTTGGGGAGCCCAGGGAGGACAGGCGGGGATGTTTCCCCCTCTCCTGCGGAGTCGCCATCGCTTAGGCCTCCCCGGTGCGGTGCCTCTCAAAGAGCGGAGAGGAAAGTGGAGAGAGGAGCCAGCACTTTCTGGCTGCCAGCCCCGCAGCATCCAGCACGTGGGGAGCTGGGGGGGGGGGCCGGCGGGCGGGGCCCCGAGTGCGGGAGTCGGAGCTTAGGGACGGGGCTGGAAGTGGTGCCGGGAAAGGGGGCACCTCGGGGAAGTTTGAGGCGGGAAAGGAGCGGATCTAGGGAGGTGCAGGGTAGTAGCTCCGGAATATTATTAGGCCGGGGGAGCAGGCAGGAAAACTCCGCCAGGGGAGGGGAGGGGAGGTTGATGGCACAGTGATGAGGAAGAGCGGGGGGCGGGGGGAGAGTAAGGAGGGGGTCGCAGGCAGGACCCCTTTTTGTAAAATTCAGGGGTGGAGCAGCTATGGAAGAGCCTAAATAAGGGAGAATCTCGGGTGAAGCCTGCAAAAGGCAGGGGACTGGGATGTGCACTAAGAGCTTCTGTAGCTGGAGGTCCTTGCCAGAAGGAGTCTACTGTATTCAGAAGAGAACTTAATCTGAGAAAAGACAGAGGATGTGAGAGAAAGAATGAGGCTGAAGGGTATGGCATAGTAGAGGGCTATGCTGAGTGGCAGAAGGAACCAACAAGCAAAGTTCAAAAGATGAGTGGAATTTCTAAGGTGAAGAGAGTTTGGAAGAGGCTTTAAATCAAGGAGTAAACTCTGGCATATGGGATTTAGGGTAGAAATAAAATTAATACAGCATGTCCCAAAAGTTTTGGTGCAGGTTTCGGCTTTTAAACTTCACTCAGACTTTTGGGACACCCTTCATTTCACACGGGGAAAAATATTGGTGGGAGGAAAGACCTGTCCTTAGGGAACAGTCCTTGCATAGCAGGATCCAGGACCTTATGGAGTAGTCGCTGTCTCTTTCTGGGATTCTGCTTCCATTGAGCTAATATTTTTCTTTCCGTTTTGGTGAAAAGAAATAATCTTTGAAATGGATTTTCTCTAGCTGAGCTACACACTACAGTTAGACTCTTAGCAGGCTGTCTTATTACTTTTTGGCTGAGGAAGGATCTGCTGTCTCCGCCCCTGCTTCTTCCTTTCCCTTCCCTGCCAGAGATCTCCTTTGTTTATTCATTGATGGCTTGTAGGTGACTCTTCTGTTTAGTGCTGGGATCTTGTCTAAAAAGAGGTGGAGCTATTGTGGTATCTTAACCCCTCTACTGGAAAGGCAAAATCAGTGTCCTGGAATTAGTACCCCTCCAAATTGGACAAAATAAGAATTTGAAGTATATTTCCTTCCTATCAATAACTTCACATTGAAGGAACACATTTGCTGTGATTCATTTTTGTTTTCCTTTTTCAGTAAACACACAACAGTGTTTTCTCATTTCTGATTTTTCTCATTTAGAATTTTGTTTTTTTTAGTGTATGGAATGGTTACCTTTAGTTTTGTTTTTTTTGTCTGGACCTGAGATTTCATAGATAAACTGAATTTGAGAGTTTGGAAGTTCAGTACTCTCCCCCCACTTCAGGTTGATTATTCTGAAAAAGTTGTTTAGGAAGGAGTCAAAGAGACTTGTCCCTCCTGCTCATTAAATCTTGAACCCAGATCTTCAGGCTCCAAAGTCATCCCTCTCTCCACTCTATAACAAGGCTTTTGTACTTCATTTTACTCATGAAATGTTTTATTATGTAAAGCATTTTTTTTGTTTTATTAATCTTTATAGTTGGACTAATTTTTGTGAATTGGTTTTAGATTACTACTAAAAATTACCGTCCACAATTTTTTCAGAATTTCTGTCACAGGTGTTATACAGCACTACTGTATTTTGTCAATGAAAATCAGTTTATTGATGAAGTACTGTGCAGCATGAGATAGGACAGTCAGTCATATTTTAAACAATTTTTCATCTTTTTAAACAATTTGATTATCATATATCTAGGCAAATCTAAGAGCTTTTAAATGCCAAATTTATGTGATTTCTCTAAAAAATTAAGTCTATTTTAAAAAATTACGATTCTTTGCTCTAGGTAATTTGAAAAAGGTCTAAAATAACTTGTGACCATTTGGAAGGAAGCAAGGAGCAATCTGAAGTAAACTGGGAAGATTTATGTTCTATTTTAAACTTCTGAATATTTACAATGAATGGACACAGTGATGAAGAAAGTGTTAGAAACAGTAGTGGAGAATCAAGGTAAGCACTTTTAAAAGGTATATTTGCTATGAGAATACTATAGAAAATACAGTATTTTGCCAAATTTCTTTGCAATGGACAGTATTAACAATTTAATTCCTTCCTTATAGGAGAGCTTTTGAACTTTTGGTTTCTTTGGGCTATTTAAATAATTCTGTCACTTTCCTGTATTTGAGTAGCTAGAGAAGCATTGTATGTATTTTGATTTTTGAGTTTTGTCCCATTCTGTTGCATGGAGAAAAAACTTGATCAAAGAATACAATTCTCCAAAGACTTCATATCATTTGTTTTGATGACTCAAAATTTGCCAGTAAAGAGAAAGTTTTATGATAGTTTTGACTGCATTGCTGCCTCTTTTGGTGATTTCATCCATTTCTATGATTTCATTAATCACCTCAGTGTAGATAACTTCCAAATCTAGATTCATTCCAAGCCCTTTCCTAGAACTTCATTCACACATTTCCAGGTGCTTGCTGTACATTTCCACTAGCACCTTAAATTTTGCATCTCTATAATGAATTCACTAATTCCACATCTTTACCTTGCCCCCGCTCCCCATGTACAAACTTTTCTGTAGATAACTCCAACATCTTTTTTGTCATTCAGGCTTGAAACTTCAGAACCATCTTTCATCTGTTCTTAATTCCTATTTCCCAAATCCAGTCATGTACCAAATTCTGCCTGTTGTAACACTGAAATATCCTTTGTCATCTGAAACCACCTTGTTTTCTATTTTTCATTTCTTTTGCATAAATTAATAGTTTTCCTAACTTTTCTTGCCTGTAGTTTCTCTTTTTAATACATCTTTCATTTCTGGCCCTATAGTACCTTCCCAGTGTATTACTCAGATCATTTTAGTCAGCATCTATGATGTCTATTCATTTCCTTAAAATTTCTCTGTGGACTCTTTCTCTACCAAATAAAATTTAAATTTTATATTTTGATACTTAAGTGGAAGCTTAGAGTCTTGTAGAGGGCACCAGCCTTCCTTTGTCTGGAAGGTCTAGTTTCCAGTTTTGTTACCTTGGGCAAGTCATTTAACCTCTAAGTGCCCTAGGCTATGCTCTTAAAACTTTCAGTTTCAGAACAGTTGATGAATTGCATTCTGCATTTCTAAAGAAAGATTTCTATTTTGAAGCTCCCCATTCATATGAAATCAGCACCCTAGACCAGAAACATTAAAAAAAAAAAAATAGAACAGTAGACTAGAACAAATTAGTACATTAGACCAAAAACATAAAAAATCAGCCCTTGACATTTGTGTTCTTCCACTATGTAACTCCTACTACCTTTTTTTAAATAATTAATTTGTTTATTTACTTTTAGTTTACATCATTCAGTTCTACAAGTTTCAGATTTTCTCCCCTTCCCTCTGCCCCCTTGTCCATGGCAGCATGCAGTCAGACATAAGATCTACAAATACCCAGGTTGTAAAGAAGGTTTATAACCAATGGAATGAACAATGGGAAAGAGGAAACAAAACAAAACAAGAAAAAGAAAGAGGGCAAGTAGTTTGCTTCAATCTGCATTCAGACTGCCATTCTTTCTCTGCATGTGGATATCTCTTTCCCATTATGAGTCTTTTGGAGACTCCTATTGCCTTTTAAAATTTACATTGACTATGTGAAATCACAGGCCTAGACAAAAAAAGTATGTATGTGTGTGTGAGTATATATACACACAAAGGTTTCTCTGTCTCCTACATTTTCAGCCTTGTCTTACCTCACATACACTAGTTTACATATACTCTCTTATCTTTACACTAGTCCTTCTTTTGAACCAAACCAGATCACTAGTCATTTCCATTTCTCATCCTGCCTACTCGCATTTCAGTGCCTTTATTAAACCTTCTGTCCAGCTGTCCTGCATAGTTAGCTCGTATTCAGTATAACATTCCGATTAAAATCTTCTTTAAATTATCCTTTAAAGCCCAGTGGAGATGCACCTCACTTAATAGTCTTTACTATCTCTTCAGTTGAAAGTGAACTTTCCATCAAAATTCATGACTTTTTCCCCCTTAAATGTACTCATTCTGCTTTGTATCATTGTTATTTCTCTATATATCTTGATAAATCTTACCTGTCTTAATTCATTCTCAGAAATTCATCCTTGTATTCTTATTTTATCTTGTATTCATCCTTGTATTAGCACAGGGTTTTTTGTTTTGTTTCTGTATGTAAATGTTGATTGAAAATAGCGAGTAAATCTGCTCTCATTTTGTCAACCATTGATGAAAATAATTAGTGTAGGGCTTTTTTGAATCTGATAATATTCATTACAAATAGGGCAACCAGTAAAAGAAAAGAGAACACGATACTTATGTTTTCATCTCACACATTGTGATTCAAACTTTTATTGCTAATGTATTGTTGTGACCCTCTCATTTTCTAAAAGCCCGAGGTTTTCATTAGAAGAGTAAGTATACTGCTTATGAGGTTTTTTTCCTATGTGTATCTAAGCTGAAGATGATCAGTTGAAGCATCTTTGCAAATAAGATTTGTAGGTTTTTATATAAGCATAGGGAGAAATAACAGGGTTTTTTTCTTTTAGTAATTATCTACTATACCATATTTATATACATGTGTACATATATGTGTATATATGTATACTTACCCATATGCATATACTTTAAAAGTCCTTTGTACATTTAGTAGCATATGGAGTGACTGATTTTTTTAAATTGTATTTTGCTGTATTCCAAAAATTATATTATTATTACCTTGTCAGAATACAAGTAAAATAGATTTTCTTAGTTTCCTGTGACTAAGGTAAAAGATGATAATTTTTAAAATCCTCCATGTCCCTCTCTCTGATTTAACATTTTACCTTGTATACTTCAAGGATCTGTAATTTCATTGGTATGGCTACTGCCTCCACTGACACAGTACTGAGCCATGTCTGTAACTTAGGAGATGGACTTGGAGAGTTGCTAAGTCACCCAAATTTATTGTTATGCTGCCAAGCTGATGCCAAGCCTCTTTGACCTTAAATAGGATGGTCTTTGGACAATATATCTCCACAACCTAACTCTAGGCTTTTAGTATATCATTAATGAAAATTAGAGGTAAACAGAAGGAACTTTAATCAAGCAATCATACCTCCTTCAGGTTCATATATATATATATATATGTTAAATTTATATTTCAGTTGATTGTGTCATATGAGTTTTAAGAATTGATTGCAACAAATGAAACTCACTTATTGTCTTATATAGGATAGAAAAATACTACCTAATATCTTTACTCAATGTGTACTTGTGGAGAAACAGGAAAGGTGAGCATCAGGGAAATATTGGTTAGTCAGAAAGATATCTAAAAAAGTAGAGGGTAGGAAACAAAAATGTGATGTAAATCTGTTCTGTGCCATGCAGCAAATGACAAAAACATTCCTCCCCTCTACCCCCCTTTTATATAAGAAAGCATGTTGTGTTAAGGACAATAAACTGGATTCTAGTTCCAGTTCTGTTATATGCTAGCTTGAATAAGCCACTTAACATTTCTGAGCCTTAGTTTCCTAATCCAAAAAGTCTGTTGGTTGGATGAAATGATCCCTAAATTCGCATTGGTTTCATTTAGTATTTTTACTTTGGAGTCATATTATTGCTACTTAAAAATGGAAGTTAAATATTCCCAACTAATACTTTGCAATCTAATCTAAATAGGCTGTAATGTATGATTTTTTTATAAGGGTAAAAATTATTTCTGAAATATTTATAAATGCATTTAATATTAATTAATTTCAAAACATTAATATCAAAAATTCTCACAGCTAAATTTTTAAATTCTTATTTGTTCAGAGGTTACTACCTAAAGAGCATATAGAATTTTTTTTGAAGTTTCTTTAAAACAAAAAAATGGATTATTTGTCATTTGAATTTCTTCCTCTGATTTGCCTTTTTTGAAGATTTTTTCCCTTGAAATAAATTTGATTTTTAAAATCAAATCTTAGACCCTGTCAATTCCAAAATAAGTTTCAGAATAATCTAAATTTTTATTTCTGAAAATTATTTTTAACATAAAAATGTTCTCCTGGCAATGGTTGTGAATGATGGTGAACACTACAGTCTTCAAAGAATCAAAGGTGTAGTAAATACATAGAGTAATGGAGAGATGCATGAATAGTAAAAACAATCTGTAGCCTGATGACATAAGCAGAAAAGATGATATAACATAGTGGTGTCAAACTCAGAAACAAGTGCTCCTAAGTTTGTTTTTAGAAAATCATATATAAACTTTTATTTAGGAAACCATATATTAACATTATGTTCTATTGTATTTTTATCTGTTTTGTTAAATATTTACCAATTTCCTTTTAATCTGGTTAAGACTACATTAGGGAGTGTTACAGGCCCAGTATGTTTGACACCTCTGGTATAGAGGATGTCATCAAGGAAATGTATGATTGGAAAAGGCGGTAAGCCAGTCATGTGTTAAGAGGAAGGATAGCAGATGGACAGAGTGTTACACATAAATTGTAGAAGCAATCCAGAGAGAAGCCTCTGACACCTTAGGTCTATCTTGTGTGGAGTATCTGTGGAGGGATAACAGAATGAGAAAACATACTACGCTGATGGTAGTATAGACCCACATTCATGTAATCACCAATCCATGGAATAGTGATGATTCCTTAATTGAAGATTGTCATTCTATTCAACAAACATTTATTGTACACTTCAAGTCTTATGCTAATTTGGGGGCATATAAAGACAAAAAATAAAATAATCTCTTCCCTTAAGGAGCCTTTATACAGCTTAGAAGATGCGTCATGTATAGAATATTATATATATGTATATACATATGTATGTATAAGATACTTTGAGTAGGCGTAGAACATTCACAATTGATTTTCAAAACAAGTCTTCATGGTGTAAATAGCATCTGAACTGATCATTGAAGTAAAATAAAGATCCTCAGAGGTAGAGACAAAGGACAAAACAGGTATAAGGGGCAGCTTGTACAACGTGGCATATCAAGTATGGAAACAACTAGTAGGACAGTTCAGGTGTCTAGCTTCACATGTGTTTTTTGGTTTTTTTTTTGGTTTTTTTTTTTTTTTAAGAGGGCAG
This sequence comes from Pseudocheirus occidentalis, assembly GCA_028646575.1. Taxonomy (NCBI): domain Eukaryota; kingdom Metazoa; phylum Chordata; class Mammalia; order Diprotodontia; family Pseudocheiridae; genus Pseudocheirus; species Pseudocheirus occidentalis. The sequence goes on from CM053594.1 coordinate 334,293,153, forward strand.
TTGGGTTAAGTGACTTGCCCAAGGTCACACGGCTAGTTTTTGTGTTAAGTGTCTGAGGCCGGATTTGAACTCAGGTACTCCTGACTCCAGGGCAGGTGCTCTATTCACTGCACCACCTAGCCGCCCCTTCTAGCTTCACATGTGAAAGAGAATAATAGGAAATAAGTCTGGAAAGATAGGTGGTTGTGAAGTATCTTTGCTTGAACACTTGTGATCCTGGCCTTTTAACTATTACAACTACAGTCCTGCTTGTATCGAGTCCATTTTTTTTTATTGTTTCTGTATTAATGAACATCTGGCATAATAAATAAATCCACAAGCTCTCTACAAATTTTATTTCAGCCAATGATTTTATTCTTCCAGTGTTTTTTTTTTTATTTGTTTGTTTTTTTTTAAGAGGTAGCATGATATAGTCAAATGGATGGAGTACCTGTCTTGGAGCCCCATAAGACCTCATTTCAAGTCCTTCCTTGACAAATACTGAGTGTGTGATGTTGGGAAAGTCATTTAATCTATCAAAGCCCCAGGCGACTTTTTTTCTCCAATAAATTTTTATTCATGTCTTTTGTTTTGTCTTCACCTAAATTTCTGTGTGTATTCCTTTCTTCCTCCCAGAGAGCCATCTCTTATAACAAAGATTTAAAAAGGTGGGGTGGTGGTTCAGCAAGACACACATCTAATCTGACATTCTGTATCCTGTTTAATATTCATAGTATACTGCCTCTGAAACTAAGGTACAGGGGAAGGTTCCTTCTCATTTCTCTTCTAGTAACAATAATAGTAATAATTAGCATTTATATAGTGCTTTAATTAAGGTTTGCAGAGTGCTTTACAATTATTATCTCATTTTATCCACACAACAATCCTGGAAGTGGGTGCTATTATCCCCACCGTAGCCACTAAGAAACTGAAGCCACTAAAATTATGTAGCCAGGGTTACACTGTATCTGAGGCTGGATTTGAACTTAGGTCTTCCTGGTTTTAGGTCCATCATTGTCATGTTTTTTTTTGTTGTTTTTTTTTTTTTGGAGGGCATTTGGGGTTAAGTGACTTGACCAAGGTCACACGGCTAGTTTTTTGTATTAAGTGTCTGAGGCCGGATTTGAACTCAGGTACTCCTGACTCCAGAGCCAGTGCTCTATCCAGTGCTCTATTCACTGTGCCACCTAGCCGCCCCCCATCATTGTCATGTTAAGCTGCCTTTAGGGTCTACCTTCCTTGGTCATTGTAATATCACAGCATTTGGTTTCAGTTGTTTTAGTCTTTTGTGATTTTCTTTGCTTCACTTTTCATCATTCTTATACTAATCTCTCTCTTACTCATTCTTAAGTGGTGTGTGGTGGTATGGAATATACCTTGTACCTATGATATTTCTATCCCAGGATAATGATGCACGATCACAGAATATGTATGTCCTCCTTCTTAAAAGAAGACATTTTTGTGTCTTAGAGATTTTGATTTGAGTTTCCCAACATTTCTATATGAGAAAGATGGTAATGGACCCCTATATAGGTTAACTAGCACTTTCTATAAGAGGGACTCAACAAACTACAATTTGAATAATAATATTGGTTTTATTAAGAGGACATTTTTTCTTTTTTTCTTTAATCACTTGTTTGGTTTTAAATCAGAGCAAAAAGTACTTTTTCTCCTTTATCTTTTACCTCTAACCTTTTCATGTATTATTGTTGTGGAAATAGTCTGAGGCTAGGGGAACAAAAAGTAAAAAGCTTTCTAACTGGCTAGGTCCTTATGCTTCTGAAATTCTGAGTTCTCCTAGGCTTAGTGCAAGGATTCTTTTAAAACATTTTTGTATCCTAGATCCCTTTGGCATTCTGGTAGAACTTTATAGGATCCCTTCTTAGGATAATATTTATTGCCTATATTCACAAGTAAAGGAAATACTAAATTTCAGCTTGAGATTAGTGAAAATAAAGATAAATATTTTCTCATCCACATTGGACCTCAGACCCCAGGTTAAGAACTACTACTTTAGATATACATGTGCACATATACACACATGTATGTCTCTGTCTTATCCATATTACATTATAACATATATATTGTTCTACATAATATATCATTATGTGTATTATATATTAGAATAATATATACTCATAGCCCGAAGCTAGATAGTTGCTTTTTTAAAACTGTATTCAAGAAGCAAATTCTCTTACTGTTTTGCTTCAGTTCTGTCCATTTATGTGAAGCTAACATTTCGAATATTTTTGTTGAAATAGCTTTTTGTCTTAGATGTCAAATAGTGATAGAGAAAAATTAATAATAAACCCTAAAGCATCTTTAAGTGTGCTGAATGTAAAAAAAAATCTTTAATGTAAGCTTGAATTTTAGACTTGAGTCTACTATGAAGCTGCTTGTTCCCCATAATTGCCATGTACATCTGTGACAGTATTTGCACTTTTAAAATCCAGTAATTGAAACAAAAAAATCACTCTTTGAAAATTTTGGTTGATACAGGACACTTAGATTTCTTCTTGAAAGTGTTAACTTGAGTTTTTCTGCATGTAGGGGCAAACTGATTGACCAATCAATAGGAGGGAAAATGATGAAGTTAGAAAGTAGGTAGTAAAATGGGTCACTTTCTTAGTACTGCATGGTTGCTTACTGCATTGAAATTTATCTTCTGGGAAATGTGTGTCAGGATGCACCTGCAACTGTTTCAGCCCAACACAAGGTTGTATGTAACTGAAGAAGATACTCCTAAAGACAGTTCCTTCACCAGTAGTATTTCACAGCAACAGTTGCCACCTGTGTTTACTTGTTTTATTACTTGCAACCAGACTTTTCAAACTTGGTTAGCAATTTTCCCATTTTAACCTCCCTATGGTAATGTTCCATTGGAGGAATAAACTGGAGAAAAGAAGCAGAAAATTAAATATTTGTTTGGTTTTTGAATGACTAGTATATTCTTTATTCTAGAAAAAAGTGTGTGAATGCATAATTTGCTGTTCAGTAGAAAGTTTATTTAGCAGATCAGGTGCATATCTTTTTGAAATTATTGTGGAAATTCCATTTTGATTAATTTTGATCATTTTGCCCCTTTGAAGTAATTCTTAATACTCTGCAGTGAATCAGTAACTTGTTTCAGCTTATATCTTATGAATGATTGTTTTTTTGTATCACAGTTTTATAGTGCTTCATACACTGATACACTGTTGATTGTGTTATGCAGATAAGTCTTAGGTTTGATACTGTTATTTTTATTTACAGACATTTCACAATACCTTAAAAATTGTATCCACTTATAAATAATCTTTACAACATAGTTATAATATATATTAGAATGTAGCGCTTTGAGAGCAGGAACTATCTTCCATTTCCAATTGTATCCCCAGTGTTCTACACATAGTAAATGCTTATTAAATGTTTTTTCATTCATTCATTCATAGCTTGCAGTTAAGCATTACGAGAATCATGCAGTCTGTCACTTGACATTCACTGATATGGTAGCAAATATTTCTATCTGCTTTTTGGGTACCATTTAAATGTAAACCAAGAAATATTTAATATTCATTACCTTGGTACTTAGTATTTTAGTGGCACAGTACTTAATGAGTTTTGACACTCTTTGTATCTTCCCTTATACAAAATTGATCAACTTGCTAAGCATTTATTAAGTAATTACTATATATGTGTGTGTCATTGTTGGCTTCAAGGGTGAAAGACAGAAATGCTCCCAAGAAGCTTACATTCTATTGAGGATGACAGCATGTATGTGTAATTATGTATGAAATATATATAAGGCATTTTGGGGGTCTAAGAATGGCTTCATTTAAGTAGGTGACATCTGTAAATGAACTACTTTTTTTTTTAAGTTCTGAAAAGCACCAAAGTACTGTTTTCCATTGTTGGTTTTTCAATTATCTTTAAAAGGCGTACAATTTTTGGGAAGAATTTTAATGGAGTTTTAAAAAATCATCCCTCTCTTAAGTATGCGCTTTACCTCATTTCCTTCCCAAATTGTATCTATCTATCTATCTATCTATCTATCTATCTATCTATCTATCTATCTATCTATCTATCTATCTATCTAGTGCTTAACCCAAAAGTAAAACTTTTGTGAATCTCAGGGATATAGTTGGTGGTAACACTAGTAAGTAATCTTCCTGATGAATGAATTCACCAGATTCTAAAAATAAGAGATTACTTTGATCATCATAGTCAGTGGAGGATACTACTAAATACATAGTCCAAAGGAAAGCTCTAGTTTTAGAGTCAAAGTACCTACCTGAATATGAATACTGAATCTCATTTACTGTTGGTATTCTGTGCTTCACAGGTGCTTTATTGGATATAATTTTCATTGCATTATGGTCAGAAAAAATCCATTTACTGTTTCTGTTTTTTCTTGCGTTTGTGAGGTTTTTATGCTTCAATAAAGGTCAGTTTTGTGAAGATGCTTTGCATAGCTTCTTAATGCCTTGTTTATATTATGGTTAGATTTCTCTAGGTCTGAGGGGGTTAAATTGAGGTCCCCCACTAGTATAGTTTTACTGTTTATTTTGCTTTGTCTGAGATCAAGATTGCTACCCCTGCCTTTTTTTTTTTTTGCTTGCACTTAAGCATGGTAGATTCTGCTCCAGTCCCTTATTTTAACTCTGTATCTTTGTTTCCAACGTGTTTCTTATAAACTATATGTATTCTGGTTTCTAATCCATTCTGCTATCTTATGTTTTATAGACTAATTCATCCTACTCACATTCACAGTTTTGATTGCTAATTATGTATTATTTCCTTCTATTCTATTTTCTTATACTTAAACCTCTTTTTATTTTACCCTGTCACTTCTTCAAGACCACTTCTGACAACTGCCTCTCTTAATCTACCCTACCTCTTATCCTTACCCCCTTTCTCTTAATCTCTTTTCCTCTTATTTCCCTGTTGGGTATGAATTTTTGTACCCAACTGTGTCTATGCATTCTCCCCTCCTTGAGCCAGTTCAGATGGAACGTATGTTCAAATGTTGTCTCCTCCCCCCACCAACCCCTCACCATTTTACCCTCTTTTGTTTAAACTTTTCTTTGCTCTTTTTTTTTTTTAAATCTCCTTAACTCTTTCTTGAATAACGCTTTCCTTTTCCCATTTTTTTCTACTGCTCTTATTTGGTTTTTGATTTTTTTTTAACTCATCTAAGAATTTTGTTGGGCTTTTATTCAGCTTTCATTTTTCTTTGAGATTTTTCTTGTAGGTATTTTCATGTCATTTGTTTTATATGTTTGGTTTGAGTTTCCTTGTTACTGTAATAGCTCTTTATTGTTAAGTTCTTTATTTGTTTGCTCATTCTTTCATCCTATTTCTTGACTTTGGACTCTACGTTACTGTTGGGTTCTCTGCTCACTTTTGGCAGAGATTATCTGACCTGAGCTTCTGTGTTTTTATGATCTTATGCTATTTTCAGAGCTCAGTCTGGGGCATGAAAGTTTTTACTGCTTCCAGAATGATGTTGACTGGGGAGAGTTTGTTCACTGCCTACCTGGTATGAACTTTGCAGCTTCTTGACCTAGGTTTGAATATATTTGATTATGTGTAGTTGAGTTTCCTTAGACTGCTAATAAACTCAGTTACTGTTAGCCCATTAGGAGGTTCTGCAAGTTCAGGGGAACTAAATTGCTTGACTCTGATGTTGGTTATTTGCCCTCTTATTCTCCTGCAGACTTATGTGCAGGGATAAAGGTTAAAACTGAGTCCCTCCTCTGTTCTCATGCTCAGAGCCACAGAGCTAAGTTTTTGGAATTTGTTCCTTGCTCTGTACTCAGTTAGGGAATTTCTTGTTTACAGCTTCACCTTCTGCTTTCTGCACTGGAACTGGGTAATGGGCTACAGAGCTGCCAGATGATACCTGTTCCTGTTCCCAGTGCTGATTCAGGGGTCCCCTGGGGTGTCTACCTGCCCTGTGATTCCAGTCCTGGTAGTCAGTCACAAGCCTCTTACCATTCCAGGGCACTTGATTGCTTCTCACTGCTGACCCCAAGACTGCTGCCATTGCCTCTGCTACTGCTCTGTGTTCCTGGTCAGCTCCTAATCCAGTATCTGAAGACCTCTCTTTCTTCCTAAGCTGCCCTGACCTGGAAAAATGACTCAGTGTGACTTTTTCTTGGCTTTCCCAATCAGGATTTGGTATGTCATGTTTTTTAGGTTGTTGAGGAGGCATGTTGGGTAAATTGTGCAGAAATGCTATCTGTCACCTTGCTATCCTGACTTCACCTCCACTATTTGGTCTTGAGCAAGTGACTTAACCTCTCTAATTCTTAATTCCTACATCTGTAAAGTGATGACTAGATGAATTGTAAAGTCTCTTCTAGTTCTTGATCTGTGCTCCTGTTATTGAGTCCCATCTGACCTAAAATAATTTATGACATTTCTTGAGTGCAGTCACTTATTTTTTGTTTGTTTGTATAATGTGCAAGAACACATTCACTTTTAGCTAGTAGGTATGATCCTTATTTTAGTATTTCATTTTACCAAGTAATTGATTTTACTTTATTTGTTTAAAAAGTTATTAGGGCCAATTATGAACAAAACATTGTGTGCTTTAAGCATTCAGGGAGATACAAAGATGGAAAAATGTCTCTGATGTCAAGAAGTTTATAACCTATATGTCATGTAAGTGGATTTGATCTAGTTGAGTAGTATTTTTTCATATTTTATCACTGGAAAATAGATTTATATGAAGTACTTGGCACAGTTCCTCATTCATAGTTGGAGCTTAATAAATGTTTGTCCAATTGATGTTCTCTTTTACCCAAAGTTAAACAGTGGGTAAGGTGTTTATATGTTGCTTAGATTATTATGTGATGCTTTGAGTAACATTGCTGGCCTATATCTAGTGCCCTTTACGTCATAGAGAAAATATTTTTTGATGTTAGAAAAAGGAGAGGAAAGGCAGAATTTAGCATATTACAAATCATAACTAGAATAAAAGGTAATATCTGCTTTGGAACAACAGATACAATACATAGAAACATTCTAATGTAGCTTTGTAAATAACTGTTCTTTTGGAGTCTATACAATTCAGCACCAATTTTATTATTGTTAGACATGGTAATAAGTTACAAAGTTAAAAGATATTGACAACTAAATATGTATAAATGAATGTAAAAACAAATGCATGTTTTAAAATGTGTTTGGATATATATAGACTAGTTAAGGTGTAAAAAGATAGTTTGGCAAATTACTGAAATTTGAAGTAGTAGTTGAAAAAAGAATTGTAGAACTGATGATACTTTAGCAGAGTTTTGAAGGCAGAGAAAGATGTAGTTCAGAAACAATGGAAAATACTTTTAATCCCAAGGATGAGGAAGTAGAATTTCTTGCAAATGACAAGCATTGATCTTGCATCCTTTCCTGTTACTTCCAGTCTCTAAAAGAAACCACCAATCTCTCAAAACAAATCCATTTGATGCATCTGTTGCTGAGGAGTCTTTTGACCTTGGTCTTAAATTGTATTCTGCATCCACTGCTTAGGGAAAGCCAGGAATTTGTTTTCAGAGATGGGCCAGAAAATTGATTAGAAGGCACATAATGGATGATTATTCCATTTCTATTCAGTTAAATTCCATTAAAAAGTAATTTTTGGCATGTTGGGAAAACATAGAACACTAGTTATTAAAAAATAAGCTTCTTGTTGAAGTTTCCTTTGACTATGACCTGAAAGATACTTTGAGGGTATGAGTAGAATGGCCAGGTTACAGGAGAAACAGAGTCTTGGTTGAACAGCATTGACTTCAGGAAATGTATAGGAATGAGATGACAGTCACCACAAGAATTGTTGAAAAAACCTTTTTCTCTGTGAACTTCACTGACAGTGACTGCTTAGCACTCTTCTTTCTCAGACATGCAATAATTATGCCTCAAACAATTTCTTAATTCTTATTAGTTATTACCTTAGTCTCAATTGAATGAAAAACTGAATTGAGAGAGTATCTAACGTTCAATTAATATCTAAAATCACCTTACTCGAAGGGATCCATGTTCTTCTTATCTAGATATTTCTTTCATTAGTACAGATCACAACACATCTATATCATCTCATCCTTTGAGACTTCTATTTATGCTTTCCATTTGCTACACAGGGGATCTATTTAGAATTCTGGAGGTCTTCCTTTTCTTCCTTCCTTTCAAATGCTGCTTTTATTATTCCCTTCCTACTTTTTATCATCCTTCCTTCCTAATGCATATCTATCTTTCTTCCCTCTTCCTCTCTCCTCCTTTTTTTCTCTCCTGTTCCTTCTCCCCCCCAAAAAAAGAATATTCATGTGAAATGAAGCATTCCACAGGACCTCTTTATCTCTTACTGTATTGCATTTCACCTTTTCAAGCATACGTTTCCTACATGATATTTGAATTCATAGGTCAGTGTTGGAAATACAGTACAGCCTACTTATTCCCACTGTGTATCCTTACAGTGCCTTTTAGTTCATTCATAGCCTTAATTGTTTTATAGTGATATGATGTTTTGAAATTCTCTGCCTTCTCAGTGGGAAAACATTAGTGTTCATAAAAAATGTGTGTATGTATTTTGAAGAACAAGCTTGGGATCATTCAGACACTGTCCAGTTTCCTAGACGTAATCCATCTTACTCTCTGTTTACTAGTTCTGAGCTCAACCAACAGTGTTAAAGATATCCTTCCTTCCGTCCGTCTGTCCATCCATCCATCCATCCATCCATCCATCCATCCATCCATCCATCTGTCTATCTAATATGCTTCTGTATTATTTTAGTGGACTGACCTTCTAAGACTAATTATTATGGTCTGCGCGTTAGGAAATTTTCTGACCGTTTAGTTTTTCTGTATGGTTTGTTAATCCAGTCTCTTTTAGGTAATGGATTTCCTTGAAGAAATCTTGTAATGTTCTGGTTCTTGATTCATTTAGTTCATTTTCATATAGAAACAGCATTTGAAAGAACTTATCATCAGTAAGGAACCCCTCTCCATGTTGGGTCGTTTCTAGGAAATCTTCCATGATAGTGGTAAACACCTTTGGTCAGTGGTTCTCAACCTTCCTAATGCCGCTATCCTTTAATACTTATATGTGGGCGTATCTGCATGTGGGGAGACTCACCTGGAGACAGATAGAGGAGAGGTTGTCTTGGTTCCTAAGACCATTGGAAATACGTTTTCCGGTGGTCTTAGGTGACCCCTATGAAAGGGTTGTTCGATGCCCAAAGGGGTTACTACCCACAGGTTGAGAACCGCTGCCTTTGGTGAACATAAATCTCCATAGTGTGCCTTGCTTGACAATTAGACAGTTGAACAGAGTTGTCTCTTTTATTATTTTTATCAAGGAATCCTGTACATTCTCGATATAGGCACAAGAGACTTCTTATTGGTGATGAGCCTTGAAGGCAGTTTTATTATGATAAATCAAAGGCAATTTTGTAATCTAACACCAAAGAGTGGAATCTTATCTTCAGCTGTATGATTATAAAACTATGATCTGGCATTTAAAAAAAGTTTGTGAAAACTCATTTGTTACCTTCTCATTTTTATCAAGGATGCTTTTAAAATGAATGTCCAGAATGTTTTTTCAAAGATACTTTAAAGTCAAGAAAAAAAGCAAATGGGTTGTTAGTTTTTGATGTCTTTTTAATAAACTTTTTTGGTTATCAAAGAATAATTAATCATTCTTTCCACACCCCACACCCCCATTTTTGGTATCCTCTCCTTTCTAAGATATTTTTTAAAATGATCCCTCAGTGCTTTAAAGATTATGCTCCTCCAGCACAGCTTTTTTATTTGTACTGTATCTAGCTCAGCTGCTCTTTCTGACTGACTTTTGATTTTGCTATGTTACCTTCCTTATAAATAAAATACTGGAGATCTAGGTGTAATGTATGGTCAAAGAGAAGATTTTTTTTTTTAACATTTTTTTATGTAATAAATTTTATTTCTTGTTTACGTCATTCATTTTCATGAGATTTTTGAATTACAGATTTTCTCCCCATCTTTCCCCTACCACAACCCCAAAACAGCGATCCCACTGTAGAGCCCCTCCCCTGGTCTGCTCTATAACTTTCTTGTAGGGCAGGGAGGGTCTCCCTACCCCAGCCCATGTATATCTTAATTCCTAGTTGCGGGTATTGCAGAGCTTTGAATTCTAGATTCTTTCAATTCCTCCCTTGTCACCCACCCCTGTTGGACAACCAATTCAATACAGGCTGTGTAGGTGTGATTATACAGGACATCTTCATAGTGGACATATTGTGACAGTGATCATATGTCCCTCCTTCCTATTCCTCCTCCCCTTCTTCTATTCTCTACCCTGTCCTTGTCCCTTTGTTGAAGTGTAAGCATCCAGCATCCCTCCCCCAGACCCTGCCCTCCCCTC
>CM053594.1:334304003-334317257 GCA_028646575.1 Pseudocheirus occidentalis
TTTGCTTCCTCTTTCTCATGTTGGCCAGTCAATTAATTGGTTGGTTTTTTTAGGTCTGTGAAACTCTGCTTCTAGGGGGGGAAGCTCTGTTCCAAATCGCTGGGGTTTTCCCAGCTGCCAGGGCTATTAGTGGGGTGTTGCAAGTCCCCCCCAGCTTTGGCTTGCTGAAAGTGCACCCCAGGACCACCACCCAAGACCAGGATCTGAATCCAGGCCACTCAACACAAGAGCACTTAGCCCAGATCAATCGATTCAGCCCCCCTGCGGAGTCCACAGGCCAGGGGCTCTGAAGCAGCCTGGTGTGGGCCACTGCTGCTGGTTCCAGTAGTTCTCCTCTGCCACTGCTTCCTTGCCCCGGGGGTAGAATGGCCAAACTGCTTTACCCACCCAATTAAGTTTCAAAGCTTCAGCTTTCACTAACTGTCTCTGAAGGAAGCTTCCCTCAGGCTGGTGCTTTAGATTTTCTTTGAAGCAGACTCAAGCTGTGGCTTGGGAGGCTCAGCTGCTCCTGGTGGCCGCCCTGGGGCCTTGCCTGGCCTCATGGTTTTGGGCTGGCCGTTCTCTGCTCCTCTGCAGTGTGAGCTGCGCCTCTCTGTGCCTCTCTGTCCTGCTCCTCAGGCCTTGGCAGATGTGGGGGTGCTGGAGGTTATAGAACTGCTGCAGGCTGGCTGCGGGGCTCTGCTTAGCTCCTTCCCACCGTCCCAGGCCTGGCCGCGGTCTCAGCTTCTGGCTGTTCCAGCCTCCGCTCTGAACACTGAGCCCCTGCTGCCGAGCTGCCTTCAGCGAGAGCTGGGTTCTCTGTATTTGTGTGAGTCTGAGAGTCCTAGACTTTCCTAGACTTTGTCTGGGCTCGTATGATCTGGATGTTTAGGGTGGCAGTGTGGGAGCTGCGGGACCTTGCTGCTTCTAGCCGCCATCTTGGCTCCGCCCCTGTTGTATTGTGTTTTTACTTATTTTGTTCAGCGTTTTCTAATTATATTTTAATCTGTTTCTGGGTGCATTCTGGAGTTTTGAATGTGTGAAGTGTTTGTTACCTCAGCTCTAGATCAGTGTTCTTTAAATAAGTTGCAACTCATAGTTTAAAAAGTGCTGAAGGGGTTGCATGTGAAAAAAATTTTTTAAGTGTTGTTCCAGATAGTAGAAAGCAGAATTAATTGGATATGGCCTTTATATGGTAATATCTGAGCCTTTCACTTTCACATTTGTGTAGACAATTTATTAAAGAGGAGAAATTTGTTTTTATAGAATAATATCCACATTTTATGATAATTACAAATTTTGCTAATAAAGATTGAATACTATGTTGCGTCTCCGCAGCTGCCTTTCCTATCACATTTTGAAGGAAGAAATCTTTTGATAGCTAGGTGATACTGTGGCTAGAACAGTTGTGTGACCCTGGGCAAGTCACTTCTATCTACCTGTTTCCTCAGTTATAACATGGGAATATTAACAACATCTATCTCCCTGAGTTGTTGTGATGTGTAAATTTGTAAAAGCATTCAGCAAAATTCCTGGCACATGGTAGGCACTTAAGAAATCCACCCTCCCTTCCCTCCTTCCCTTCTTCCTTCCTTCCTTCTTTCCTTCCTTCCTTCCTTCCTCCCTCCCTCCCTCCCTCCCTCCCTTCCTTCCTCCCTCCCTTCCTCCCTCCCTCCCTCCCTTCCCTTCCTTCCTTCCAATTCAACCAAACAGATGTTCCAAATTACTCAAAATTAGAGAAATGAAAATTAAAGCAATTCAGAAGTCACAGAACCATGCATGCTCTGTGATCCATTGAAACTGCTATTAAGTCTATACTCTAGGTTTAGTTTTTTTAAAAAGGAGGAAAAGAATCTATATGTTTTAAAAAATAGTTATAGCAATGAACCAGAAACAAAAAATTTGGTCACCAATTAGGAAATGGGTGAATTAATTTTGATATATAAGTATAATGGAAGGTTATTGTAATAATAAAGGAAAGGATTTCAGAAAAATCTGGGAAGACTTATATAAATTGGTGAAGGGTTGAGTGAATAGAGCCAGGAGAACAGTTTAATAATAGCAACAATACTATAAAGAAAAACAACTGTGAAAGACTTAACTCTGATCAGTACAATGACCAGTCAGAGGACTATTCACCTTCCCTTAATCTTCTTCTGGCTTCCCTGCTTCCTTACTACACACCTCTCTTTTCTCAAATTCAGATTGAGTGGAAATAAAACATTTTTTAGTGCACAAAAGATCACAGACAAGCAGGATAACCTTGAAAGTTATATTTTGAAATGATTACATATTTTAAAAGAAAAGTAAACTGTATATGAAGAACATTTAGTTTCATAAATAATCCTAAATTCAGAATTAAAAATAAATTTAAAAAGTAGTCCATATTGTATAAGTGTCAACAGTTCTACCGTGAAATAGCACAGTCTATGAAGTAGGCTTTTAGCAGTACAGCTCTTATTTTACCAAATTAATCACAGATTATAATTAGTGGAACTCAAGTTAATGAGATTTTATTATACATTTTCCTTCCATAAATGCTCTTTTAAAGCTTTTATTTTCTTTATTACTGTGATGTTCAGGTCTCAGGAGAATAATTATTCTCCTTTCTATTCCCATTCAGTATTCTCTAGAACGCCATTATATCTAACATTTAAAAAATTCCATTCATCTCCTTAGCTTCTTTCTTATTTATTTTATGGTCTAACCCTCTAGTTCTATAGAGGGTTATGCTATGACATTTGGTACATACATGTTCAGTATTGATAATAATTATCTATATCAATCTATCTCAACCTTCCTAATGCCATGACCCTTTAATACTCTGATGTGGGCGGACCTGCCTGGAGACGGATAGAGGAGCACTGTCTTGGTTACTAAGACCACTGGAAATAATTTCCTATGGTCTTATGTGAACCCTGTGAAAGGATTGTTTGACCACCAAAGGGGTCGTGATCCACAGGTTGAGAACCGCTGATCTATATTATTTTTTTAGCTAAATACTTAATTAACTGTTTATCTCTTTTAATTAAGACTATGGGTGTGTGTGTGGGGGGGCGGTTTATCAGAGATTATGCTTGCTAATACTGCAGTTTTTTATACTTTAGCTGAAGCATAATAGATTCTGCTGCAGTCTCCTAATTCTGTTTATCTTCCATTTCAAGTGTGTTTCCTGTACACAGCATATTGTCAGAATCTCATTTCTAATCCATTCTGCTCTCTCCTTTTTTATTTTATGAGTAAGTTCATCCCAATCCCATTCACAGTTATGATTGCTAACTGGAGGTTATTTCCCTCCATCCTATTCTCGTACTTTTTTTTCTTTTTACCCTGTCCCCTCCTCAAGAGTCTCTTCTGCTTCTGACCACTGCCTCCTTAATTTATCTTCCCTCTTATTCTGCTTTCCTCTCCCCCTTACCCATTTCTCTTAACCATATTCCCTCCTACTTTGCTACTGGGGTAAGATGAATGTCTAACTAATTTATGTATGTGAATTCTTCTCTCTTCAAACCAGTTCAAATGAGAATGAAGTTCAAATGTCTGCTCCCTCACATCCCAGATTATCCCCTCCATTGTATAAACTTTGGGGACATGTCTAATTTATGTGAGATGATTTTTTTCTTTTCTTCCTCTCCTCCTCCTGGCCTTGTGCATCCCTCTTTCTCTTTCTTCAGTTCTTTTGAGATGATAATAGAGTCACATCCATGGCCTTTGTCTAATTGGACAACCTCTTAGAGCCTAGTGATGATAAAATTCTGAAAGGTTACATATATTATCTTTCCCTGTAGAAATGTAAACAGTTTAACCTTGTTTGGTCCCTTCTGCTTTCTACTTCATCTTTACCTTTTTACGCTTAAATCTTGTGTTTAAAAGTAAAATTTTCTTTCCGATGCTTATCTTTTTTATTAGGAATGCTTGAAAGTCCTGTATTTCATTTTTTAAAATCTCTTTTTTTTTTTCCCTCCATAGGATTTTACTCAGTTTTCCTAGGTTAGAGATATTATTCTTGGTTTTAAACTGAGCTCTTTTTCCTTCTCAAATAACATTCCAAGCCTTCTGTTTCTTTATAGAGATGGCTGCTAAATCTTGTGATCCTGACTGTAGCTCTACAATATGTGAGTGCAGCAAACTCTTCCCTGACCTCCCAAAGAACCACAAACAAACAAAAGCTTCCAGAGAGATTTAGAATACATACCAGACCAAATCGTAGTGGGGAAATCCAAGAAAAAGGTCACAGTCATTTTCCCTCCCCAAATTGACAAAGGGAAATAGGTCTGAAAACTCCAGGGAAGGGAAATGAACAGAACCCTCCTGTGTGATGCTCAAGCAAGAGGCTATAAATGAGGGCAAGAGTCCTATACCTATACAAAACTTCCCAATACTCAAGAAAGCAGCAAGACAAGCCCAGATCTTAATGTTTACTAGTACACGGAACCTGGCATTAGCATCAAGTCTGTTGTTAGGAAGTAGCCTAGAAGAAGGAACAAACAAAAAGTCACGCTATCAAAAGCTATAATGATGAGATGGATGTTCAAATCACATACCTAGTAGAAATCATTTCCAAACTATCTACAAGAATAGGCTCGAAGTAAAATGCAGTCTGGGCACATATTCAACAAAAATTCTTGGAAGTGATTAAGCAAGGGGTTTAAAAAAAGATTTAAAATGGTTTTATAAATTAAATGAGAGCAGTGGAGGGAAAAGAATGGAAAAGAAATGAGAGCTATAGAAGAAAGAATTGGAAAGAAAATTAATGCCTTTGCACAAAAGCTACAACACTTTAATGAAGTAATAAACTCCTTGAAAATTAGAATGGACCAAGTAGTAGCCAGTGACTTCAGTAGACAAGAAGAAATACTGAAAACTAAGTCAAAAGACTGAAAAAAAAATAGAAGAAAAGTTAGAGTATTTCACTACAAAAGCAACTGGAAACCAGATTACGAATATTTGAACTGATGATACTCTATAACATACCCTCCCCTCCCGCCAAAAAAGAGCCTACATGTGATATTTCACGAGAATTTAGAAGGAAGCTGCCTAAATTTCTTAGAACCAAGAGCAAAGTGGAATTTGAAAGGATTCATTAGTCATCTCATGAAACAAACCCCAGTATGAAAAGTTCCAGGAATATTAGAACCAAAACACTATGAGAAATCAGAAAGAAAGAATTTAAGTAATGAGGAGCCACAGTTAGAATTATGCAAAAGTCAAGTCAGTCAGTAAAACAGTAAACTTTTATTAAGTGACTGTTATGTTCCCAGCAGTGTACTAAGCGGTGGTGTGGGGTGGTGTCCAATTATGGAGTAAGAAAGATAGTCTCTGCCCTCTGTGAGCTTTAAATCTGAGGGGTAAACAGGGACAAAAGGATGTTGAAAGGGTAGGGGGAGGGAAAGGATAGAGGATAGGGAAGGTATTGATGTGTATAAGGGCTTGGTAAAGAAGTCCAGAGTAGTACAACTAGGTGAGAAACGGAGAGCTGTCTGGCTTGGGGGGTCCTTCTTAAGTGAGGGTTTTAGAGAGAGTTCTCATTCTACCCTGCATTCAGAGGAATCCTGGGCAGAGAGTACTGATGAAGTATGAGTACCAAGGCTCACTTGATCTCTCAGGATGTTTGGGTAAGATAAATTCTGGCATAGTACAATAAGGTTGGAAAAGAAGAGTGTACATCTTGGAATACTCTATTCCTAAAGGCAAAGGATAGGATAAGAATAACTTATGTAACAAAACTTAAGTATGATGCTAGATGGGGGGAAATGGACCATTCATGAATTAGAAGATTTTCCAAGCATTCCAAATGAAAAGAAGAAAACTGTATAGAAACTTTGAAATTCAAACACAGATGTTATTAGAAACATAGAAAGGGAAACAGGAATGAACAGTAATAAAGGATTAAGCAAAGATTAACTGCTTATATTCAGATATGGGGAGATAATACTTGTCTCCTTATCATTAGGGGGTCATGAAGGGAGTCTAGCTAAATAAAATCCTTTGAGTGATTCTTTTATACCTTGATCATTTTAAAAGAAGATTGGAAAGGCAAGAAAAAAGGAGTGCGTGGGTAAGGGAAAAGCATGCTAGGGAAACTCATTTTACCTCACATGGAGAGGTGGAGCAGCTTGACCCTTGAATCTCAATTTCATCTGAACTGGTCAAAGATAGAAAGAATATCCACAGTTGAGTACAAAAATAAATCAAATTCAACTAAGAAATAGAAGGGAATGAAGAGAAGGGGAATTCCAGAAAGGGTATATTAAGGAAAGGCTTAATCCAAACAAGCCAAATAAAGCCTAAGGATGCACAAAAATATTTCAGCTCTTTGAAGTGGCAAAGGATGGAATCTGAGAAGGTGCTCATACTTTGGGAAATTTATGAAGTAATTATATACATGTTATGGAATAACTACTTTGCTATAAGAAGTGATAAAGGATATAAAATTGGGGTGGGCTGGGGAGTGAGGAAGGGAGAGAATTTTGAAATCAGTTTTGAAAATGAATGTTAAGAATTATTTTTACATGTAACTGAGGAAAAATAAAATCCTAAATGATGAAGGAAATGTTTTCAGAGAAACCTAGGTAGACTTCTGTGAACTGATGCAGAATGAAGTAAACAGAACAGGAGAATAAATCATAGTATGAAAACAATATGGTAAAGAAAAACTAGGGCTGTTAGGTGGCATAATAGAGGGAGTGTGGGGCCCGGAGTCAGAAAGACCTATCTTCCTGAATCTAAACCCAGCCTCAGACACTTATTAGCTATATGAGCTTTGGCAAGTCACTTAACCTTGTTTGCCTAGGTTCTTCACCTGTAAAATGAGTTGGAGAAACAAACAGCAAATCTTTGCCAAGAAAACTTCAGATGAGGTCATGAAGAGTCGACACAACTGAAATGACTGAAAAACAGCAATAATAACAAAGACATTACTTTAAAAAAGTTAGGAACTCTTGTCAGTACAATGACCATCCACAATTTCAGAAGACCACTAAGGAAACTTTTGTGTTTCCTTAGTACCTTTCATGAAAGAAAGGTGAATGACTCAGAGTATAGAAGAAATATATAATTTTTTTGCACATGGAAAATGCAGAAATTTATTTTGACTATACATATTTGTTACAGATATATTGGTTTTTCTTTTGTTCTCAATTTGGCAGGAGTGGGGAGAATGGTACAATGGAAAAAGAAGGCAAATTTTTGCCTATTGAAAAAATGTACTGAATTTTTTTAAATCACAAATTTCAGTTTACAATTTTAAATTACAGTTTTATTTATAAAATTAGTCCCACTCAGTTATGTCCTATCATGGAATGGATCTTTCTTGGGTTCTGTAGACTATTATAATAGAATATAGCCCTGGTAGGTTATATTAAGCAAGAAAGGCTTTTAGTACAGGCCTGGTAATAAAATGTGTTTTGTCATGATGATCAACCTTCCTGGGTTAAAAGAAGATCCTCATCAGTTTGGCTTCAAGTTGACAGTCTTTTTTGTCTTCAGTTTTGAAACACTGCCTACCAATTTGCAATATGGTTGGAAAATGAAATAAAAAATTCTTGAAATATTAGTATTATTATTAAGATGTTTGAGGTTTTTTTTTTCCAAGTTGCAGTGAGGATAATTAGTAGACAAACAAATTGCTATCCCAGGCAAATTATTTAATTACTCTCCTTCAGTTCCCCAATCTGTAGCATAAGAGCAATCCTTTGTGAAATGAGATGTGGTGATTTAGGACATGTTTGTTCAACAAATTATCATCTACAGAAAGATAGAATTGTGTTCCTGTTGAGTCTTTGAAAATTAATAGAAACTGTTTATTTTAAAATTACAGCCAGTCGGATGATGATTCTGGATCAGCTTCTGGATCTGGTTCCGGATCAAGCTCTGGAAGCAGTAGTGATGGAAGCAGCAGTCAGTCAGGCAGCAGTGATTCTGATTCTGGGTCTGACTCAGGCAGTCATTCTGATTCTGAGTCAGATACTTCTAGAGAAAAGAAAGTACAATCAAAACCACCAAAAGTTGATAGCTCTGAGGTAAAAACCAAAACACTGTAATGTATTTGTCTTGCATTATTACATTTTTTTCTTAGTTCATCTTTGGACATTTTTTAAAGGATTCTTTTGCTTTTAAAAATACATACAATTTTAAAAGCACTAAATTTGCATTTAACCTATACCTTTCCCCAAATATTTTGTTTATATATTTAGGAATTATTTTTGGTATCCAAAAAAAAAAAATATGGCAGGTAACTAAAATAAAGCACCTGAGTCCATGCATTGCAAATATGGGGACACAGGTCTTGCATGTTTCAGAAACAAAACATAACGGTCTCTTTTCTTCTAAAACTCTGTTCATTAATTAATTCCTAATGATTAAGGGTTAGAAAATATTTTGTGAGGTCATGTAATCTATCTGCCTCAAAATTGTTCTATATTTAGATTCTTTAATCTCTATCAGAAGCAGAAAAATCTAAGCAAACTCATTTCCTCTAGAGATACTTGTAATGCTCTTTGATCAAAACAGGCTGCCATACTAAAATGTTTAGATGTTTCATATTAAATAGTATCCTATCATTTTATTCAACACATCTGTTATATCATTTTATTTCCTGATAATACATCATTTCTGTTTCTAATAATTTCTTTTTTGAAAGTTAGCATATTATTAGTATTTTTGCAGATATTACTAAAAGTTTAAGCATGTTTCTACAATTGTGGTGCAATTTGATCAACTGTCCTCTACCTGTTATGTTCATGTTTTGAAAAGGTCTAAGTATTTAAGACAGTGACTTCTATGAATGAAAATGTTTGTACTTAGTCCTCTGCTTTTCAAATCGATTGAACTGATTATCAATTATGCAAAACTTTTACATTTCACTATTTTTTTTCTCTTTTTAGTTTTGGAAATCCAATCCTAGTATTCTGGCTGTCCAAAGATCTGCAATGCTTAGAAAGCAGCAGCAGCAGCAGCAGCAAGCTTCCTCCAATAGTGGGTCAGAAGAGGTAAACTTCTATGAGATGATATTTTGTAATTTGACATGGTGTTTTATAGATCAGTCAAACTCAGGAAAGTGCGTATAGTTGGAAAGACTAGTTAGGGGAAATGTCTACCCTTTAAAAACAAGTTTGGGTCATAGGTTTGCTCTAGGATAATTTATATTGAATTTAAATTCAAGAAGCTTCGGCTGTGATTCACAGAATGTACTTAGGACAGCATTGATTGGCTATCAAAGTGATGATGTTGCTTTCTGGACCTTGACTACATTTGGAAAATAGAATGAACGTTTTTGGAAATCTGATTCTTTCACTAAATACTTAACTCAGTTTTTGAGGCATTTTGGTATTTGTATTTGGAGTAAGGGAGCTCTAATTTGATTACCTGTGTGGCTGATGTTTGGCAAAATCATTTAATCTCACAGGACCTCAGTTTTATCATTAATAAAATGAAGAAGCTGGGATAGATGGATCTCGGAAATCCCCTTCAATTTTCAATCAGTGATCCTATGATTAAGTATATTTTAAATTTAAGCAATAAAAAGAAACTTCAACAATGTGGTATAAAGTTTTAAGATTTAGCATACATGCTTCTTCCTTATAAAACTTATTTAGTAATTAGCACACAAGGAATGCTAAGAAATTTAACTGTAGTAATTTTTCATTTACAACTCACTTCATTTGTAAAATTGAATTGACAACGGCTTAACATGTTGAAGTTATCAAATCTCTGCCCTCATTTGAAAATTCATAAGGAAGTGGAATTCCAGGTGCCACTGCAGTTATTTCAGAAAATTCAGATAAGCTTTTAAGTCACAAACTTCTACTCTAAAGTAGTGTAGAGTGTAAAAACAAAATAATTCTTGCAAACCAATTTAACTTTCATCTTTCAAATTGGTAGTACACTTATTCATTTCTTGAAAATTTTATCTTTTTGATAACTAAGTATCTTGTTGTTTCATTTGAAAAATTTTGAATTTCTTATTTGGTTGATTTGATAGAAGCCCAGGTTCTCATCTTGGTTTTTATTAAGCAAACTTATAATATCTGTTCTTTTTTTTTTTTTTTAAATCAGCATGATTGAAATCCACAGGATATATAAAAATGCTTATTTTCTGTTTATCACTTCTGGAATTCAATGTTCAGGTTTTAGAAGAATTACTTTAAATCACTCTGCTTCCTTCAAAATGCCTACAAATTTTTATATGTATACACATGCATATATACACGCTCACACACATGTAATGTATTTGTTTTTTATTAGGCTTAGTTTTATGGAATATCTCACTTGAGAGAGATAATACTAATTCTTTTATAACAATGGGATCTAAGTATTAAATTAAAATTGTTAATTAGGTAGATATTTTATGTAAGGAAAATTATATTTTAATGTGATTCTTTGAACAATTTGCTAAACTATAACTTGACAGATAGAATTGAGCTAACACCGTTTATAAATTCTTTTTATCATTAGAGTAGAGAGAGAAATCATCATTTAAATTATCCAAATTAACTGAAGGTCATATTTTTGTTTAAGTGTTTTCTCTACCATGTACAACTTATATTTTAAAATTCAGATTAGCTCAGAAAAAAGAGAAGGGACTGATCAAGATGCAGAGGCAGCTAACTTATTTTTAAAGTCTCCTATGAAGAGTTTTGGTGGTATAGAGTTAGTGAGCTCTGATAGGGAAAGAAAAATAGATGTTAGGTGTTTGATTTGTCCGCACATGGGATCCCGAACCATGACTATGTTACTACTAGCAAGTGGCCAAGAGGAGGACCACCAGTAGTTTAAACAAGGTTTTACTTTTGTATGGAAAAATAAAATCATGTGTCTTATTTTGCCACTTGCTTGAGCTAATAGTCTAAAATTTTAAAATTACTTTAGAAAATAAAAAAGGAGATAATTCTGCTGCTGTTTTATGGGGGGGGGGAGAATAAAGTAGTACAGAGGAAAAGGAAGGGAAAAAAACCCTTTTCCTTGAAATATAATTTAGAGATTAAAACTTTATTTAAAATTATAATTTTATGAGTATTTTACACATATTACAACTTAGAACTAAGTATATGACGACATATTAAACTTTAATTCTGGAATCTATCATCACTTTTAAAATTTCTAACTTTAGACATTTATAATTAGAATTAATGAGAGCTTAACTTCATGATACTAATTTTATGTTGTAATATTTATTTTTCTAATTGTAGGATTCCTCTAGCAGTGAAGATTCTGAAGATGAGTCATCCAGTGAGATCAAGAGGAAAAAACATAAAGAGTAGGATGCCTTTTTAATCGACATAACTGTATTTAACTTTACACCTAACAAATTCTAGTAGTAATCGTGTGTGTGTGTGTGTGTGTGTGTGTGAAAAATAGCCTTTGATTCACATTGGCAGTTGTTAAGTTAGTTTAAACAACTATTAGTTCTTATATTCTTTTCTCCCACGGCTCTGAGGGTTTCTGCAGCTTTCTCCATTTCATTTCACCACCACCATCCACCTCAAACTAATAAGTTATGCAATCTTTTTTTTGTCATACTATCCCAAGAATCTTAACAACTAGAGGGAAAGGAGTATTATTTAGATGATATGAAGGTTTACTCCTTTCTGTTCATCTGTTTAGATAACTAACTTCCTGATCTCTGGAACCCCTTCACAACTTCCTCACAGCCTTATATGAGTCTCTGCCTACCGTTTAAGAAATATTGCTCATCAACAGGGACAATAATAATAATGGAAATTTATTTATATTGAATAACAAAATTAGAAGAAACCTCTAGGGCCATTTAGTATAATTCATACCTGAACAAGAGCCAGGAAATTTTCATCAAGTCTTTGCTTGAGGACTTTCAGTGAAGAGGATCCCAGTACCTGTAAAGGTGGCCCATTTTATCTTTGGTTAGCTCTAAATGTTAGAAGAAAGTTTTTCTTTGTATGAAGCCTAATTTTGCATCTTTAGAACCTTTTGTTCCTGATTTTAACCTCTCGGGCAAAGTAGAGCAAATCTAATCTTAAGAAATCTAACAAATACTTTTCTACATAAAAGACACTATTAAGTACACCAGCATCCTTTTTTAGTATACCACACTGCCTCATAAAGGTGATAAGGGCATGTGAAGTGATTAAGGTCATGATTGCTCCACTTATCTCTGGAGGAAATGGAGCTGTATTGTAGCTTCAGCCTGTTGGCAGAAGGGCCTTGGTGATCATTTGAATAGTCTTTGAAATACAGTGATGTACTGCTTGTAGTATTATGTTTTTCCAAGCTGCTAACTATGAGTTAAAAACAAGATGCTCTAGAATAGTTAGATGGCATGTGACTGAGAGTGTCATTTAAGCATTTAGCACCCATATTAATTTCTTTCTGTAACTCTTTTTTTTTTTTTTTTGCTATTTTCTTCCTTTTCTTTTTACCTTTTTTTTTTTTTTTTTTTTCCCCAAAACACACTTTTGGCCTATCAGTGGAAAATAGCAATATCAATGAGTCTTATTTTCTTTTCTCCATTACACCCATGACTAGAGAGCTTACTGACTTTTGCCTCTGGCTGGGACAGGTAGGTGGCTCAGAAGGTAAGAGTGCTGGGCCTGGAATCAGGAAGACCTGGGTTCAGATGCAGCCTCAGACACTTACAAAACTGTGTGATCCCAGGCAGGTCAGTTAATCGCTGTTTATTTTTTTCAACTATAAAATGGGGGTGATAATAACAACACCTACCTCTCAGGGTTGTTGTGAGTCTCAAATAAGAAAATATTGGTAAAATGCTTAGTGCAGCTCCTGGGACATAATAGATACTATATGCTTATTCCTTTCCCTTCTCCATTTCCCTTCCCTTCAAAAATAAGATAGTTTATTTTCAGTGAAAAACTATGCTTATTTTTTTTTTAGAAAATGTTTAGCATTTAAGGCTATTGTAGCACACAACATAAAGTATTCACAAATGTATAGGAAGAGGCATATAAATTTGATACTTTAGTTTGCTGATCATAATACTCAGGACTAGAAGAGAACTTAGGGTTCAGTTGTGTTTTAGAAAAAAATTCTGTAGTGATGTGCTGTATTCCTAAGTGAGTTTCTTAATGGTTTATTTATTTATTTTGTATTTAAGTGTTTTTTTTTATTTTAATTTATTTTCTTGGTTACATTGTTCATTTCCACAAGGTTTTGAGTTAAAAATTTTCTCCCCTTTTTGTCCCCACCCCCCAGCCCAGAACATTGATCCCACTGTAAGACCCCTCCCACAATCTGTTCCCTTTTATGCCCTCCTCCAACACCTCTCTAGCTTTCTAGCAGGGC
>CM053594.1:334317357-334333972 GCA_028646575.1 Pseudocheirus occidentalis
ACCACCCAAGACCAGGATCTGAATCCAGGCCACTCAACACAAGAGCACTTAGCCCAGATCAATCGATTCAGCCCCCCTGCGGAGTCCACAGGCCAGGGGCTCTGAAGCAGCCTGGTGGGGGCCACTGCTGCTGGTTCCAGTAGTTCCCCTCCGCCACTGCTTCCTTGCCCCAGGGGTAGAATGGCCGAACTGCTTTAGGCCCCCACAATTAAGTTTCAAAGTTTCAGCTTTCACTAACCCTTTCTGACCGAAGCTCCCCTCAGGCCGGTGCTTTAGATTTTCTTTGAAGTAGACTCATGCTGTGGCTTGCGAGGCTCCTTGGGAGGCTCCACTGCTCCTTGTGGCGGCCGCCCTGGGGCCTTGCCTGGCTGCGGTTTTGGGCTGGCTGGGTCTCTGCTCCTCTGCAGTGTGAGCTGCGCCTCTCTGTCCTGCTCCTCACGCCTTGGCAGATGTGGGGGTGCTGGAGGCTGTAGAACTACTGCAGGCTGGCTGCGGGGTTCGGCTCAGCTCCTTCCCACCGTCCCAGGCCTGGCCGCGGTCCGGCTATTCCCGCCTCCGCTCCAGCCGCTGCGTTTGAGCCCCTGCTGCCGAGCTGCCTTCAGCGAGAGCTGTGTTCTCTGTATTTTTGTGAGTCTGAGAGTCCTAGACTTTCCTAGACTTTGTCTGGGCTCGTATTTTCTGGGTGTTTAGGGTGGCAGTGTAGGAGCTGCGGGACCTTGCTGCTTCTACGCCGCCATCTTGGTTCCGCCCCTATTCTAAAGCATATTTTTTAATGGGAACCATAATCTTGAAAATTTCCTTTTTTATATAAAAATGAAATGCAGTAGCTTAATAAGAGTAATCAATTTTCTTGCTAGGTATACCATCCCATGCCACACAAAGGCAGCTCACTTTGATATAGATTGGGGCAAAGAAGATGATTCCAATCTATTAATTGGTATCTATGAATATGGGTATGGCAGCTGGGAAATGATTAAAATGGATCCTGACCTTAGTTTAACACACAAGGTATGTATGTTTCAGCATTCTGGATTCTAGATTCATAGTTGGGATTTTTCTTTGGTATTAGTGTAACCCTTACATCTTTGAATTGAAGCTTTAAATTAGGAATCAGGACATCTACATTCTAGCCCTTTCCTTATGAAGAAGCTAGATGTTATAGTGGGTAAAACACTTGGACATTTTCTATTTGTGTATTCCTGGGCAAATCCCTTGACTTTTCTCAGCCTAAGTTTCCTCATCTATAAAATGGGGATAATTGAGCACCTACTTCTTAAAAGAGGATAGAGACCCGAGCAGGCCTTTTTGAATCCAAGGCCATTATAGTAACCTACTCTATGATATGTCTGATACCTAAGTCCTCTCCAGTTCAAAAATTCTCTTTTTTATAGCAAATTCAGAGCAGGAGTACTTAAGTTTTTTGTAAGTCAGTCACCCATTTGGCACTCCAATAAAGGCTATAGACTCCT
This sequence comes from Pseudocheirus occidentalis, assembly GCA_028646575.1. Lineage (NCBI taxonomy): Eukaryota > Metazoa > Chordata > Mammalia > Diprotodontia > Pseudocheiridae > Pseudocheirus > Pseudocheirus occidentalis. The sequence goes on from CM053594.1 coordinate 334,318,827, forward strand.
CAGAATATTTTTAAATGCATGAAATTGAATACATGACATTACAAGGAAACCAAAGATTAAATACAGTTGTCAGATTTTTTAAAATTCTGCATGCCTCAACCCCTTACTCTAAATGCATTTTAAAAAATTTTTAGGTTACTAACCTTTAAAATAAGCTTTTGATATATGCCTTCCATTTTTTAACACCAGGGGAAAAAAAAACTACCTTTTCTTTAAGAGTTCTGAATAATTATTTTAACAATTAAGTGCTTTAAAGTTTTTGATTACTTGAATCTTCCCATGTATCAAGGACTAGAAGCAAAATTGATGCTAATGAAAGGAAGCAAATTTAATCTCACCCACAGGTATCACTGATATTTATAGGTTGAGACCTTTGACTAAAATATGATTCTAAGAATGTATGCATCATTTAAAAGAAAAAGAATAGTAAAAAAAATGGATCATCATAGCATTATATGTTAGGAAGATATGTTTATGTAAGGAAAATCAGAAGCTAGAGCAGGGAGCAGTGTAGTAGGAAATATCTCTAGTAAAGATCAGTAAAGGCAAAAAGAGAACCAATATTGACATTAGAGTAGACTTCTCTTTCTCTGCCAGTGATTTGGATAAAACATGAATTGCATGTTTACCAGATGTGCAAATGACATAAATATGGGAAAATTAATGTAAAGTCTTCCAGTTGGGTTAAAAAAAAATTCATCTCACAAATATATAAGTTGAGGGAGACATGATTAGAAAGTCGTTTGAAAGAGATCAGAGAATGTAAGTAGATTACAGACTCAATATGAGTCAACAGTGTTTGACTTGGCATCTAAAAAAAAAAAAAAAAGAAAGATAACATGACTGAATTTGCTGCCTTGATTAAACACATTCCTAGACTTTCTAGTCACAGAGGATCCAAAACTAGAAAATCAGAGATGATGGTAATAAAGAGATGATAATACTAGGATCCTTTGTAGTGGTGTGACCACATCTGGAGTATTGTGTTCAGTTTTGGGCATTTTACATTTTAGGAAAGGGGGCAGCATGATAACTTTATTCAAGTATTTAAAGAAGTGTCACCTTGAACCAGGGATTAGACTTGTTCTTACTTGCCCCTAAGAACAACAGGTAGACATTGGGAAGTGTTAAATTTATGTTTGGGGTAAGGAAAAAGCTTCCTAACATTTTTATTTTGAATTGTCAAAGAGGGAAAAACTTAAGGTTTTAAAATTTGTATTAAAGTTAGACTTTGTCAAAGAAAATATATGTTTATAAAGTTATTATAAAGCTCTCTGCAGAGTTCATGCTGTGAGATCTCTGTATTGGTGATATCATTTATTACTATGTTTAGGAGGCTATACATACATATACTCTATGTATGATCACTGCATAGTGTTATAATTAAACTTTTATATACGATCTTAAATTTTATAGTGAATTCTGCTTTATAGTATCAGATCAAGGGTCCAGTTAAAAGTCCTTTCACTGCAAAAAGTAAAGGAATTTCACGATAGTTCTCTTCCTTTACTGTTTTAATCCAGGCATCTCATTTCTTTCCATTTTGAAGAGTCTTTAGAAGAGAGTATAATGCTATCTTTGGGGAAATTATTTTTTTATTTGTTATATTATTTAATGCTTTATATTCCTTGAGAGTTTATTCCCATGAAATAGTCAGGAACCTTCCTAACCTGGGGAGAAGAGTCAAAGCAGATTTTGCACATCATCTTTTTTTTTTTCTTTATAAGTAATGTTGCTTCATAGAAAACCTAATGATATATGTAAAGTTTTTGGTAATCATTAAAAAAACTACATCGATGTTAGTTATTATTATTAATAATCTAGTATGATGAGACTTTAAATGTTAGTTATTTTTCAGATTCTACCAGATGATCCTGATAAAAAACCCCAAGCAAAGCAATTGCAGACCCGAGCAGACTACCTCATTAAATTACTTAATAAAGATTTGGCAAAAAAAGAAGCCCAGAGACTTTCTGGTGCAGTAAGTACAATTTGTTTACTATTGGATTTCTATACATTTGATCAAAAGTTTCATTACTTGAAGGTTATTTTTTTTCTTACTTTTCTCATTTTTGTTCCTTTATTTTTAATATCTCACTTCCATCATGAGTCCTAGGACAGAAACGAGGTATCTCATAGCTTACTCCTTTTTATGTGGGTGTTGTGGTAGAATGAAAAGGCACAGGTTTACATTTAGAGAAATGATGGAGATCAGAAGAAGACAGCTTGTGGGAGCACTGCAGAGGAAAATTTAGGCAAGACGTCCTAAAGGTGTTATTCTTGGGGAAGATGAGGTGCCTAGGGATGGAATAGGATTATTAAAAGAGAGGTAGGAAAATAAGCTATAGATTTTCAGTTTTGTCTAAGACTATAAGAGTAATAATTGCAACTTTTTCATGCAACTTTTTTCACGGTTGCTTTTGATACATGCCATGGGGGTAATGTGGTCCTAATTTCTTCACTCTTTGAGTATAGAAACTATTACTATTAGTATTTATAGTTTAGATTTGGGGAGTTATTATTGAATTCCACATACTTTTCTTGACTTCCATTATCTCTTTGGATTTGTTTTTATGATTGCTAATTACTTGTCACTAAAAAAATTAAAAGTGGATGTAAATATTTGTGGTGTCTCACTATTTTAAGTTTAATAATGAATTAAGTTCTCCAAAATGGAATCTAGAGAATTGATTGGTATAAAAGTGAAATCATTATTTTTAGGGAAATTCAAAGAGGAGGAAAATAAGAACTAAGAAGAATAAAACGGTAAAGTCAGTTAAAACGAGAGAAGAAATAAGGAGTGATTCTTCTCCATTGCCCTCAGACAAATCTGAAGAGGATGATGATAAGGTGAGAATTTTTTTAATTACTAAATTTTTATGCTCTTTTAAAGATATTTGATGAATCTCTAATTGATTATTTAAATTAATAACTTGAGTTAAGGTATCTGCCATAGTTTTCCCACATGGAAATTCTCTTTATGACTCATATTTCATGGCTCAATGTATGCATAGTTCTATTCATCACTAAAGTCTTTGAAATATTTGCCATTTGAATTCTTTTCCTTCCTAGTTCATTCTGAATATTTGATGGGGCTGTTTGCCTTCATTTTATTACAAGAAAACTTGCCTGTATGAATGGGATTTAAAGTCCTTTTATTCAGATTCCATATTCATGCAAGGGCCCTTTATTGTAGAAGGGATTGTTAATTTTTAAATAGTTAGCTATTGTTGAGACTTGGTTAGTAATATGGTGCAAATTTTGCACTTTGCAGGATGAGATCACTTCTGTGAAACATCCAAATAGAAAAGTAAAAGCAGAAAAAGACAGTGAAGAAAAATCTGAGCCAGATGTTTGTGTAAAGAAGGAACAAGAAGAAAAAAGGGAAGCAAAAGAAAAGGAAAATAAGAGAGAACTTAAAAGGGAGAGAAAAGAAAAGGAGGATAAGAAAGATATAAAGGAAAAAGATATTAAAGAAAAAAGAGAAAGCAAAATAAAAGAAGCTATGCAGAAAGACAAAGACATAAAGGAAGAAAAGGTATGATAATCACATTGTGCAACTTTAAAATATGGACAACTGAACAAAATATTCACATTTGGGGAAAAAAAGTGTCCAACAATTCTTCCAATATTTTAGTTATGGGGAAAACCTTTCCCTTAAAGGTCTTATTATTTCCACCTCCAGCAGAGAAGAAAAACCGCTTGGAAACAGATTGATAATATGTCCTTAATAATATAAAAATAATACATGTGTAGTACTTTACAGTTAAAACATTGGATACATTGTCTCAGTTTAATCCTCACATCAGTCCTATTATGTAGGTAATACAAGAATTACTAGTGAGTGCTTATTATCCTGTTTTTACAGATGAGAAAATTTGAAGCTTAGAGAGGTTAAGTGACTTGCCAAAGGTCACTTAATGTAGAAAGAAATTACAGGAAGGTTTTACACATTTTCTTAATTTTTCATTTCCTCAGTTAAATTTGGGGAAGGTAGGATTATAAGGAATTTGGTAAAGATAGATAGTATTGAGTCAAGTTTTAAAATATACAGTTTTTGCTATAGTCAGTTTTCTAGAATTATTTTGTTTTGGTTTTTTTTCCCTTAGCTCAGTGAAATCAAATCTGATAGCAAAGAAAAATCTAAGAAATCCACAATTTCAGATGCTCCAGTTCATATCACTGCAAGTGGTGAACCAGTTCCTATATCTGAGGATTCTGAGGAGCTGGACCAGAAGACATTCAGTGTTGTAAGTATAGGCTTTCTATCAGTATTGAGTTATTTAGATATTATTTCAGTGGAAACTATATTTTTAAGTTCTGTAGTTTGGAAATTAAAACATATTAGAGTTAAGTTGAATAATGCTGTAATTCAAATTGATTCCCATCATAATTGCATTTATAACATTTACAGCAAGTTTTTTATACACCACTTTCAGTAAGGACATGGAATATATCTTATTAAATTGTCCCCTAATTCTAAGTTCTTATGTTTCTTAATTATATCATTTGTCATCTAAAATAGTCTAAAACCTTGCTTAAAATACCATTTTATTATAGATGGAATTCAAGATAAAAAAGAGTGCTGCATCTAGGATTGCTCCCTAAGGGAATTTAGTTAAGCTGTACTACGTTGCCTTACCTATAAGACACTCTGAGACATGGACCCTAAAGATAACTTTCATGAAGATTTGTTGTGCTCTGCTGTCTAAATATGTACTATCATGTCAAACAAAAGTATTTTGACATAAATGTGAAATTATAAGAACATGTAGGAAATGAGGTCTATGTCCTATTAAAAGCAAGGGACTGATGAACCTAAGGATTTGATGGATATTTTCTCTCAGTGGTTTTATCAGCTCTCCTGTGTTCAGCTATCATCTCTGCAACTTCCACAGCTAGAGTTCTATTTCTTCTGATTTCATTCAGCCAACATTTATTAAGTACCTGCTATGTTCTTTGTTTATACCACAACCAAACTAGTTCATACTTCCTTCACTTGGTCTGCCTGATTTAATTTTCTCACCTCTGCAATCCTTTCTTCACATAGTTATACTCCTAAAGCCTCTGATTTTGTCACTCCTGATTAAAAAGCTTCTGTATTTCCAGTCCTGCGTGCACGCGCGCGCACACACACACACACACTCACGCTCACACTCACACTCTTTTCTCTCTCTCCACATCCCTCTCTCCTCCTTCTATTCCTCATCCCTTGCTGCCATTTATATAAGCTATAACTCCTTTCTTTTACTTTTTGATAGTCTGACTATGGCCTGTCTTTCCAAGATGATTGTACATTACATCTTACCACTCATTCTACCTTCCAACCAAAATTATCTGCTAACCATCCATGGTACATGTATTTTATCTCTAGCCTTCATGTCTTTGCATAAGCTGCTGCTTATACCTAGAAGGTGCTCCCTCTTCACCTCTTAGAACCCCTCCAAGTACCACCTCCTTCAATAAACCTTTCTCAGTTCCTCCCAGGTGTCATCACTCACAACACTATATTTATTTGGTATATATCCTATTTATCTGTAAACATGTTATAACAGCCCATAGAATGCAAACTTTTTGAAGGTAGGAAATCACTTTCATATGTGTGTGTGTGTATGATTTCATATATATATGTGTGTGTGTACATATATATGTATGTGATTTTATATGTGTGTGTGTGTGTGTGTGTGTGTGTGTGTGTGTGTGTGTGTGTGTAAGTGATTCCCTACCTTCAAAAAGTTTGCATTCTACTGGGATATTAGTATTAATAGAGATCAACAACAACAGCTCTTTCCTACCAGCAAGAATTTATCATTAATATTTCCTAATGGTCAACAGAATTGATATCACCTGTAACTATAATAATTTTATCCACACGTTCATTCAATATAAATTAATTTCCAATATAAGAGTCCAAAAGAACCCAGAAAGCACCTTAGCTAGTGTATTGCCAAGGCAGTAGTCACAGCACCAACGGTGAATGTGAATATGCCAACATAGTTCTTAATTGCAAAATATAACAGACTGTCCATCTACAAGGAAGAAGCAAAGCATTTATTCAAAGACAACAGAAAGCCAAATCCATCATAGCAACAAAGAAGTTAATACACCATATCACTGCAGGAAGCAACAACGTCCTAAAGCCTTCCCCCTGCTTCGACCTTCCTACAAACAAACACTCACAAGCCTAGCTATCTGCTTGCCTGTGTCCTCTCTCTCCTTCTGCACTAAATACTCAGACTTTCAGTTTCTTCTGGACTCTGCTCCACCCTTCCTTCTCCACCTGTTCAGTAAATTCCTCCCACCACCACCTCCAGATGATTACATTTAGCTTATTAAGGGACAGGGAAGATCTTCAGCTTCCCATGACCATTTTCATTATAGCTAGTAAACATCTGACTTTGCTTGCTAAATGGAGAGAGATGCCACCAATATATAATGATCATCCCCCTCACATAGAACTTGATTTCCTTTTAATCTTCTCATAGATTACCTTACAACATTTTGTCTTCAACCCTGTCATTCTTATCATAATACTTTTCCTGCTACTATTCTGAAATTTTAAGAAACCCATAGTGACTTACTCCTTCTCTGGCCTCCTTACTTTAACTAACTTTATGTTTACACTTATGCTCTCTTCTTTTTTTCTCATCTCTTAAGATGAGTTTGGCCACCTTCCTTTCATTTGTGTCTTAGATCCCATAATTTCCCATTTTTTGCTCTTTCTCTTTTGTTCTTTTGTGTTGGTCTTTTAATTCTGCGTTTTCTTTTCTCCTTCACTACCAAGTATATGTAGGCATTATTTTATTCCTACTTCATTTCCTTATTGACCATTGATTAATTAACTTCCTAAAATCTGTTTTCTTTTTCCACCTATTTACTGATACTTTTCTCTCAAAATTCAAAAATCCCTTTTTGCCAAATTTAATTCAACAAATATTCCTTAAGTGCCCATACTGTACTTTGTGCTAAGCACCAAATCTAAGTGTCCATTACTCCACACAGATGAAGATAGTATATTCCCTATCTTTTCTTTGTTGCCTCTATGGTTAACAAATTTAGGGTTGCCCTCATCATCATTTTCAAATCCTATGCCTATTGTCTTCTCATTAGCCATTTTCTTTATTCATATTTCGGTACAATGTATATACATAGATACAGCTGAAGGACTACTTCCATATTCAAATGCTATGTATATTTTTTTACATATATATATATGAAGCCACCAACAATGATCATCCCCTTCATATTGAACTTTGTTCCACTATTTTCTCAAATACTTTTAATATTGTCACATTCCCCTATTAAGCTATAAGCTTCATGAGGACAGGGACTGTATCTTATCTAAATTATGTGTCTCCCCTAGTGAATAGTGCAGTGTGTTTTACAAAGTATGTACTTGATAAATTTTGAGGAATGGCATTGAATGAACATGGATAAATAAGTTCAGTGGGCTAATTCCAACAGTTCAAGAAGTAGTCAGGCTTTACTACTCATTTCACCCTGTTTAGCAATCAGTACTCTAAAAAAAATGAATAAAGTTCACGCCAGTACCTATTACTGCCATGCCATTAAAAAGGTGAAAGAAAAACCCAAGTCATAATTTGTTTACATTCCAGTGACTTTTTATGACTTACTTTGATAACTATACTTCCCACTAACAGTCATCTACATTTTAGTAATCTAGTCTAAAAAAAAATCTTATAGCTTTCTTATATTGTACAGCTTAAGTCCCTGTAACTCTATATCTCTAGTTTGCCAAATGGTATTGAGTTTATACCCCTAAGAGAATTCATACTTAAATTGGTGAACTTTCCATCAATCAGAAATTCTACTGTGGCTGTAGTTTCAGTCAGTTATGACATGAGGACATTATTTACAGGATGAATCCTGATCCTAAAGGCCAAGATATCAGCTGGGTAGTTTTTTGTTTTTGTTTTTTTCTGAAACGACTCATCTTGACAATTAGAGCAGTGTTCAAAGATTAATACTAAAAAGGCCAAGCATTTTATTAGGCCATTTCTTCATCTGGTGTACAATCTGGCTGATTGTCCAAATAAGTGTTATTCTCGAAAAGAAAAAAATAATTGCCAGGAGTATAATGCTATTTGGCTCACTACCAAAGTAGTAAGAAGGAAAGTACTTTTCACCAGATTGTTACCTAGAAGGAATCCCTTAAAGACCTTGACTCAGAAATCTTGGACAGTGAAAGCAGCAGTTTCAGCACAAGTAGGTAGCCTTTAACTGTCATTTTGCCATAGTAGTTTTTAAAGAATATAGGTATTTATCATATTTATTAATTACATATAGTATGATAGGCATGTAAACATTGACTTATAACATAATAGTCATAATACTACCTTTACCATTGATTTTCATTTCATTGAAAGTATATATTCCTTAATTATAGAAAACTGAAGGTCATTAAAGTATAAAAAACAAGTCTCCTTGTATATCTAAGAGACTTTAAAGTTACATCCACTAGAATACATTTTTTAAAAATTGTGTTAAGTATAATTCAGTACTTTTACTATATTTCAATGTAGTGATTTCAAACCATGTATAAATTATTACTTTTACAAAGAAAACCTGGGGTAAAACATACTATACTTTTAAGGACTGAAGTGACTTTTATTGTTTAATATGACTTAGAATGATGCTATATTTGTCTATCTTTTTAATAATTTAAAAAAAATTTTTTTTCAAATTTTATAGTGCAAAGAAAGAATGAGGCCTGTCAAAGCAGCCCTGAAACAGCTTGATAGACCTGAAAAGGGGCTTTCAGAAAGAGAACAGCTGGAACATACTAGACAGTGTCTAATCAAAATTGGTGATCATATCACTGAATGTCTAAAAGAATATACAAATCCTGAACAAATTAAGCAGTGGAGAAAGTAAGTGATATTTTCAGGGCCTTAATCTATAATTAGGTAATTATCTATTTGCATATTGTTGTATGTTTCAGTTTGTATCCTTCAGCTTTGTGAAGTTTCTGTAACTTTGTTAAACTGTGTAAATTGCTTTAAAAGTAACTTGAATTAATTTCAAAGCTATATTTCTGTTTATATTGACATTGTGTATGGCTTTATTGTATAATTCTATGTTTTTGCATTAATCCACTAGGTGGCAGATGTACCTTATCAAAATAAGTGACAAAATACCACTATCGTTAATCCACAAAATTAACAGAAATCCACATTTGAAATTACATTGGGGGGTGGTTCTACTAAATATTAAGTCATCTCTCTTTTAACTCCTCTTTGGAGCAAAAGAAGTATAGAAACCTTGGAAGAAAGAAGTTTAATTAAGAAAACACGCCAACATATTGATCATGTCTGAAAATTTATGCTTCATTTCACATCTCTAGTCCAACATCCTTTTAAGAGAAGGGAAGAAGTATGTTTCATTTTCATTCCTCTGCAATCATGATTGCTTACTGCATTTAAATTAAAAATGCGAATTTTGATATTTTCCAGACTTATTTCCTTTACATTATTTGGTTTCTTGTGTAAATTATTCTATTGGCTCTTTTTATTTTTCTCTTTATTAATTCATGCAAGTCTTCCAAAGTTTCACTGAATTTTAGTACTTCCCCATTTAATGAATACTTAATTTTTATTTTTTTGCTACTACAAAAAGTGCTTTAATAAATTTTTTTTGTAAAAATGGGACCTTTCCCATATAAATTCAAATCCAACTTCAGATACGTACTAGCTGTGTGACCCCGGGCAAGTCACTCAACCTTTGCAGGATTTGGTTTCCTAAGCTGAGAAATGGAGATAATAATAGAATCTACTTTCCAGCTATTGGAGTGAGGTTCAAATGAGATAATATTTGTAAAGCACTTAGCAGAGAGCCTGGCACATATCATGTGGCTTTTTGTTTATTTATTTAGTTTACAGTGTGCTTATTTACTTATTTTGACCGCTAGGCATATAGCATAGTACTGTGCAAGTCTGATGACAGAATACTGACTTTGAGAGGCAATGAGTAGGCCAGTTTGACTGAAACACACCAGTGGTGTGAGGTAGATCTGAAAGGGAGCCGAAAGCATACTGACAGGCCTTCAATAGGTTAAAAAGATGTCCCTTGACATTTAAAAGTTTAAGGTATAATAGCAATATCATGGCTACTGTCTATCCTAAATGATACAGGACGTAGGAGTTCTTTTTGGAAGTTTATTGTGTGTGTGCCTTCTCAAGTACTGTGTCTGCCCTTTGAAGGAGTCTATTTTCCATTGAATGAGGTGAAGAGAATAAGAAACATGGACTTTTTTTCTTAAATTATTCTACATAAAGATTAAGAATCTGTTTTTGGGGTTTTTTTTGTCCTAGGAATTTGTGGATTTTTGTGTCCAAGTTTACAGAATTTGATGCAAGAAAACTACACAAATTATATAAGCATGCAATTAAGAAACGGCAAGACTCTCAGGTAATAGGTTATATTTTTTTCCCCATAAACTTACTGTTTCATGAATTTCCAAAGAACAATCTGAGTAAAACTAAAAATGTATTTTCTAGGAACCCACATACAGATGCAATTGTGGCTTGTTGAAAAGTATTAATTGGTTGTGAAAAACAACCTTATACGTGGCAATTAGCTTCAAAAGAAACTATTCTGCCTCTAATCCTGACAAGGTAGTTGTATTTTGTAAAATTATGGTGACGTTTGCTCATAATAGGAAGGTGGCATTCGTGGGGTTTGTCTGTCAATAGACTATGTATATTTCTCCTTTTGTGTATAACACATTTGTTTCTTTATTGCTTGTCTTGATGCCTTCTGTCTTTCATGCCAGAATTATTTCTCCAAAAAAGAACTTCCCCCTATTGATCTCTTCTACATAGGAAAGATAAACATTTAAGTAAAACCAATCAACACAGTGATTTCCATTAAGCACCATAAGCAATATCTAGCAGCCTTGCTTTCCCCTACCATTATAAAAAGGAAGGAATTGTCCTTTCGTTTTTTAAAGTCTAATCACATGCCTTCTGAAATCAGTATTGGTCATTACATTTAAACTGAATTATGCTGGCTTTTGGTGTTGTGTTCATTTGTATGATTGTGGTCATTGCATATAGTTTTCTTCTACTTTTGATTTATTTATACTTTTTTTAATTTCATACAAGTCTCCACACGTTTCTGAAAGCTTCATATTAATCACTTGACAGAATTGTAGAATTTCAGATTTGGTGGCTCTAATCTACAAAGACTTCCCCCAGAAATTGATCTTCAACCTTTGTTTGAAGATCTCCAATGAAGAAGAAAACATTACTTGCTAAAAGCAATCCATTTCAATTTTGTATAGCTCTAATTTGGCCTAAATTTGCTTTTTTGAAACACAACCCATTTATGCTATATCTCTCTCCTAGAGACTGGGAGAACTTCTCTGTTTTAGGTGACAACCCTTCAAATGCTATGTTTTGTATCCCCTAAATTTTCCCTTCTCTTGATTCAATATGCCCAGTTCCTTAAGAATTCACCTTGAGGCTTTTCATAAAACATCATGGTTGCCTTCCTCTGGGCGCTTTCCAGTTTTTCTCTGTACTTCGTGAAATCTATCACTTAGAAAGAAATGGGGTTTAACTGAGGCAGGATACCACAAGCCTATTACTTGTTCCTTGGAGCTGGGACTCTTTCATTGTAACCTAAGATCACTTTCACTTTCTTGGCCCCACGCCACAGTTTGATTTGTATTGAGCTAGTAGTCCACTAAAAACTTCTCTCTTTTAAAAAAACAAAAAGATAAACTGCTGTTTCACTTCTGTATTGTGGAATTTATTTTGTAGTCGGGTCATCAAGCAAACATTTATTAAGTGCCTACTATGTGCCAGGCACTATACTAAGCATCAAGGATACAAAGAAAGGCAAAAAAAAAAAAAAACAACCCCCAAAAAGCTCGGTCTGATCCACATGTGATTTTTACATTACATTTATCCCTACTCAATTTCATCTTATTTCACTCTATATTTGGGCTAATAATCAGAGAGGACTTGATTAGAGAGATGAGAGAGGATCTCTCATGTCCATTCCTTTTTTTTTTTATATTGTTTTTATAAGTCTGTAATTGTGCCAGGAAAGGAAAAGAACAGTCGTTGACACAGTTCACATATTCTCAAGAGTTTTTGGTACAATCAGCCAGTTCTCAGACTGTTGGCCAGTGTGTGGATTAAAATTATTGAAGGGATTCCTCAAATGTAGGTAAGGGAGTAAATAAACTACATCTGGGCCCATAGAATGTCATATCACACAATATCCACTAATACTAACAGATCTGTGAGATTTGTGGGAGTAAACAGCATTGAAGCTTAGTGTGATTGCTGTCTGCCTTAATGTAAAAACAGCCTTACTTCTGATGTGTAGTCAGCATCCCTCGCTTTGTAGTCTGTTGTTTTTATGACTGATGGAGGCTGATTGGCTAAGATGCTGAGGGCCAAGTTCATTATTGGTATTTTGTTGTCTCCTTCACTACCATTTCATGCAGGAATCTTTGCCTGACTGTATTTTCTTATATGCTATCCAACCCCACTGTTTCTTTTGAATAAAGTATACTCTGCCAGAGCTATGTTGTAGTCAGAGGTGTCATCCCCTGTGTATCAGTAATTTGAGCCATAAGGTCATATTTTTCTCACTTCCCTAGGCTTTCATGTTATTTTTTTCTATTATTATTAACTATATTATTAACTATTATTAACTAAATATTAACTATTCCCTAGTTCATGTTATTTTTTTTACTCATACTTTATTCAGATATATAAAGACAACTGAGGCCATTGATTTTATTGCTGATTCCTTTCTTACATTTTACCATGTGAACTTCTGGGTAGTTCAGTTACTGTTCTTACATTGTAGCTACTGCTGTGTGTGTCTAGCTTGATCCATTAGTATAATTTTTCCCTTTTCATTTTATAATTCTTTCAATTTGGAATACAAGAATGTGGGCAGTTTCATTCTTACTAGCCCTAGTTAGGTATATCCAAAGAGCGTGGTGATAAATTAAGAACTGGCTTTTCGGGGGGAAAATACATGTACACAACACACTTTTAGTATTCATCATTAACATTTATTCATTGCTTTTTGATGTCTAGACAATTAACAAAATAACAAATCAAGTCCAAATTTCTAGCATTTGATGATTTCTAATGACTCTCAAGACTTTGGCCTGATTATTCATATAGGAAAAGCCAAATAGATGAATAATGCCTATTGTTAAGATTATGTCATTCGGTTAGGACAATCTATAAAATATAGTCATTTTTTCATTCTTTTTCTCTCTGTCGCTTTTATTTCTCTTTTTCTTTCCCCCATCCCGTGTGTGTGTGTGTGTGTGTGTGTGTGTGTGTGTGTGTGTGTGTGTGTGTGTGTGAGTGATATAGACACTACAAATGAACAGCGAGCTGGACTTGGAAAGCAAAATATAGTCCCTGTTTTAAAGAAGTTCACGATCAATGGGGGACACAGCAAGCAAAAAATGAATGTACAGATAAGCTCTTTACAAGACAAACAGAAAGAACTAACAGAGGGGGAGGCAGTAGATTTAAGTAGTATTAGGAAAAACTTCCTGTCCTAAGATATTTACTTTAGCTGGGATTTGAAGGAAACCAGGGAAGAAACAAGTTAAAAAATATTATCCAAGAAATATTTTATAAAAAATGAAAGTATGATGTCTAAAATGAGAAATAATTGAAAAAAAACAATCTATGCAAGAACCACCCCACAACTTTAAAAAGAATTCCATCTTTAGTTAAGCTTGCTAATATAGCACCGTCTTTTTTTGTAATGTGACTGTTTATGTTCCTTAACTATGTGGAGCTTATGTATTTATGCATAAGAACATAATGTATGTATACATGATGTACATACATATATACATAATGTACATAAGTATATAATGTATAAGTACTTATATATCAAAAGTACTAGTTTAAATTTATTTTCTTCCACATCATTTTCCATATTTCCTAGCAGTTTTTGTCAAATAAGAAGTTCAGTAGTTTTATGTTTGGAGTTTATTAAATACTAGACTGCTATGTTCATTTATTTTTGAGTTGTGCTTATGTCTGTTCCACGGATCTAGTTTTCAACCAATATCAAATAGTTTTGATGGTTATCTTTATAATAATTATTTCAGGTCTCATAATGTTAGGTCATTAATTCTCACATGGTTTTATATAATTAACCTTCCAAAAAAATTCTAGACCTTTTTTCTTTCAAATGAATTGTTATTCTTGCGACTATAAATAAATGCTTGTAATTGGCCTAATATAGGATCTATAAATTAGTTGCTATTGTCATTTTTATTATGTGGCATGTCCATCCCATCCATAAATAATGCTTATCTTTCAAGCTATTTGTAGTCTCACTTTTATTTCTGTAAATAATGCTTTGTAGTTATATGTCATGAATGATTCTTTGTAGATTTGTTCCCAGGTATTTTGTATATTTTAGTATGCATTTACATTGTGCTAAGTTCTTGGGGTACAAAAACAAAATAAGAAACAATCTCTGCCCTCAGTTTTGCATCATATTGATTGGATAAAACAAACATGCACATGTAATTATTTGAGGAGGCAATTAGGAAAGGATCCTGTTGGAGGCAGAGGTTTCTTGATAAGGAGGTAAGGAAAGGCTTGGAAGCAAAAAATAATGCAGTGGTCAGAGAACAACAAGTAAGTTGTTCTGTCTGGAAAGTTGAATGTGTTTATATTGTAAAGGTAAGGTGGAGCCATTTTGTGAAAAGCTTTAAGTGCTGCATTGAGGATTTCACCTACTCCATCAAGTGTAGACTAGGTTCCTTCCTAGATGAAAAGGTAAGGGGATTTGAGGGATGTTGTAATGGTAATTAATTTGTTTGATCAGATGTTAAGTAGATCCTAGTAACCTAGTGTTAAGTTTATGTCCATTGGTGGAAAGGTATGAATTCCCTTGGTGAAAAGGTGTGAATCTCTCCCCCCCCCCCCCAAAAAAAAGGTGTGAATTTCCCTGTTGACTTGGAAGAATGCCATTGGCTGAGACACTCCCCTGAACCATGTTGACTTGAGAGAAGGCCAGTGTTTATAAGCAGGAGAATTTCAGAGACAGACAGATTTTGTGGAATCTAGTGGCTGACTGAAAACATAACAGGATGGGACTTTGTTTGTTGGTGGCCTGGC
>CM053594.1:334334472-334351553 GCA_028646575.1 Pseudocheirus occidentalis
CAGGGGCTGGGGTAGGGAGACCCTCCCTGCCCTACCAGAAAGTGAGAGAGCAGATCAGGGGAGGGGCTTTACAGTGGGATCGCTGTTTGGGGGTTGGGGTAGGGGAAAGACGGGGAGAAAATTTGTAATTCAAATATCTCATGAAAATGAATGATGTGAATAAGAAAACAAAAAAAATTTAGCAAAAAAAAAAAACAAAAAAAGACTGTTACCCATGCTACACCATGCTTCAAGACAACATTTCATTTGTTTGTAATTAGAAATAAGTATTTCATGATATATAATTACATATTGTTTTTGTGATTAACCACTATTCTTTAATTGTGTTCAATTTGAAACAATGAAAATACATCCTGAATATCAGATATTTACATTACGATTCATAACAGTAGCAAAATTACAGTTATGAAGTAGCAATGAAAATAATTTTATGGTTCGGGGTCGCCACAACATGAAGAACTGTATTGAAGGGTCGCAGCATTAGGAAGGTTGAGAACCACTGTTCTAAACCCAAGCTGGTGAAATAGCTTGGGGTCTCAGACTCTGGAAGACAGTACATTTGAAAATGAAAAGATAAGACTTTGGCTTCTCACTGGGGGGGCAGTATGTTAAGTTATGATTTTCATTACTCAGTGTCATGACACACTACTGTTTGGGGCTGAAGGGCTACCTATGTGCTCCCCTCAGATCCACTGGTCAATCTCCCACTGATCCCTCCCCTCTGTGGTCAGGAACTGTTGTTTGCCACATCTATTTTCTCTTCCCCAGTACTCTGTACAGAATAGGTCCTAAAGAGTTGTTGAATGAATTTTTAAAAAAAAGAGTTCAGTAGAAAAGCTACACCATGCCTAAAGGGAAGCTCATGATCACCTCCTGAAAGGGAGAAAATAACTTCCAGCAACCAAGAGCTGTTATCTCTTTGCAAAATGTGCCTTAAAACTTGAGTGTACTTTCTTCCAGATTTGGATATACTTGGAGACTAGGAGCAAGCTAGTTATCATCTACATATGTATATGTATAAGCAAAAATATGGACCATATGCACATGCAAAAAATATATATATGCATGGAGTTATATAGGTTATATCCTCTATCTGTTCATCTATCTATCTATCTATCTATCTATCTATCTATCTATCTATCTATCTATCTATCTATCCATCTGTTTATCTTCCAAGGATATTTAGGACATAAGCCTAGAAGAAAAGAATAACTCCGGAACAACTATGAACAGAGCTTTTTAGATAAAAACATGGCTTGTCTATAAAGTCTATTCCCCTAAGGGGTAACATTGAAACAAAGTGATGGAAATGATTGGAGGATTCTATTTCCACTTTTATTACATCTTGGAATTTTTCATTCATAATATTTTGAATTATGGTACCTAGGCTTTAATTTTGTCATGGTTTTCATGAGGTCTAGTGATTTTTAAAATATATCTTCTGGACTGGTTTTTCAGGTCAGTTGTTTTTGATACTAGATTATTTCCCTTGATTTTTCAGTCTTTTTGTTTCTGCTCTAACATTTCTTGTCATCCCCTGGAGCCACTGAATTCTGTATGCTCCGTTTTAATTTTACTTGAATAAGGTCCCCCTACTTTTGGTTGCTACAGTGTTAAACTCTTTTTTGGAGGGGGCTTTGTAACCATAATATGTCATAATTGTTTATGTTTTCTTCTGTTTCCTCGTATCTCCAGCCTCAGTTTTGGATTTGCAACTTTGTGCCAGGACCGGGTTTCTAACCCATAACTCTCTTCGAATGGGGAGGTTGCAATCTATTTGGTGTTGATCTCAATTTCTTTAGCTTTCGTCGCTGGCTTCTACCTCCCCTAACGTGCCTGTGCTTCGTGTTGGCTGCTTTTAGCCTTCATAGATTGTTATGACTCAGTTCTGTGGTCCTCAGGCTGCCTTGGAGGGTCCTTGGTCATGGCATTGCAATCTGCCGTTTTCAAACTCCATGAGATATTTCCATTCCATTCCACTACCGACTTCCACCTGCCAGGGACTATACACAAGTTGCCACATGACAAGTTTTCATAAAAACTTAAGACCACTTGACACTAGAAAGGATTTTAAATGATCTAATCCAGGGGTTCTTGACCTGGGGTCCATGCACCCCTCCCCCAATGACTGTGGATAGACTTCAGGGGGTCTATGAAATTGGACGGAGAGAAAAAACCTTTACCTTCGTTAACCCTTAACTGAAATTTAGCATTTCCTTGAATATACGAATGCATTTTCTTGAATATATGGATATAATTTCCTTGAATTATGAATGCAGGCAACAAACATTATTCTGAAAAGGGGTTCCTGGTCTTCACCAGGTTGCTGGAGGGATTCATGAAGCAAAAAAAAAGTTAAGATCCCCTGATCTAATTCAATGCTATCATTTTACAGGTGAGAAAACTAGGGAACAGAGAAGTGAAGAATTTTTTTTTTCTGATGTCAAACTGTATCAGAGCTGAAAGATGAACCAAGTTTTCCTGAATGCCACAATCTGCTGTTTCCCTAGATTTACTAGACCCAACAGGCCCCAGTAGGCCCCATATACTGGACAGAAGGTAATTCACTGAAAGTTATATCTAGGACACCAGAACTTTGCTCTTTTGAGGTTCTTTGTCAATAACTATGCTTAGTTGACTTAGTGAGAAAAAAATGGAGGAAATCAGACCAACTTTTTGTTAAACCACAAATGACCAGACCAAAATCACTGGAATAAATAAGGTTTATTGACAAATGTTAGTGTGGTCATTTAAAACCCAATACCTCTTCTACTAATATCAATTTAAAAAAACCTCTTATTGGAGTCTTTTTATAAACTGCTGCTAGTCATAATTTCACTATTTGTCATGTTTTATAGTTCTCATGTTAGGTCTTTAGCTATGTCTTAGACATCAAATAACTGGATCATGGTCCAAAAAAAGACAGCAGGTGTTCTTTCTTTTTTTATTCATATTTTTTATTAATTCATTTTTGTTGTCCACTTGATTAGTAAATTTTTATAAATTCCTCATTTCTCTGGGGAAACCCATTATGTTACCTCAAAAATCAAATGATGAAATTTGAAAATTCAAGATGGATTTCTAAATGGAAAAAATGCTGAAATCTATTCATAGATCCCTAGATAGGGCAAAGGTAGAGTGGTCCATGGACCTCTAAAATCCTTTCCAGCTCTTGGTGGTCTATGTTTCTATGAATGATTGATGTCATATAGCAATTTGACTGCAGATGCCCCAGGCAGTTGGTCTGTGTGAAATGCAACAAAGACAAATAACACATATTAGTTAGCCAAAGAAATATTAAATGCTAAAACAATATTTTCAACTAGATTTTAGAAATGTCATAGTTTTGTAACTTATTTCCACTTATGATATTCTGGAAAGCAAATGCACACTTGGAAAATATTAAAAAAATAATATATTTATGAAATATGCCTTTAAAATGATGCTATATTTACAGTAAACCTTAGTCAAAACACATATAAGCATGTCTCGACTACAAGATTTCCCCTCAAAATTAAAAATTATAATTCACAAATGCTGATGAAGCCAGTTACAGGAAAAAACTGAGTAACAAACATTTCCAAGAATCATTCTGCATATTAAAGTTACTTCCATAATCTAGCTGGGTCATGGACAGTATTTTTTTTTTTAAATAAACACTGGACCTATAATTTCTTTAAGGTAGGAAACTCCAGGGAAGAAAGCTCCCTCTACCATTGCAGTTCAGAACCTGCTAGAAAATTCTAGGCTCAGTTACCTGGGGTACTAAAGTTAGATGACTTGCCCAGTTTCACAATCAGTATGTATCAGAGTTGATAATCAAACCCAGGGTCTTTCTGATGCTGAGACTAGCCCTCTAGTTACTATACTCTAACCAGAAAACAAACTCCCATATAATAAAATAAAGGAAATTGGCATAGTTAACTTTATCCTTCTATTCCCTACTGGGTTCAAGGCACTTTTTTGTATCTGCTTAATTCACTAAAGAAAAGCATTTTCATCTCAAAGTCCGATTTTGAACAGCAAATCCATTTTAGCAAAATTACATGTGATTAATGTTGTATACACTAAGCATGTAAGTATAAATACTTGTCCATCTATTTTTGTGCATTTCATAATTCTCTCTAGTTATAGGTTTGTTCTGTGCAAGTCACTACATATATGCACATACTAACAGGGTTGAGGTAGGCTGAACAAAGGGAAAAGTCATTTTAGTATTCTGGGAATTTTAATTTCACTGTTATTTGCAAGTAGATGAAAAATATAGAACCCTTGCTTAGTTTCAAAAACAATTTAACTTCAACTATATTAGTCAATAGTACGTTTATGAAGGTTAGTGACAAGATGACTAATGTCAATGACTGATCATGGTGGTCAGTGTTATGGGGCATTTGGGTGGTGTAATGGTGGAACTGAGTCACACCCAGCCTCAGACACTAGCTATGACACCCTGGGCAAGTCACAACCCTAATTGTCTCCAAAAATGAATAAACCCTCCCCCCCCCAAAATCAGTATTATTATATTATAATATAATCATCGTTCTGTGTTTCAATATGGGAAGTTATACCAACTGGGAACTCTATCAATGCTGACTGTCAACTGTTCGGCAGCTGCTTAGGAGATTTGAAAGGTTAAACAATTTTGCCCAGGGTTATACAGTTAATATGTGTAAAAGGTCTGGCTTGAAATCAGGCCTTCAAATTTTGTATCCTTACATCTTTTTTCAAAAGGGACTCTGACATGGGAAATAGGATCAAGAGTCTAATATATAAAGACATTATATGGTCATTAAAAAGCTATGTAAACCTAATTACAACTGAATGACATTTTATCTTCCAGGGAGGTAAAAGATCTCTATATAGTAAGGGTTCTTAACCCTTTGTGTCACGGTCTCCTTACGCAGTCTGCTGAAGCCTGACTCAGAATAAGGCTTTTAAATGTACAAAATACAAAGCATTACAATGGAAATCAATTATATTGAAATAGTCATCAAAATGTTCAAACCAATTCACCCCCTCCAGGTTAAGAATCTTTGCTACAGATGAATTCATTATTAATAATCAAGAATTTCACTTAGAAAAGGAAAAGCTTAGCATTGTTTACAAGTCAATGCATAGTTATACTTCCTTTCCTCAATCTTTTTGTTATATTGACAATCTACTTTCATTAAAAAAAAATTCAAAGTCTTGCATTTAAGCATAAAGCCTTCAACTTGTAATTATTAAACAGTGAATACATGGTGTGGAGAATGTATGACTTTTTACAAGCACAGTCACATTTATGAATTCACGATTAAATTTCACACACCTAAAGAAACACTGGAAATGCCTACATCACCAAATACCTAAAATCTCTAACACTTATAAAGTTTGCCACTTTTAAACACATTCCATTTGAAATAATCCTTATGGCTTTTACCATAGAAGATCCGCTCACAGAATATATTTGTTATATAGTTAGAAACAATACATAATTTTCTACCTTTCAATCATTAAAGAAAATTGCTGGGCATAAAAAGCAGTAAGGTAACTAATGCAGATTACATAAAAACATATTTAAATTCTATAATTATTCAGCTATAATGGTATAATTATACAAACCTCTACAGTACCACTTAAAAAGATAGGAATTCCACTTTATTAAAATGGTAATTCAGTCTAGAATGATTCCAATCAATTTTTTAACAGCTCCTCTCATCTTTCTAAAAACTTATACTTTAAAAAAGATCAATCTGCTTATATAAGTAAACAGGCCACTGCTTTTATAAGAATTATTTATTATATATCATTATTGTAAAGTGGGTGTTTAATACAGTACTGTGCATAAGGTTCTCTCATCCTCAAACAGAAATGGACTAAAATAAAGACTAAGCAAGTGGAACACAGATTTTAAAAAAAAAGGGTCATTGTGCAGAGAAGTTTCCATTAACAACAACTATGTGGTAATGTTTCTCTCTCACTTATTCTAAGTATATGGCTATTTCCTTTTTCACATAAGTTTTGGATTCTTACCAAAAAAAATTAATTCTCAGAGTAATTCTCGTGTTACATAAATATTCTAACTAAATGTAGCACAGTAAGATTTAAATCTTGCCCATTACTTAGTAACAATAATGTGTGATGGGTTGAACATAATACATCCAATAACAGATCAAGAAGTCTATCTACAGTTATAATGAAGAAAAAGATCAAACAACCCTAACATATTTTTAAATGTTATGATTTTTCACTTAGGCATTATGATGAATCTTCAGTTAATTATCATTTTGTGCAATAAAACCATGTTTATCAAAAACACAATGTGAACAAGTTGAAAGAATTAAAATCATAGAACCATACCTGCACTTTTCAGATTGAAGGAAAAATACTGTTTTATCACTTGCTGATGATAAAGAATGCAAAACACATCTGAAAATTTTTCAAGCTTGTCCTTTTGGATTCTCCCTATCTAACAGGAAGGAGACATCTTATTGATTTGCCAGGCAGAGATGAAGCTTTGTTTTTTTGTTCCTTTTTCTTAAAGTATAGGCAATATATTTTCAATCGCTTTATACAGGTAAAATAAACTTGAGATACTAATCAACTAAAGGGCAAACAATATTTTAAAATATGTTTCACCTATAAATCAATTTATTCCATAACCTTTTACAATTTTAAGGCTCTCGTGTTCTTTGAAGTTGAAGATTTTTACTTTTGACATTTTACATGGTCTAAAAATTCACAAAGAAACCAAATATTCATGTGAAATACCTTCAAAAAAATATAAAATATTTGCAGAAGCCAGAGTTCCAAAACAGTTTAAAACAGTGACCTAAATTTAACTGTCAGCTATTTATTATAATTTTTGCTCAGGTGTCTTTAAATCAGATATAACACTAGTGTTGACAATTGATACTTAACTGGCTATCAAAAATATACATATATATATACTTTTGGCAGCTCATAAAAATTTTAAGTGCTGAGGGAGTAAAAAGGCAGAAAAGTACAGGAGTCCACATATCCTTTTTGTTAAATTTAATATGTAGAAGGTATCTATATACAATCAGTGTGCATTGTAACAGTTTCTATTAAAAGTCAATCAATCAGTTCATCTAAAATATTAACTGGCTGCATAGCACATTTGACATTATTGCCCACATTAAAAAGGAAAACAAATGGATTTACAATAAATTTTGGCTGATTTGGGTTCTGATGTGTTCACAAAGGTATTTTTTAAACCAATGCATCTGAAAAAAAAAAAGTTTTCAGAGCATGCAGTTTTTATAGTACATGTCATTACTACAGACAATCACAACACTGGTTTTTAAAAAAATGTATCTAATAAAATATCCAATATAAAAGGAACCCTAAAGGATAGTATAATGGAATAATGTTCCCTTTCCCCATTTTTACATTCTAAACAGTGATTCCATCAAGACAATTTATTAAAAAGTGTTGTTAATACATTGATTTTTGTCCTTTTTTATGACAAGAAGGCCTGAGTTGGTGGGGAAAGGAACAGTTAAAAAAAGCCTGAGAGGGGGAGGGAAGGAAAGCTCGTTGAATTAATTTACAATAATTTACAGCTATTTTATTTTGTAAAAAGGCATTACAATTTATCACAAACAAGAATTCCTGGATATTTTACAGTCATAGGTACAGAATTTAAATATTCAAGCTTGTGATGAGAAGCGGCAAGGTGGTCGCAGTGTACAATGTAAACAAGTAGCTTTGGAAAGTGAACAAAGTCCTTGAGAGTTCTTTGCTAAGGAAAAATAAAACAAAACAAAACTCTTCATTCCTTCCTGAAACATGATTACAGGTCAGTGTGTAAAGTTCATTTACAAACATAATTTAAATGGAGTTCAGCCTAAAATCACTGACACAAAGAATTTTATCCAGTCTAAATGGGGCAGTGTTGAGGTCCCTGTAAAAAGTAAACATCTTCCATTATTTAAAAAAAAAAAGTGCTACAACACTTTGTAACACAGTGCAGCATAATCCTTAAATACAAAAATATTTTTCTTCTGTTGGGATAATAGACCTTGCATCCTGGAAAGAAGTAACAATACTGCTACTGATGGAGGATCCTGTCCATATCTTTCAAGTCATGTAAGGCAATTACTGTGGTAGTTTACGATATATGGCTAAAAGAAAGTCCAGACGGGCAACGTCAGTATTTGTTATGTTTTCCGGCCACTCCAACTATGCTCAGGTGTACTTTTGTGATCGGATGAATGTTCAAATGGAGATCTATGACCTAAAGGTGATCTTGAGCCATAAGGAGACCTCTGATCTAGTGGTGACCTAGGGCCACTACTGGAAGCTCTGTGGTCCATCTGCCAATCTGAATGATACCGATAATCCCTTGAAGTTTTGTGATGTGAATATTCAGAACTTGATCGATGGTCTGAGTGCAACCGGTGATCTGAATGAGAACGGTGGTCAGAATGAGATCGGTCTTTTAAACTTCCTTCCAAAACTGATCTGTGATCCCTACTCCTATGGTCATCCATTTTTCTGTGTTTACTATCATTGTAGTATCTGGTGAGAGAGAAAATAAGTCAATTAGCAAAATTAAGGATAGTACTTAAAGTTGAGTTTTTATTAATGCAGGCTTATCATGGAAAATTATTCACTGCTCTTTTAAATAGTGCAATTCATAGTGGAAACTATGATTTCTTGGTATAATCTAACAAATGCCTAATAATAAATAATTATAATAAAATAAAAGTCCAATTTTGAAAAAAAAGATTTTAAAAATAGCTTTTTATGTAATAAACTAACAAGTACTTACTATGTGTTTATTAGGTAAAATTGAAAGGAAAATTGGGGAAAATATTTATTTGTAAGACACTGAAACCTTATAGTAAGTATTGTTTCCTTCGGTGCATTCATTCTAAGATTTGTAAATTCACTTTGGTTGAATTGTAGAGATTATTCACAACAGCAAATCACCTAATAATAAAAATACTTAAGATTATAGGCTTGAGAAGTGGAATCGGGCCTTTACATATCAAGTTGCCAAGCACCTTCATTTTACAACTGAGGAAAGTGAAGTCTGGTGAGACTAAGTCCATAGCTACAATTGGTTTCTAGGTTCTAGAAGATGAATTTTAGTAAAATACTACAGAAAGCTTTTTAGAAAAGAAACATTAAAATTAGCAGAGAAAACAAAATGTACATTATTTCATAAGACATTTATTGAAACTAATTTCAAGAAATTTTTAGTAGTTTCGGTGAAGATTATCTGACTCGGTAATTTTGTATTCTACTTTAACTTTGTTTAGAAAAGTGATAGAGGAATTTTTTTTTTAAACTGGGTAATTCAAAAGATACAGTATAAACAAAGCTTTTTTTTTTTTTTAACCTTATGAGCTTATTTGAACATACTGATTTCTCACACAATGTCTTTTATGGAATGACTGGCAAAGTTTACCTGCTTTCTTGTTTGTAATGATCCCATTCCCGATGATCTTTACCATTGCTGAAGGATGAATACGATCTTTTCCTGGACTCATTCTTTTTGTAAGCATCTCCCTGATGCCTGTCTTTATGGTCATGATACTGAGACAAATGTCTATCAGAAGAATAACTGTCCCTGCTGCTGTCATCATGATTCGTATTCTCTTTTAATCTCTCCACATCTGTGTAAAAAGAAAAAAGTAAGACTCATATTTACAAAATTAAGGAACCCTAAAGGGAATTAAAATGAACTGAAACAATGATATGTCCAGTCTCCACCCCCCAAAAAGGCAAAGTTCAATTCCCGAAGGGAGCCAGATAAATGCTTGGTAGTAGAAGAGAGGGGCCGCTACTTTTTTGATTGAATGTGAAAATAGTAGTATTTCTTTTCACTACTTGCACAGTTCCTATGAAATAATGTCATTATGTGGGGCGGTTAGGTGAAGCAGTGATTAGAGCACCAGAGCGTCGGCCCTGGAGTCAGGAGGACCCGAGTTCAAATCCAGCCTCAGACATATAACACAAAAAACTAGCTGTGTGACCTTGGGCAAGTCGCTTAACTCCCGTTGCCCTCCAAAAAACAAACAAAAATAATGTCATTAAGAATTATTCATATATGTGGAAACTAGGCAAAATTATTTCATTTGTGGCTAACTACTAAGGGTAGTCTATGATAGCTAGAGCCTGGCAATTAGGGAAAGCAAACATTTAAGCTAAAACATTTTTATAAGTTTTTACTTAATTAGGCTACCTTAATTATTAACCACATGGTTCCAAATAAAATGACTCTCAGTAATCTGAAAGTATATTAGGAAATATAGCTGATGTATAATATGTATTCATGAGGAAACAGAACTATTTAGCTCTAACATGTAAACACAACTAGATAACAAAAAACAACATGAAAACAGTAAGACGTGTTAATGAGATAAATATACAATTACAGAGCAAAACTAAAGTGTCTTGGGATGTATACAAAATACTTGTTTTTTTATTGAAAGGCAACAATAAATAAAACTAACCTGGATTTCTAATCATGTGAGTATTCATGCTGCTGCTGTTCTGGTCATTGTTTTGCTGCAATAAACATATACATGTAAAAATCATTAAAAAAGCATTTCTGAAAATTTCCAAAAATTTCCTAGAAAAATCAATCTAGGAAATGCTGAAGAATTTCTGTGCAATTGTTCTGACGCTTTACAGAAGCATGTCAATTAGTTTCTTCACTGATTCTTTGGGGATTGCAGTGGAGTACAACTGAAAGAGCCCCGGGTTTTAAGTCGGAGAGAACCTCGATATGAATCCCGGCACTGGGCCTTAGCCTCCTCATGTGTAAAGTAAGGGGACTGAACTACACGGTTTCACGGGTACCTCTGTGATCAGATCAAGCCGTCACATTATCTGTGAAGAGCAAGGATTTTGCTTTTTTTTTTGCAATGTTTACTACCTAAATTTATTTTTCTACTCTTATTGCTATAGTTAATATTATAATATTAAATCAAATAATAGTGAAGGAAAACAGCATGCCTGCTTTGCTTCTAAATTCATTGAGAAAGTTTTCTCTGTGTCATTATAAATAAAGCTAGTTGTTGATGTGAAATACATGCTTCTGACATGTAAAACACTGTGCTGCTGCATTTTAGGGAGTGGTACATTTTGTTGAAAGTGTTTTCTTGATCTATTTACATAACAGTTGTTTTTGCTATCTGTATGATTAATTATACTAATTATCTTCCTTATGCTGAAGTATACTTGCGTTCCTTTTACAAATTCAACTCAATAAGCATTTACCAAATGCCTCTTACATGCTAGGTATGATGCCAAGGATACAAAAAAAACCAAAAAAATATGAAGCAGTATCTCCTTTCAAGGAGCTTCCATGTTGTCAGATCCTAATGACTGACTTTTGGCATAAATTGCTATTATCCTAAAAATTTCTTTGAATATTTATATCAATATTCATTAGTAAGACTGCTCTAGAGCAACGCTTCTTGAAGTATGAGTTGTGGGTTGAAAAAGTTTAAGAGGCCCTGCTCTAGCATTATCTTTCTCTGCTTTATTCTTTCCTGATTTGGGCATCTCAATGGTATGGAATTTTACTTTTCTATTCTTTAGAACTTTTTTGGGGGGGGTAGCATGTTAATTGTTCTTTAAATATTTGACAATATTCCTTTAAATTCTCTGTTTTGCAGGATTATTTGTGCTCTGGATACCAAATGTCACCGTCCAGGGCTCCACTCAGTATCAGAACCTCAAATATCAGACCTCTTGCCTAAAGACATCATTTAGGAGTTAAACTTCTAACACCAGACCCCATGATATGATTCCACATTCAGGGTAGCACCTAGTTTTGTATTATCTCTTGGTATCTTGGGATGAGGCAAAGAAACTAATGGTGGCTATGGATTTCATTCACACCCCAGGGAACCTACTTGATTACAATGTGTTTACAGAGTCAAATGAGAGTCATTTAAACCTATCTTCTGCCCTGGTGTTTAAGCGAACTAAATGACTCTACTCTCTGCCTTCACAGAACTCTGGAAGGCACGAACCCCAATCAAAAGGTTCTAGATCACCATCTACTACCTAGTGCTAGGGGAAGAAAGCCCATTGTTTATAATTTAGGATACGTGTCATTAAAAGGTTTTGTCTGTATTAACAAGCTAAGACAAGGAAGAAGTATCAGTTGGCTCAAAGACAAAGATGTCTTCTGAAGATGAGTCATGTCCCACAAATATTTAGAATATACAGAAAGCACAGTCATGATGGGTACAAAACCAGTCACTGGCCTTGGGAGGAGTTCGTTGCATTTTGGGGGAGGAGAAAGACTTCCTAATCTACTGCTTTGTCACTGACCTTTGAAGTTTAAGACAGAGTAGAAGCCACATCTTGGTTAGACATACTCAAGAAATGAGGTAAAAGAGCACAAAACATGGGACTAGATATGACTCTACAATGAAATGGAAGTCTATTCTAGAATGGAACTGCTCATGTCAAGAAAGGGAAGAGCGTTCACTCCTCTCTACTACCACACTAGGAAATTACCACCTCTCTTTCCCTAATCCCCATGATAGAAAGTTGCTAGTTACTTAGGAAAAATCCTTTTTACCTGTTACCATATCATTATCTACCTCAGGCCTATATCACTCCCACTTGTCCTTCTTACACCTCTACTTCTCCATTATGTTTTCTGGAATCTCGGAAGTTTATTTGATCATTCTTATACCTCTTCCTATGACAACAACTCAATCTTATTGCATTCATGGACAACTTTCCCCTCATCCCCTAAAGCCCCATCTGCATCCTTATCCACCACTTTTAGTACAGAGTGAACCCAACACATTAGCTAAGAAAATTAAATATGTTCTCTGCTTCTCAATGCCACTTTCAGACATTCCCTTTCTTACTATCTAACAAACTTCTTAGAGGTTCAATCCATATATCTCTATCACCATACCCAGATTTTGGGTGCTGTTACTACTACCACCTGTTCCTTTAAGTCATTTTCACCTTTTATAAAGGTCAGAACTTGGTATTAGAACCTCCAGTTCTTGTTTCAGCTTGGAAACTTAAATTAGGTGGTGATATGCCCACAAATATCCTGGTATTCCAGCTAATAACTGGAACCAGTAACCTAATAACTATTGCTAATAATCTCAACTAATAAGTGGAACTAACAACCTAATAACTAATAACCTCAACTAACATGACCTGTCCTTTCACTACACTGCAGCTATATACTGGAATGCATCTTTATTAATGATGTGAAATTCTATCTGACCCCTTTGCTCCTAACCTTCCATGTATCCTTGTGATTCACCCAGCTTGAAGATTTTTTTTTTTTGTACTCACACCAATTTCTATTACATGATCTTTCTCCCTCCTGGCATAGTCCAGCAATCCTGTTTTGGCTTTTTTTTTTTTTTTAGTGTATCTGGAGAATACTAGTCCTATATTAAGTTGGTTCAACTACCCATTCTCCCTCAGCTTTCAAATATCTTGTCACCTTGGTTCATGCTGTTTGAAATCTTAACTCTGAGTTACCCCAACTATTTTGCCTTCTCTGTTTACTACACTTACACATCTGTAGTCAAATGTTTGTGTGTAGTAAGTTGGACAGTGTTAGCAAAAATTTATGTCCTTTTCTTTTTCACTAATATGAACAACAACTCTATCAAACCTTCAAGCCTCTTCAAGCTTCTTTCCTGTTGGATACGTCAAAACCCTCCATATTAATCCCCTTAACCATTCTCCTTTGTTTCATTCTCTGATGAAAGCGGTCCTTCTTGCCAATGACAAACTTTCTTATGCACTAGAAGCACCAGCCACATGGTATATAAAGTGCACAGAACTCTGCCTCAAGTCAGGCTGAATTCAAATCTAGCCTCAGAAACAAAATAGCCATGTGATTCTGGGCAAGTCCCTTAACTTCTAAATACCTCAGTTTCCTTAACTGGAAAACGTAGATAATAATAGCAGTCATGGTTCAGGGTTGTTGTAAGGATCAAATAAGAAAACATTTGCAAAGCACTTAGCACATGTGCTTGGTATATAAAAGGTGCGTAAGAATAACACTTTCCCCTTATTCCTCCCTTTTTTTCTGCCCTCCTCCCTCACATCTTCCCCAAGGGTTCACCTTTGAAAATCTACTCCTCATCTAAGTCTTCAATGTGCTCTTTACAAATATGACAAGGTCTCCTCCTTGGGAAAAAAAAAAACCATAAGCTTTTACTGGGTCCTATCATTCTTTCAATATATTGCCTTCTATCTCTCCTCCCTTTCACAGCCAAATTCCTAAAAAAGTCCAAAATCTTTCATTGGTTCATGGTGCTCTCTCCCCACCAT
The DNA here is from genome assembly GCA_028646575.1 of Pseudocheirus occidentalis. Taxonomy (NCBI): domain Eukaryota; kingdom Metazoa; phylum Chordata; class Mammalia; order Diprotodontia; family Pseudocheiridae; genus Pseudocheirus; species Pseudocheirus occidentalis. The sequence goes on from CM053594.1 coordinate 334,348,762, forward strand.
TCCTCCTTCCACCCCAAACATCTCAATTCTTTTTAATCTGGTTTCTGACTTAACCATTTACTTGAAACTGTTCTAAGAATACTAACAATTTTTTCAAATATTCATTTTCAATCAGCAAAAATCCACTTTCTCTATCCTTTCACCCCAACTGAGAACTAAAGAAAAACAAAACTCTCTCCCTCCCCTCTCTTTCTCAAAAAGGAGACAAATGATCCCTGATGACAAGACAAGAAAACCCAAAGATACAGCAAAGAAACTAAACACTATGACCTCCGTCCCTTGAACACCCACTCCCTCCTACTATCTCCGCTGCACCATCTTTTCTCTTCTCTTTTCCCTATTTTGACTCGATGGTGAACCAATTTAATTCTGCACTGACCTCGTCTCTTACATCCCTAGTCTCCTTATAATTTTGACAATGACACTCTGTCAAGCCTCATCCTTAGATCACTCCAACTATTTACTATCTTTGCTCCTACAAATGTGCTGCTGACTTTGAAGGTGGAGAAAACCATGAAACTGTTTTCACTGGGTCCACTACAGCTAGGCAATTCTTCCACATGTTCTTTATCAACTCTACACAGCAGCTCCTTTTCATCCTTCCTTAAACCTCTCCTGGCTCCCCCACTCCACAAAAAACCCTGCCTCATATTTTACAGAAAAAATTAAGGCCATTCACCAAGAACTCCCTCTTCTCCCCCTTCCTCATCTTGTGTCACTTGGATTGTTCTGCCACTATCCTTTTTCATTATTTCATGAAAAGAATTGGCCTTACTCCCTACTAAGGCTAACCCCTCTACCTTTTCAGACAGGATCTCATTCCATCCTCTCCCCTCCAATGGACTTCCCAGTCTGGGATTCCCCACTCCTATCAATTATTTCAATTTCTCCCGATCTGTTGGCTCAATCCCTACGGCCTACAACAAACATGACCTTATCTCCAACAAAACCCCTCACCTGATCCTTCCATCACTACAATCAGCCTTACCTCTTCTGCCTTTGTAGCTAAATTTAAAAAGACTGATTACAACAGGTGCCTCTACCTTTTTTTCCCTCAATCTCTTCTTACAATCTAGGTTTTGACCACATCCTTCCAATTAAACTTCTTTCCAAAGTTACCAGAGATCTCTTAGGGGTGATTCACAAATTTACCTATGCTTCCTTAAACTCTCCTATTGCCTTTGAGACTTCTGAAACAAGGTGTCCAGAAGACATCTAAAACTAAACACATCCAAAACTGAACTCATTATCTTTCCCCCTAAATACTTCCCTACCCCCTCATAACTTCCCCATTACTGCTAAAGGCAAGACCCAGTCCTTCAGGCTCACAATCTAGAAATGATCCTCAACTCCTCACTATCTTTCATCTTCCACATACAATCGGCCTCCATGGCATGTCAATGTCACCTTTACAACGTGTCCTTTGATGCCGCCACCACTTGAATCTAGGCTCTCATCACTTCACGCCTAGACCACCGCAAGAGCCCACCTTGAATCTCTCCCCACTCCGATGCACCCACCACTGAGCAACCACAGATTTTCTTAAAGCCTAGGTCTGACCGTGTTACCTCCTTCTTCTCAAAGTCCAGTGATTCCCCCAAATCCTGTTTGACATTTAATAATAAATAAATAATAAATCAATGGCCTCCTACCTTTCCAGTCTTCTTACACCTTGCTCCTTACCACATACTCTTTAATCCAGTGACAATGGTCTCCTGGCTATTCCACAAACAACACACTCCAATCTTTTTTGCTCTATGAATTTTCTCAGGTTGACCCCCATTCCTGGAACACTTTCTCTTCTCAATTCTATATACTGAATTCTCTAGCTTACTTAAATCCCAACTAAATCCTACCTCTTACAGGGAGTTTTTCCCAAACCATCTTTACTTCTAATGTTTCTATCTCTCCTGTATATAGGTTGTTTGTACATGTGGTCTGCCTGATTAGATTGTGAGGCAGGGATGTCTTTTCCTGTGTTTTTGTATCCCCAGTGTTTAGTTCAGTAATCACTTAGTAAATGTTTACTGATTGTTAGGATGATTAAAATAATTAGTAACTTCAACAAAGTAGTAGGGTAGGAAACATGGCCACAAAAACCAACAGCATTGGGGGCGGAGCCAAGATGGCAGCATAGAAGCAGCAAAGCACCACAGCTCCCACACAAACACGCTAAAAAACTCATAAAATGGGACGCTAAACAGATTTTCAAGCTCCAAAACTCTCCACAAGACAGAAAGCACTACAGGCAGCGCAGCAGGCGGGGCTCTTCGCAGCAGTCTGGGACCCGCGGCCGAAACCCAGCCGGCTCAGGCCTTGGGGCATCGGGCAGGGAACCACGTCTACAGGAGAGCAGATCGGCTGCACTGGAGGTACAGTTACCACATTTATCAGGCCAGAAGCCAAAAAGGCTAAGAGAAAGGTCAGTGGATTTTGCTAACTCGGGAGGAGAAGAGCGGGTCCAGCCAAACTGCTCCCAGGGCAAGGAAGCAGTGGGAGGCAGCTGTAGCAGCAGGAATGGCTGAGAGCCGCAGCGGCCCCCACTGGGTTGCTTCAGATAGCAGAGGGGCTGACGCGACCCATCGAGGCCAAGGGCTTGTGTTGAGCGGCCTGGATCTGGATCGGGGTCTTGAGTGGTGGTCCTGGGGTGCGCTTTCAGTGAGCCAAGGCTGGGAGGTGGGGCTGCAGCACCCCACTAAGAGCTCTGGCAGCTGTGAGGGCCCCAGCGATTTGGGACAGAGCTTTCCCCCTCCAGGAAGCAGAGTTCCGCAGAGCTAAATAAAACCAAGCAA
>CM053594.1:334352053-334393465 GCA_028646575.1 Pseudocheirus occidentalis
CAGGGAGAGAAAACATGGGATTAATCATCCCATAGAGAAGAGGCAAGGGATAACTATTACAATGTGACTTTCAGTTACTCTCATAGAATCTGGCTTAGGGAAGAAATGGCATAAACTCTAAACTGGGCATCATGTCACACAGGAGAATAGGGGGCATGAGGATGAGAGGGGGGACAATGGAGGGTAGGGCAGGGTCTGAGGGAGGGATGCCGGAAGCACACACCTCAGTAAACAAGGACAGGGCAGAGAACAGAACAAGGGGGGAGGAGGGATAGGAAGGAGAGAAAGACTATCACTGTCACAATCTGTCCACTATAAAGATGTCCTATATAATCACAAAAAAAAAATAAATAAATAAAACAAAATAAAATTAAATAAAATTCATTTAATAAAATGAAAATAGTATTAAAAAAATATGCTTTATTTAAATTTTAGAACTACCTAAGATAATATTATCATGAAAGAAAGATAACACATATGAATAATTACAAAAAAAAATTTAAACTGAGGGAAATACTCACTGTTTCCTTTCTTCTGGATCTGAAGGAATTGATTTGTGCAATGGTACTAATTCTTCTTCATGAGAGATGACTAGCTTGGCATTCACTTGTACTCCTGATATTCGGAATGTTGGACCCTTCACTTTTCCAAGTCTACCACCTTAAAAAAGGTAAATTTTTTTATATATTTATATATAACATATAATAATTTTCCAAGATACAAAATATACATACTCAAGATAACATACTCAAAATAACAAGTTATGGTAAATTAATATAATGGGGTACTAGTAAACCATTACAAATTATAAAGGAATGATTTCAGAGAAACCAGAAGACATGTATAAACTGATGCAAAATTAAGTGAGAACTGGGAAAACAACTCACACAAAACCAACATCATAAAGACAAACGACTTGAAAATACTTAAGAACTTTGTTCAATTCAATGACCAATCATAATGACCATACAGAGGACTAATAATAAAAACTCCTATAAACAGAGAGGTGATAAAGAATGAGGGCATCACCACCTTCCTAAGTCCCCAGGCTTGCAACATAGACAGCATCCTCAACCCTTCACTCTCTCCCCTCAATATCCAATCTGTTGCTAAAGCCTATTTATTTCACAGTTGGAATATCTCTCTCCCTTCTTATCCTCCCCTGATACTGCCACCACCATGATACAGGCCCTCATCATCTTGAGGCCTAACTTATTACAACAGCTTGCTGGTGGGTCTGCCTGCTACTTGTCTCTCCCCAATCTAGTTGATCCTCCATTCAGCCTCCAAAGTGATTTTTCTAAAACTCAGGTCTGATTATATCATCTTCATACTCAGTAAAGTCCAGTGGCTCCCTATCATCTCCAGAATCAAATATAAAATCCTTTGTTTAGGATGCAAACCCATCTCCTAACTTCTTTCTTTCAAGTCTCAACTAAGATACCACTTTCCACAGGAAGCCTTTCCCAAATCTCTCTTAATTCTGGTGCCTTTATTCATTATTTTCTATTTGTCTTGTATATAGTGTCTATGTAAATCTTTGTTCACTTGTTATTTGCACCATCTGACTGCAAGGTCTTTGAAGGTACTTATCTTTTGCTATTCTTTGTATTCTGAATGCTTAGAACAGTGCCTGGCACATAGTAGTAGGCAGTTAAGAAATACTAACTGACTGAGAATGTGACATATTTTTAGACTTGGCAAATGAGGGAATTTATTTTCTTTCTTTTTTTATCAACAGGAGGGAGAGAGGGAAATTAAATTCCTGTTAATGGAATAAAATAAAATTACCAAAAATAAAAATAAAAAAAAAAAAAGGAAAAAAAAAGAACCAGTAGGCGTTTCCTTACAAGGTTCTGTCATAAAAGGTCTGTGTTCAAATAGCAAGAGTCCTGTAATACAGAGAAAAAAAATTTCTCAAAACCTCATTTAATTAGTTTCACATAGAAGTCATTTTCCGGTTAAACAATATTACAAGTAAAGAAACAAACTGGTTTGATGCATTGTTTTGCAATAATCCTGTATATTTTATTTCTAATTCACAGGTTTTACAGTTTATTTCATTTAATTTAGCCATCTACTTATTTGCTATTTTGTTCAGATTGCCTCACAAGAAGAAAATACATATTCAAAAAATCTGTTTTTAAATATAAAATATAAATATAAACTATTTTATGCATCAAAAAAAACCAAGATGATATTCACTCAAATAGCCTCTTTTTATGCTACCTTTCTAGAATTCTCCAAAAAGATATGATTAATTTGCAATAAAATCATTCAGTATTCAGCAGATTTGCATTTCAAATCCTCTAAACAGAATGATGAATAACTGATCTAACTCACTCCCAGTCATCTTTAACATATTTAAGTAAGTGATGACTAATTTCATCAACACTACAGGATGAGATCAGAGACTCTTATAATCATTTCTTTGCTTTAAATTTTCTATATGCCTTTTTGTTTTTCGTTTTGTTTTTAACCCCACAATCATAACTGCATACTACTTACAATACCACCCAAAAGACTTTCTCTTATAACAAAAAAATCATTAAACAAAACTACAACACAGTAGAACCTTATCTGTTAGCACATGACAACTGTCAGAATGTATAACATTTAGCATTTATTAAAGCCATTTTTATCAACAGCTCTCTCTCAACACCATGCAGCCTGCTTCATGCTCTGCTTCTGTCTTTCCTGCCACCCAAGAGCAGCTCTTCTTTTTTTTTTTTGCTAAGACCAATGGAAAGAATCTAGGAAATATTCTGAGCCCTTGAAAGCCCAATAATATAACTTTTATTTAATTCAGTAAACTTCTATAGTACAAGAAAACTTATAAATTCAATATTGGTTATTTTAAATCTATATTAATTCCCTACTGGACTTGCAGAAGCTCATACTTGGAGATTACTTTTGGTTGGTTGCATCATTGTAAGATCTCCTTGGTAACTTCTGAAACTACTAAACAGGAAAAATAAAACAGATCAAGAATATATATTGTCCAGGCTATGACATGAAGTTAAATGAACAGTCCATATAGCTGGCATTCATAGGCATATATGCTTTGGACAGATACTGCATATAGATGAAATTCACCCAATATTGAGAATTTTTACCTTGAAATTAAAGCCTAAATTTTAATATAAATATTTGACAAATACTATTATATGGTTATGTGATAGTAGTCTCCAAAGAATTTAATGTGTATCACTCAGAGCAAAAGAGAGGCACACGGTAGGTATAACCAAGCTGCAATACGTAACAAATAAAGAAGTAGGTGTCATCAAAAAATGGGATATACAAAAAAGGAGAACTAGTCATGTGGTAAGAATTAATAGATAATTGCTGTATGACCTCTATCATTAAGACACTTTTGCTATCATGAGATAGGAAAAAAGAACCCTGGCATGTTGGATGGACTCCTAGCTTAAGGAATGACATGGAAAAAAGAACTACACAGGATATGCAGGTCTGGATAGGTTGCTATTTGTATTGTCAAAGGGAACATTTCATCAATAAGATCATAAATCAACTTGGTTCTCCCAATGAAATTAACTCAAATAAAAGCAAAAGGTAGCCTCTTAAGAACATATGTTGGACAATTTGAGGCAACTGTAACAGAAATGAGCACCTGGTAGGAATAATATCAATGAATGACAATACTTGTTATCCCCATAATGTGATCCATTTCTCCTTTCCCCTTTTTCACATGAAGCCAAGTAATTATTTCATAGGTGTGTCATTCATAAGTGACTAAACAAAATAGTATGTATAGATCAGTGAAAAGTCAATGAAATAAATGATTCATTTAATCAGTGAAACAAAAATCTATTCATCTATTCTCATGGCAGAAAGCATTTAATGAACAATGGGAGTTCAAAATTTTTCTAAAGGAAACATGCTAAGTATTTAGTATTACTCCAATTAAACTTTAATAAGAATGTGATCATATATCTACATTCTTTTTTTTTTGCATTTTTAAAAAACTTCCAATAGTACGTTAACATTATACCTGTTCGATCCTGTCCAGAGGAACTATCCTTTAAAGCTTTGACACACCCATTATGCACCAGTTCCCCTAGTCTTCTGAGGTCTGTCTCTGACTTATCAACTAATTCAGCATCTCGAGCAATTGCATCTAATCTGTAATAAAATATCAGCAAAAGATTTATCAGGCATATTATAACAGGTTGTGAGCTACATCAATAGCTGACGTTTATACAGTACTCTTTTTGCAGGAACTTTATATAAATGATCTCAAGAGTAGAAAAGTGTTCTATCTCTGGTTAAGATCCTTTCAATTCCAGTCTATACATCCTGAATAAAATAAGTCACAGGAATATTTAGTGGGAAATATAGTTTTTCCACTAGCATAGTAATATAGTATAATAGCTTCAAAGTTAAAAGGGTGGTTAAGATTTTTGTCACTTGTTAAAATGTCATTTTTCTAATCGGGAGATTATGAACCACCTGACAATTTTAAATGAACCAATAAGAAACAGTTAACATTTCTGATGAATTCAAGAAAGTTAAAAAGGTAATTAAAAATCAAATAAGAAAAACAGCTTATATAATTTTTGATTCCCAAGAATAGATAAGACATTAATACAAATACTATGCAAACTGTGTTCAAATGAATAACACTCAAGCAGGTTTTCTGGAACCAAATGAAAATTAACTATTAAAATGCAATGTTTTACCTGAACAAAGAAATGTCATCAGAATACAATACGTAATTTCCTGCATTTAGTGGACAGTTTGACCAAAATTAAATTTTTAGCAGTAGTTTGGCTAAAAAAAGGGAAAAGAATATTCAAATCACTGACTATTACTGAAGTCAACAGGCCAGCTCAGAAAAACCAAAGGCTTTTCAGTTTGAATTTATGGTAAGATTTGAAGAGCAAACTTATGCGAATATGGATAGCAATAAATTATCTAAAGAATCACAGAATTTTGAGCTGGAAAGAATTTTAGAATTCAAAATACATCATTTAGTTTTCCAAATGGTGGGGAAAAGGTTCTAAAAATGCTTTTTTTTCAAAATAAGTAAAAATGAAGCACTAAATTTATAAGCATATATTTTCTGAAAAAACAAAAAACAAAAAACCAACAACAAATACAACCAATCTATTTGGAAACAGTAAATTTTACTTCAAGGATAATTGCATTTACCTTTCCAGAGGACCACCAAATTTCTTGTAACTCTTGATAAACCTAACAGAAAATAATTGCTGTTTAAATGTGTGCTCATCTAAACTTCATTATTAAAAATATATATATATATATTATAGAAATAGTGGGCATAAATGCTTATCAATGGAAAAAACCCAAGTATTGCTATCATGAACAAATTAAATGGACAATGCAAAAAAAAAAAAATGTTCCCCCAAATCCATTGGATACATACATATATATACATACACATATGTACATGTATATGTATATATATATATATATAGATATATAGATAGATAGATTTTAAAAACCAGTCTTACACTAATTTTAGAAACCAGTACAAATAAAACAATAGAAGCTAAAATTTATTTCAGAAATTATTTTATTATTTTCACAAGACAAAAAAAATTTTCAGAGCTAGACATTAAGTCATAGGAAATGGAGGCTTCAATGAATTCAGGGTGGGTGACAACCATATTAACACTCCCTTGATACAGTCAAGATGAAAGTAAAGAATCCTGATAATTGCTCAAGGATTTGAATTCCAAGTTATGAGGTGACACCAATACTGAAAAATGGAAATCTTATTTAAAAACAAAAACATATGAGTGGTTATAGAAAGGAAGAAGGGTCAAATGCCTCTTCTAATTTCCTTTAGGATCCAACCACTCAAACAGGCATGAAAGCATCTTTACTAATAGCGGTAGCACTTTAGCTTTCTGATGGAGAAGAACTTTATGTCATGTCTATAATTTAAAAGAAAAAAGTTACAATGGTTTTAGTAGAAATAATAAATAGAAACTCTGAAAATACAGAAGTGAATAACATTTTTACAAACTTCAAATCCAAACATTACATAAACAAAAATGACAGTTATTTTTCCCACTACCATTGAAGAAATGGATTTGCACATACATGAACATATTTAAAGGTATATTCCACTGCATACTGCATAGCTATCTGACCTTACTTCCCAACTGCTCCTCTCAACTCAAATATCTTAATTAACATGGTTCTTCAAAAGAATCATTGCAGTGTTTATAGAAAAAATATGCAAGAAATTTATCCCTTCATAAAAATAAAGCCATGTTGGATTCTTTCATGTATCAAGAATGGTATGGATTACCAAAAAATGCAGTAGAGGAAAAAGAAAACTGTTGTTGTGTCAATGTATACTTTTATTACTCAAAATGGCAACAATTTTAAAACTGGCTACATTATGGGGCCAAAAACATTAAGTTAGGTATTCAGCATTTAAATAACCTAATAGTACATAAATAGGATGAAATGCAAGGCCAGTACCACAGAGAAGCAGAACCACAAAACTGCTTGTGAAACAAATCTTAGTTAACAAATTCAGTTCCTGAATAAGTTGAACTTGACCTTTGGAAAAATGGGAGAGTTTGTTGTTATTTTAGCTGTTCCCTGAATTAATATCAAGTTGAAGCAAAATGGTCTTATTTAATCTTACCGCCTAATTTCTGCATCACTAAATCCTTTAATATTCTCTCGTGGGATAGTCCTTGGTCTTCCACGTTTCTTTGGCCTTTTTCTTTCAGATATTGAATCACTATCAGAGCCAGAGTATCTTCTACTTCTACTGCGCCGGCCTTCACTTCCATTGAAGCTAATCTGGAATTTCAAGGTGGTAAATATTTCTAAGTAACCAAAATAATAATACTCTTAGGAATAAATGCATGTACATGCACATACATACATACAAGTTTCATTTTGTAGCTAATTATCAGAAAAATAATAAATATTTCCAAGTCACAAAAATATATTCAAAGTATGATTTATTATTATATCCAATAGACACATTATTTTACATGAACAGGCTACCTGTTTCGCACAGTTTCTCATCCTTGGTAGCATATATATTTCTTCAAGTTCTTTTTGTCTTTCTTCTTCTTCTAGCCTTCTTCTTTGATCTTCTGGTATGATTTCCTCCCAATTTCTTGAATTTCTTTCAGGTTCTAATTCAATATCATCTTCATCCATATTTGAAAAATTGGCTACCTAATAAAAATTAAAAATTTTTAAAGATCACTGGAGGAATTCACATAATAATTATAGCTACTTGATATTAGAGAAGCGCTGCTTGTTTCTCCCATTAATATAATCATAAACTGACCTTATCTTCTCTGGGCTTCTCTTTTCTAACATGATCTTTGTTATTACACAATATGATATATCAGAGTAAAGGAAGAATCTGTGGAGTGTAGTCTAGCATGCAGACCACACCAGTGCAGACCTATTCATAATGAGTTCAGAGTGGACCTCAGCAGACTGAAATGCTGGCAGCAGTGGCAACTCCCAGACCTCTCTGTGTAGGAGGGCTATCTGTCAGAGCTGGGTGAGAGAAAGGCACGGATGGTACTGTGTGGGGCCTGCAGCTATCAGCCCACAGATTACATGTTTGAAAGTCACCTATTTAAACTTCCAGGAGCCAAGATGGCAGAGTAAATAGAAAGTTTCTCTTACCCTCCCTTGACCTTGAAAAACCCAGGGAATACTGCCCAAGAAAAATCCTGGAATAGTGGAGAGCAAGCAGAAAGTCAGGGTACAGCAGTCTCTTAGCTCTATCTCAAGAGGCTATGGAATTAACAAGAAAGTTTCCTCCTGTGGCTGAAGAGGACCAATGCAGAAGGGGAGGTGCTCCAGCAGGCCAGTAGCAGTTCCCACCTCAGCAGACAAGCTGAGTTCCTGAGTTCCAGGGTGGAGGAGCCTGCAAGTGCCAACACCAAGCACAAACCGCCTTCAGCACACCACCAGGTAAACTACCAGACCACTACAATATACAACTGCAAACACCTGAGGCCCCAGCACAGAAAACCTATAACCAGGGTCCCTTATCCCTAAGCACAAGAAATCTGGGACAGTGCCCCCAGGGCACCAGAAGCAGAGATCAAATTTCAAAGCCCAGATTTAAATATAAATTGCCCAGATTAACAGAAAAGGAAGTAAAATATTTAAATAACCCCATTTTAGAAAAAGAAACAAGCCATCAATGAACTCCACAGGAGAAAATCTTGAGGGCTAGATGGATTTACAAGTCAATTCTATCAAACATTTAAAGAACAATTAATTCCTATTTGGGAAAACTGGTGAAGGAGTTCTAACAAATTATTTTTATGATACAAATATGGTACTGATACCTAAACTGGGAAGAGCCAAAACAGAGGAAAAAAAATTATAGACCAATTTCCCTCTTGAAAATACATGCAAAAAATTAAAATAAAATATTATCTATAAGATTACAGCAATTCATTACGAGAATAATACTCTTTGATCAGGGAGGAGTTATACCAGAAATGCAGGGTTGGTTCAATATTAGGAAAATTATTAACATAACTGATCATACAAGAAAACTAACAGAAACCATATGATTATCTCAACAGATGCAGAAAAAGCTTTTGACAAAATATAACACCCATTCCTATTAAAAACATTAGATAACATAGGGACAAACGGAGCCTTCCTTAAAATGATAAGTAGTATCTAAAACCGTCAGCAAGCATTATGTGTAATGGGGATAAGCTAGATACATTTACAATAAAATCCAGAGTGAAACAGGGATTATTCAACATGGTACAATAAATGTTAGCTTAACAATAAGAAAAAGAAATTAAAGGAATTAGAAGAGGCAAAGAAGAATCTAAGTTATCACTCTTTGTAGATGATATAATTAGAGAATCCTAGAGAATCAAGTAAAAAACTACTTGAAATAATAAACAACTTCAGCAAAGTTGCATAAATAAACCCACATAAATCCTCAGTATTTCTATATATTATTAATGAAGCCCAACAGCAAGAGAGAGAAATTTCATTCAGTTACTGTAGACATTATAAAATATTTGGGAGTCTACCTGCCAAAACAAATCCAGACACTATATGAACACACTTTTCAGACAAACAAAGTCAGATCTAAATAACTGGAAAAACATCAGATGCTGGAGGGTAGGCAGAAATAATATAATAAAAATGACAATTCTACCTAAATTAATTTACTTATTCAGTGCCACACCAATCAAACTACCAAAAATACATTTTATAGAGCTAGAAAAAATAATATCAAAATTCATCTGGAAGAACAAAAGGTCCAGAATATCAAAGAAATTAATGAAAAGAAATGCTAAGGAAGGTGGCCTAGTCATACAGATCTTAAATTGTATTATAAAGCAGCAATCATCAAAACCACTTGGTACTGACAGAGAAATAGAGGGACAGATCAGTGGAATAGGTTAGCTACACAAGACACAGTAGTCAATAATTATAGCAATCTACTGTTTGATAAATCCAAAGACTCCACCTGCTGGGATAAGAACTCACTATCTGAGAAAAACTGCCAGAAAAATTATAAATCAGTATGGCAGCAACTGGGCATAAACGAACATCTGACACCATATACCAAAATAAAGTCCAAATGGATACACGATTTAGATATAAAGACTAATAATATAAATAAATTAGGGGAGCAAGGAATAGTTTATCTGTCACATTTATGGAGAATAGAAGAATTTATGACCAAACAAGATATAGAGAACATTGCAAAATGGATAATTCTGATCACATTAAATTGAAAAGTTTTGTACAAACAAAAGTCAATGCAACCAAGATTAGGAGGGAAGCAGAAAACCAGGGAAGAATTTTTATAACTAGCATCTCTGATTAAGGCCTCATTTCTAAAATACATAAGAGAACTGAGTCAAATTCACAAAAATACAAGTCACTCCCCAATGATAAATGGTCAAAGTGATGGAATCCTAATAAAGCTGCTTGACCCCACTGAACAGCAGGCCCACTGTACCTATTTGGCTCCCTCCCCTCCCCAATGCCCTAACTTTTTTATATATGTCTCACTGCAACAAGAGGTGTGTCCCTGTGATGGAAACCCAGCTACTGCCTCTACCTAGTCACTGTCCCCAGAACCATTCCCACAGAAACAGGTGTGTTCTTGTATTCAATCACAATCACATCATCCAGCTAACCCAAGACAGGACCACAATACCTAACTATCTGTCTTAACCAGACAGGACCACAATAGTTAGCCAGCTGAGGGCAAAACCATAGATGTGACCCCTCCTTCATTATCTAATCCCTTAACAAAGTCTTCTTGCCTCTTTGATATTCATGATTTCTGTTACATAATTGCATCTTTATCCAATAAAAACCCATCTTGTTTTCTCTGAAGTGGCTGGCTGGATCCTCTTGGAATTTAGCCTGCTTCATGAGAGGCATCAATCTCAATAAATGCCTATACTTGGATTAGAGTTGGTCTGACTCAATTTAGAGATGGTTCCACTACAACACATCATGAAACCTCAACAGTTTTTGGCTTCCCTGTGCAATGACTGACTTGATAGACTTAGTCCTTCTCAGAAATGCAAGGACCTAAATCATTTATAAAGGACTCATGATGAAAAATGACGGCCACATCCAGAGAAAGAACTGTGGAGGTGGAATGCACAGGGCCAAGGAGACTATTTTCTTTTGGTTTTTTTTTTTTCCCTTTCTCATGCTTTCTCCTATTAGTTATAATGCTTCTATATAACATGACTCATGTGACAATATGTTTAATAGGAATGAACATATAAAGCCTATTTCAGACTATAGGCCATCTTGGAGAGGAAGTGGGGAAGATGGGGAAAAAAAATTTAAACGTATTAAAGTAAACGTTTAATATTAAAAACAAATAACTTAAATTTTTAAAAAAGCAAGAAAAAAACAAAAAAATATTCAAGGACAACAGTGGCACATTTAAAGCATTACTTGATTCACTGTGTGAGAATGTAAGCATGCAAATTTGTGGAGATATGGACAAAACTTTCTGCATCTAACAGTACAAGTATGGGCTTTTAAAGAAAGAGATAACAGTTCAGTCTACACTGATAAATTTTATACAGTAATAATGCTATTTTCATCATATGGCAGTGTAGAGTTATCCTTAGGTATAGTATTTAGCATTTTTTTATTTTATAAATTTTGCTTCCTTATACTTTATGATATACTTGAATCAGAAATATATTTTTCTTATCCTTTGCTGTTATATCACATTAATAAACAGAGTTAAAATGTTATTTTTAAAAATTTTCATTGCATATTTTTCCTTTGAGCCAGCGACCATATTTTACATTTGGAACTGGTAATGATGTCTCAGGTGTTGATCGATGGTGCTATTCCTACTCACTGGCACTGCCTTCTATCAGGAAATCCACTAAGATCTGCAGAGGTGTGGTACTAGATTGTGGTGACTAAGAACTTCATCCTACTAGAGAGGAAAGGTGAAACCAAGATTCCTAGTTTGTGTTCTCTTTTATATTTGTGGTCACTCCTTTAGGGTGAGGGAAGGTGGTAAAATTTTGTCTTGTTTTGTTTATGCTACCTTTTTAGTTGAGTTTCCTGCCCCCCTCTCCCTGGGACAGTCTTTGTCAGGCTGTTGCTTTTGCCAAGACTAGAAAAAGCTGGATAATAATCCTAAAGCCCTATATACTTCCTTTAGAAGACCTTTTGAAATTTGCAACAGAGGAGTGGAATATGATAGGATCCATACCAACCAGGTTTTCTCTCACCTTATAGATTAGAATAGTTCCCTCCCCCCTCCATCCCCAAAGGTTAAGGAAGCTGTTCCCAAGAGCTAATTTGCTCAAGCATCATTTTTGTTGATTCAGTTTACTGGTGACACCAGACTATACTAATGTGGCATTAAAGTCACTTCAAGGAATTAAAAAAAAAAAAAGCAAACCCTAACCTTGCAAAATTGAAGTCTCTCAGACTTAGCTAAGATTCTAAATTGGGATAAGTTACTATACTCTACCTTACTAACTATATATACCTCTGCAGAACAGAAACTGACACAAAATAAGAGCAGAAGTCTCCCTGTTGAATTGCCTTTCTATGCTTTGGCTGTGCAAACTTCCTGTTATTAAATATGAAATGAAAATATTTCATTTCAAAATTAAACCTAAAACTATCATGGGACTAGGCCAAGTCAGGTATACTTATTAAACAGACCCTTGATACTAACAGTAACACCATTCAACGTGTTTACCAAGACAACTTAAACAAAGCTACTGCTGATCAAATTTCTTCTACTGATAACAATTAAAATCTATATATGGATTTAGTTACCTTCACTACATTTATAAAATACTCCTCCCCATTTGAATGCTCAAAACACTGTTTCCTAAAGTTTACAAAGCACTTTACATACAAGATCTCATTTGATCCTCACCACTGTCCTGTGAACTAAGTGCTACGGATGATAATCTGCATTTGACAAATGATGAAACTCAAGATTAAAGAGGTTAAGCCCAGAATCATGTACTCTATGAGGTGTGATTTAGATCCATCCTCCTACATCGAGGAGCTGTTCTGCCTCTCAAATATCAACTAGAAATCAGGGTCAAGTAATTTTATCGTTTATTTATTTGTTTGTTTATTTATTATTTGCATCCATTATGTGCAAGGCACCATTCCCTGAAGGGACATTAAAAAGAAAAGTCAAAAACAGTAGCCTCTCTCAAGTAGTTTACCTCTTGAAAGAAGGGGAATACTAGTGCATGATAATTTTATAGATACAGAAAACAAGAAGATGGTAGTTAAATATTTTTTTGGGACTACAGCATTTAGTAGAGTTAGAAATTAGTATTCTGACCACAGGCAACTATTTAAAGCTCATCAGTTGCTTGGAAATTTCTGAGACACACAGTAAAACATTGCTTCTTTGTCTATAAAGAGTAACATTTGGGAGGTAGAGCCAAGAAGAGTAGCAAAGAGTAATACTCTGAAGTCCTTCCGAATTCCTCCAAACAAATCTAGTAAATGCACTAGATCAAATCTTGATTCTTAGTATTTTTTTTTGGAGGGCAATTGGGGTTCAGTGACTTGCCTGAGGTCTTATGGTTAGTAAGTGTTAAGTGTCTGAGGCTAGATTTGAACTCAGGTTCTCCTGATGGCCAATGCTCTATTCACTGTGCCACCTAGCTGCCCCAAGATTCATTCATTCATTCATTCATTCCTTCATTCATTCTCTCTCTCTCTCTCTCTCTCTCTCTCTCTCTCTCTCTCTCTCTCTCTCTCTCTGCTCAGATCAAATCTTAATGGGGAAATTTAAAAGAAAAGTCAAGAGTCATTTTGCCAACCAAGGTGAACATAGGGAGAAATGACAGAGAGAGAGCACTGTAGAGAGACCACAGATAGGGTCTGGTCAGGAGCAATGTACAAGATGTCCAACCAAGGAGAAGTTGTGCCACAGAGGAAGAGGGGATCCTATGTCAACCCCAGACCAATGCCTGAACAATGAAATGGGAACAGGTGCCATGTGGCAGCTTTGCTCACTGCTTAGCTCTGGTTCACAGAAGAAGGGTGGAATGAAGAAGGGTCCAGTGCCATCCTGTGTGGGAAATGTAAGCCAGAAGCAAATACAGAAGTCAGTAGCAGTTTCAACTTCTAGCCCTATCTGAAGTCTGCTGGAGCAAAACCAAAGCAGGATTCCCAGACCAAAGAGAAACTTATAATTCTGTCATTCTAAACCTTCCCAGTTTCCCAGCCAACTGATAGTGCCTGAGTCCAGTAGCAGTCCACTGTGGCTAAGATCCAAATTGTGAAGATCAGACCAACAAGACAGCAATCAGATTTTGCCCTGGAAGCACTGAAAGCCTCTGAGTCTCCAGTACGAATTTCCTTGAAGTCCTAGAATAACACAAGAGTCAATGGTCCAAGAAAACATTTACAATAAAAGTCTCAAGAGAAAAACACAGCTTGAATACAATGGAATTTCTTGAATAGTTAAAATATCAGCTGAAAGAGGAATTAAAAAAATTTTAATAAAGAAATGAGTGTTTGAGGTGAAAAATAAAAGAATTGAAAAATATGGGGAAAAAAATTGGAAAAGCAAATAACAGCGCGGAATAACCAACCAACTCCCTGAAAATTAAAACGGACCAAATGGAAGTCACTGACTCCCTGGAACAAAAAGAAATATTAAAAGAAAGTTAAAAGACTGAAAAAAATGGAAGAAAATATAAAGTATTTCACAGCAAAAACAACTAACTTGGATAACAGATCAAGCAGAAAAATTTCTTTAGAATCATTGGATTATATGTCATGACCAAAAAATGAGATGACATATCATCTTTGAGGAAATCTTAAAAGAAAACTGCCCAGATCTCTTAGAACCAGAGGCCAAAGTATAAATGGAGAAAATCTACTGGTTACTTCCTCAAAAACAACAAAAACCAAAAATCAAAATGAAAACCAGCAGCAATGAAAAACCAGCAGCAAAACATTAAAAGGAAAATCCAGAGCTTTCAGGTCAAAGTAAAAATATCCAAAATCACACACATGATTTAGCATCCAGGAATGTAAAGGAGTAGAAAGCTTAAAATACAATATTCTAGAAGGCAGAGGAAAAAGCTTACAACCAAGAATAACTTTCCTTGTATAACTGAGTATAATCCCTATGGGGTGGTGGGGCAAACGAAATAGAAGTTTTTCAAGCATTCCTGACGAAAATACTAGAGCTATGTAGAAAACTCTGAAGCTCAAACATAGATGATAAAAGTAACTTTAATAAAAAAGTAAACCTGAATAACAATCATAAGGGACCAAAACAAGGATAAACTACATACATTCAAATATGGGGAGACAGTATATGTATCCCTCTGAATCTATCATCATCAGGCATAAGTAATAGAAGGAATCTAAAAAGACAGAAGGCCTTGGGAATGGTTTTCTATCTTGATGATATTAGGGGGAAAAGGAGAAGAGGAATACAAAGGGAAGAGAGGGAGGAAAATACATTTAGGGAAAATTATTTCACATAACCAGGGGGACAAAAACAGATAAACAGTAAGATGGGATGAGAAAAATGACTTTTACTTGAACCTCAGTGTCATCTGAACAAGTTAATAGGAGACAAAGGTGAGATAGGAGAAGGGGGAATTAGAGGGAGGTAGATTAAAGAAGGAATTAGTCCTAAGCAAAGCAGACCTTAAAGATGTTCAAACATATTTACATCTCTTTTCAATGTGGCAAAGAATGGGTATTTGAGGAGGTTCCCACAAACCAGGAAATGGCTGAATAAGTCAGAGTAAATAAATATGATGGGATACTATTGTGCTTTAAAAAATAATGAAGAGTATGATTTTTAGAGAAACCTGGGAAGACTTGTATGAACTGATGTGAAGTGATCAGAACTAGGAAAGCAAATTATACCATGACAAAAATACAGTAAAGACAACTTTAAAGTATTAGAAACTCTGAAAAATGTAAATGATCAACTGATTCCAGATGACTAAATGAAACATGCTACCTACTCTCTCTGTCTCAGTCTTTTGTCTTTTTTTTCTACACACACCCATCTTTTGGCATGGTCTATGTAGAAATTTGTTGTCTTTAATTATACATGTTTATAACAGGGTTTTGTTTTTCCTTTGTCACAAAGGGGTGAGAGGATGAGAAGATGAATTTCTGCTGAATGAAAAAGCAAAATATAATTTTGGAAAAAACAACAAAGAATGACATTTAACTTTCTTTTAAGGTTAGATGCATATGTTACCCTATAAAAACCTTACGTAATATCTTAGGCATTGACATTTAGGGGATATGTACCCTCAACAATAGTTATTTGCTACTTTACCTGACTGATTTAATTAAGATTTCTGAGGAAATATAAGTGTTACCTCTGAATCTCTTATTTGAAAACTTTTAGATTCTAACAATTTTGTTTCAGTGGTGAGCAGACTGGAAGTAACCTGGTTGAAACAACTTCTGCTAAAAAAAAAATATTGCCAGCAATGAAAAATATATAGTCAAGAAAAGTCTTACCCCCGACTTAATGATTTTATTCAAATTTTCTGTTTCCAAATCAAATAACTACTAATAACCTTAATAGACATGACTAGGAAAATAATAAAAGAGTTAATAATATATGAACATTTTTATATAACCTAACTATACTGACTGTTAAATAGGTGTAATGGGAATGGGAATTTGAAAATATTCCCTGCCCCTTAATAGGCCTAGGTGAATTTAAGGGCCTTTTCTGATCTGAAGATATACTATGGCCCCTAATAGGCTGAATGTGGTCACATGGCACCTGTGGTGGGAGGCTTGTTTTTCAGGAAGGCACAACTTTTGTTACTTTATAGTCAAGTGAGTCATGAGGGTTGTAATATTCTCTGATCCTGGAGAAGGTTATATATTCCTCTGAGGAAGAGCTGTGTGATTTGGCCAGATGAGACTCTGGACAGCCACTGAGCCCCTGGCTTTGAAAACCCAGATGTCGGTGCTTCTCTCTTTGATGACTAGCTATGTGTATGTGATGGTCAGACAGCTAGGAGCCCCGTCTGCTGGTCTGCTGAACGGTGGTATTTTCTCTGTCTGTACTTCTGTCTGCTTGTAACGTCTGGTTGTATTCTTTGAAGTTCAAGGTGCTGATTTTTTCCCCGAACTAGGTAAATGATATATTTTTGATTAAACTAAGATTGTTAACTGTTTTTGAGTTACTTTCCTTTAGAAAAGCATATCAAAGAGCCTGTGCTAGCAGCCATCCTGGGTATGCTAGGGTGCTTGCTGCTACAATAGGCTACCAAAATAAGACAAACATTTTCTTGGAGAAGGTTATATACTTTTATTTTCTGGTAGATTAAGGTGAAAAGGAAAAAAAAATACTTACAAAGTGTGACAAAGGAAAAACTATGTATCTTAATCACAAAATGCCAGTTAACAGGGAATTCAAGCACTCAATCGGCTGATAAGGAAAATGAGGTCCTCTGATGTATATAATTGATCCGACTTCACTGAAGTCTCCAAAGATCATTTAGTCTATCCTATACCTAAAAAAATATCTCCATTCTGGAAGATCTCTGTCATATATCTCACTGCCTTCTAAAGCAATACATTTCACTCTAACAATTCTAATAATTAGAAACTTGCTCTTTTTTTTAAACACCAAGTCAAATTCTCTCTCAAAACAAATTGCTATTAATTCTGCCCTCTGCTTCAAGACAAAATAAATATCTATTTCTTCCACGATAGTTTCAAATACTTTTGTTTCAAATACTTGAAGACGTAAATCATGTTCAAAGTGCCTAGCCCTAACTATGCCTTCCCTTCCTCCAAGAAAACCAGGTCTCTCAATGTATGTCATGTATGTCCTCTCAGTATGGTAGGCACCTTTTAAATAGTGCCACTTTGTGCAGACATAAGATCTAAACCCAGGTCTCCTGAACTGTGATAATAGTATTCTTACTACTATGCCAAATGATACTCAATTTGTGTGTAAATTGTTTCTTTAAAAAAATGCTTCAAAAATGAGAAATATACCTTAAATTGGGAAAGCAATTCATCTCCTACAGTTAATGGGCCTGGTTCATTTTCATGAGTTTCAGCCCTCTTCAGGATTTCATCAATATCCATTTCCTATAATTGGAAAGAATGTTTTAATCTTGAGAATTTAAGTGTGGCCACATATATTTTTCTTCATAAATTCTATGTGTTAAGCTCTCTTTACCTGAGGCTCTTGTTCTTCTCCTTCAGGTTCTTTAAAAAGTTCTTCAGCACCAAACTTTAAAATGGCTGATAGCTCTTCCTTATTAAAAGGTGTAGAACTAAAGCATGAAAAAAAATGAACCATGAATCACATATAAACAAGTTAATTCAATTTGTAAAAACACTTATTTAAATATTTAAATGTATAACTATAAATATCCATAAAAATTTATGTAAAAAATAGAATCTAACTCAAATATCTGATGTTATCAAGACATTCTCTGCTTATAAAACATCTACCTTGAAGGAGCAGAACCTGTGTGTAGTACAGTCTTCCCAGTTGTGTCCATTCTCTGAATTACTAGATGATCAAGCACCATCTTTTTTTTGGCTCTTTCAAGAATATCTTCTTCAACTGATCCCTTTGTAACTAGACGATAAATATTAACCTATATAAAAGAGTACACTTCAATTTATATAAATGATAAAACGAAGAAAGTTACTATTGTTACAAAGGAAGATACTAGGGAATACACCTACCAATATAGTTTAGTGATGCATGGAAATAACTACAGTTTGCATTATGCAATATTACAAAAGTGAAAATCTTTTCTTGAAGGAGGTTTTAATTTAGTTGCAAATAGATAACAAAAACAACCATAGTATAATATTAAAAAGTTAGGTATCAAAATACTATAGAAATACAGTGGGGAAAAATAACTTGGGTTAAGAAGATTGGAGAAGATGGTAGAAGAGATGGAACTGGGATGGACCATGAAAGATGAGTAGGATTTTCATGAAAGGAAAAGAGAATTGGAGCATCATAATTATGGGAACATCAAACTTTTTAAAAAAGAAAAGACCATGGTTCAAGGCAGCATAGCTATAGTAAAGGATAGGATATGTGAGAGATAGTAGTGGTATATAACCTCAGATATCAGAGTATAAATTTTACTGCACAGAAACGGGGAGCCATTAAAGATTCTGGAGAAAGGGGATGTCATGATTGAAGTTAGACTTTAGAAAAGATTGATTTGGCACCAATGTAAAATGTATTGGAGGGAAAGTGATCAGAAGACTGGAGAACAGTTAATAAGCTACTGCAATGGTCCAAATAAGAAGTAATAAAGGGCTGAACTAGTAGGTAGTTATGGAAATGGAAAGAAGGGGATGAAGAGTTTGGACATTACATTCAGCATTCACTTATTTAATCTGTGTGCAGCACTCTGTGCATAAGAGTTGAAGAGTATAATTACAATACTTGGTGACTGGTTAGAGCGTAGCAAATGATTAAAAGTTTAGAGTTTCAAGAGACACACTGCTTTGTATATTATATATACTTAATAAATGTTAAGCTGAATGTATTAATTTAAAGGTCTCAAACTTGTGACTAGAACACTGGCAATAAAATTTACAAAAATAGGAATGTCAGAGAGAATAGGCATTTTCTATTGTTAATAGAGAACAAGGGGATAAATTCACTGTAAGACACATTGATTGAGGTAAAAGGAAGAAGTCTGGCAGGTAGCTGGAGAAGCCAATTTGGAGCTTGGAAGAAAAGGAAAAAGAAATAAAAGACTTTGAAGTGAGCCAAAAAAAATTAGAGAACTTTAGAAATGAGAACATGCATGGAAATCATTTAAACTAATCCTTTCATTTTATACATAAGTAAATTGAGACTCAAAGAGGTAAAGTGACTTGCCCAAGCTTTCCCAAGAGCTAAGCTTGGTATCCCTATTTTTAGGTACAATGCTGCCTCTTAAGGCCACCTAGGTAGAGCAGTAGATAGACTGCTGGGCCTGACATCAGAAAGACTCATCTTCCGGACTTCAAATCTGACCTCAGACATTGACTAGCTAGCCATGTGACCTGGGGCAAGTCATTTAACCCTTTCTGTCTCAGTTCCTCTTCTGCAAAATGAGTTGGAGAAGGAAACTGCAAATCACTCCAGTATCTCTTCCAAGAAAACCCCAAATGGTGTCATGAAACACTGGACATGAATAAAAAAATGACTGAACAACAACAAAGCTGCCTCTCAAATCATAGCTAAAGCTATAAAAATATGTGTGAGAGAGGAAAAAAGAGTTTAATGGCCTCAGAGATGAATATGAACTAGTGAAGACATCAAAGAACTAAACTATAAGAACTCTAGGGAAGTTCAAAGTAGAGAAACTAAGGAGAAGAAAGAATGCTAAATAAATAAGGATACTGAAAGTCTCCTTTCAAATTTCTTAGCTTATTGAATAAAGTATCCCCAAAGCAAAAGAACCTCCAAAATTTACAAAAAACAATCTCATATATAAAAATTTTCATGTCACATTTAGATGTTTTGATCCCTAATATCCTTTTAGTATAAATAAAATATAAAACTAGAGGGAGGTGACGCATTTCTCTAACAGAGGTAGGTCACACAGTTAAATACCAATTATGTAATAGACAGAAATAAAAATAGTTATTACAAGATGTTATAACTATTATAATAGTTATTGTAAGATGGAAAATTGGACTGGTGAACACAGCTTTTAAAAGTATGAGGGAGGAATGATATTGTCTAAGAAAGATGTTAAGTCAATACAATATCAAACATTTTTCTGCCAAATATCAAAAGTGTGAAATTATTCCCAAGTTTTTATGTACAAACAAAAGGGCTAAAAAAAATGTTACATTTTACACTTATAAATATCTTAAATTATTTTAAAGGTGTGGCCTTTAAATATTAGTTCCACCTTTACTCTTGAGTCACTAGTTGGAATTTGGGGAAATTCTGATACTTATCAATTAGAATGGGTTTCTTAACCCTTTTTGTGAGTCATAGACCCCTTCTAACAGACAAATGAAGTCTATGGATATCCTCTCAGTATGATATTATTAAATGCACTGAGTAAAATACATAGGATTACCAAGAAAACCAATTGTATTGAAATAAAGATGCATTTATTTTTTTTTTTACATTCAAGTTCATAGATTCCCTGAAATCTATCCAGATACCCCTTTGGGATCTGTGAATCTCAGGTTAAGAAATTCACACCCCGCCCCCTCCCCATTAGTGACATGACCATCTAAGTTCAATCTTTCCAAAAAACAAAAGATACTAAAGAATTAAGAAACATCAGTAGAAAAGCCCTAAGTGAAGATTGTATTTCAGATTGGTGATGTATTTGTACCTGCTTTTTCTGCCCAATTCTATGGGCTCTAGCTTGTGCCTGAAGATCATTTTGCGGATTCCAGTCAGAATCAAATATAACAACAGTGTCAGCAGATGCTAAATTGATGCCTAGTCCTCCAGCCCTTGTGGAAAGTAAGAAACAAAAGTCCTATAGAAATAAAAAAAAAATAGTGATACTTTTAAACCCATTATGGTTGAATGTCATTAGAAAGAGATGAGTAGAAAGAGTAACAATACTAATTCCCTGAGTGAAAACTAGTCATATTAGGGAATTAGCAAATTTAAAATGTCAAAAGGCAAATTTACCTTTCAGCAAATGGCTTTCTATCAAAACTTATTCTATAAAAACTTTGATGCACAGTTCTTTCTTTCAATAGTAAAAAAATATATATTTTAAGAGTCAAAATAATGGAGAAATCTATTGGGAAATAATTTTCTTAATAAAACTGACCAAATACACAGACATTTCAAATGCTTTAAAAAAGTTACAATGATAGTACATTATTATCATCATGGCTACCAAAGAGCCATACATATATTAAATATTTAAATAGGAGAAAATAATCAAATTCACACCTCAGATCCTTCAGCATTAAAATGATCTAATGCTTGTTTTCTTAATTCTCCTTTGATTGAACCATCTAATCTCTGGAATGACAAAAACAAGAGTTAAGATAACAAACAGAAAAACAAGTCACAACTCTTATGTGAAAAGTGAAATACAATTGCAAAATAAAGTAAATGTGAATGAAAACATAAAACTCATTAATAAAACCAAAGTAGTTCTAATCTCTGTCAGTGGGTTTGGAAGACAGCTGGTACTATGGTCCTTTCTTTTAGAAGAGTCATAAATGGAAGTCAAATAAATGATGAAACAAGCTTCTTTAACATAATTTAAAAGACTGCCAAACATTTTTCTGCATGATTTTAACTTTGCCAATTATTCTTAACTTACTACCGTTGGCACTAAATACTAATTTTTCAGCTGAATTTATAAGCAATTGATTATTTGTTTAGGTTCAGAGGCAGAAGGGACCTTAAAGATCATTTAGCTCTGTGCCAGACTCAAATGCAGGTGTGGTGGGAAACTATATGATACAGAAGGACTCTGCCTGTTATCTAGTGAATTAGAAAATCACATATTAACATTGTGTTCTATTTATTTTTTACTTATTTTGTTAAATTACATTTTACATCCCAATTACATTTTAATCTGGTTTCAGGTACTATTAGACATCTCTGATCTAGACCACCCTCCTCAATTACAGATAAGGAAATTGAAGCCTAAAGCATTAAACTGATTTGTTCAGGGTCACACAGTAGTAAATCTGATATGAAATGCAGATTCTATGATTCCATTTTCAGTACTCTTTACACTAAATCATGCCACCACCAATTGGGAGCAAGATGGCAGCAATAATTTGGACTTTTTCTCAAGGAAAGAAATGTTATATTCATGAGGTTCACAACTACGGAATATCTCTTAGATCCAAAAATCATTTACAGTAGGGGTCAAAACTACACACACTAATTAGCAAAGGCCAGGGCACCTTGCACAAACCAGGTGCTAATATCTACAGAACTGAATTCCCTTTTATGAGAGATTACATTTACTTTTACCATACAAGTGACTTAATAAGTTGTGGCATTTAAAAACTAATGAACTTGAGACATAAGGCACTTGTACAACTTTTCCTAGAATGTCTACATTTAGTTAACTATCACATTGTTACTAACCCCACCACTGCCAAACAGCTTAAAGGGCTTAAATAAGTAGCTTAAGAGCTACTTTTTTCCACAGGAACAATTATACAAATGAGTGAAATGAGCCAAATAAATGGTGGTATAGTGGTGGTTCAAGAACTTCAGAGTATGATTTAGTTTTAACATATTAACAATGTTATTTCAAAATCAGGTTGGCATAATAAGCCTCATGAGGAATGCTGTATTTGAATAACTGTTTCTAAACACTGACTTCTAAAAAGAGAAAATACTTTTATTTTGCCCAGAAGCTTTCTACCCTTTGGCTTTTTTATCTAAAACTATTACTTGGAACAAGCCTATCATTCAGTTGTGTCCTTGGATTTGGATCCATCCCTAGAGAATGGCTTTAAGCCATTCAAAGAGCTTTAAAACATGTAGGAAAATTATAAGAGGAACATAATGGTTCTTTCGTTCAAGGAAAAGAATGAGCAGAAATAAGATAAAAAAGACAACAGGAGAATTGCTGAAATATAAAAATGATAAAAGCAAGAGGTCTTTTAAAAGGATCAGAATACTGTCAGAATACTGTCATTTTAAAAAAAAGTTCTGAAAGATATTTCTGTATGATTTTCTTGGATAGTAAATTAAAATGTAAGAATCAACAACAATAATAAAGTCTTACTTGAAAAGGAAATTGACGATACTTCAAATATTCTGCAAGTATGTCTAACATCCGCACCATTTGAGAGAAAATTAAAACTCTGTTGCCTCGTTCTTTTAGCCGAATCAACAACTTATCGAGAAGAATTAACTTTCCACTACTTCGAATTAAATGCTAAAGAAGAAATCAGTTATAATTATTATATATTATGAAAAAAGATGAAATGAAATGCAATCATAGCAAATTTTTTACAAACCTATGTTAAAGAACATGATGAAAAATAAAATTAGCTCTTTTGAAAAGAAGTTTTAGTTCATATTAACTCTTAAAGATCTATATAAATGACTCATATTCAAGCTCCTTTAAAACTCTTTCAATGTGCTTTTTCCAATCTTCCTTCAATTGAAATTTATTTACTACTATATGTGTCTATAGGTTGTATTGTTGTTTTTTTCCCCTACACAAAAATTCAGGTTTCATCTTACACTTTCCAAACTTAATGCCAAGTCTTGAAAAGATTTCTGCTTCAGACCAACTTTGCACCAGCAAGAAATGACAAACTAGAAACAAAGTAAAAAAAAAAAAAGCCAATACCCTCTTGCTACTACATTCAAACTCAAATGAAATCTCAAGTTTGATAAAATCTTATTCATAAGGTCAAAACATCTGATTTGCAATGTCACAAAAATTCCTCAGGTCTAAACTGACCTGTTATTGATTGGGTGATAATATTCATCATAAGAAGCAAGCTGTCTTTTCCCGAAGGAACACACACACACACACACACACACACACACACACACACACACACACACACTTTAATTATATTACCATGTTTTCCCTCTGAAGTTATAACAAATGAGAGGAAACAATATAGTAAATAAAGAACTGGCTTTATATTCAGGAAGATCTGTGCTCAAGTGTATTGTGTTTTATACACAGCTATACAACTATGGACAAATTACTAAACTACCTTAATGCTGCAGTAAGCAAGTGAACAGGACTCTTATTATAAATCAGTTGTTGGTTTAAATCAATAGATTAAATTTTTAATTACCAGGATTTCCCCATAACAATGAAATTCCACACCCCTCTCCAAAAAAGCAACAAATGCTACTGGACTTCCTTTCAATTTGGGCTATGTTCATTTGGAAAGGGGCACTAACAAATGCCTGGGAAACAGAAATCTCCCAAATCAAGTCAAATGCTACAGTCACAGCAAATTCCAGTTAAAAAAAATGATCTTGGGGCAGCTAGGTGGCACAGTGAGTAGAACACTGGCTCTGAAGTCAGGAGGACCTAAGTTCAAAACTAGCCTCAAACACTTGACACACTAACTAGCTGTGTGGCTTTGGGCAAATCACTTAACCCCAAATGCCCTCCAAAAAGCAATCAATCAATCAATAAAGGGAATAAGACAAGAAATTAGACTCAGAATTCACAATCTGATTCTAAGTCATTCTAAAAGAATTTACTTGGGGCATTTCTCATGTCAGATTTTAAATTCAAAGATATTTTAAAAGAAAACTGACATAGTAGTTATTAAATGATGGAATAAAGAGAATTATACTTTCCTCTTATGTATTTTCCACCCTATCAATAGAAGTTTATCTAACAGGGTCATTTATTACATGATTACTGAAAAGGAAGAGGAAAGGCCCTACAACATGATTGCAGACACAAATAATTCTAGAGTCTCTGCAGGTCAAAAACCAGATGTGGTTTTTTTTTGCTCCTGTTTTCTCACCTCTTCTGATAGATGCACTGACTTGGCAAAAAAAATAAAAAAATAAAAACTGCCAGCACCCCAAAACAAAGTTAAATGAAGGTTCTGAGAAAATTAAGACTTTGCTTATAATTTATGTGCAGAAGATACACAGAATGAACATAACCAGCTTACTACTGTTCCTTTATGGCTTAACAGCAGCAACTAGCTCTAACCTCTGATTGGTCTCTTCTTCTGTTAGTGGAAAACTGATTCTGAAGACAGAGTTTTGTTTTATTGCTAAATTTTAGATTGTACAGTAACATTCTAAGCTGATTCCATTTTAGGAAGGCAGTTTTCTAATCTGAAAGACTGACGTCTTTGCCATGACATATGGTAACAAAAATCCAGTAATACCTTTGGCAATGTGGTACAAATGTTAATTTTTACACACAAGAATAATTTTTGAGTAAAAACTACATCAAAAGAACTAAAACATTTATTAACAATTTGAGATAGTTGCTAAACCAATTTTATAAACTTTCAAATATCTTATGTATATTCCAATATAAAATATATTTTTAAAAACCCAACAAACTAATAATAGCGAGCTATTGTCAAAAATGAAAATTTCCCCATAAAATTGAAATAACTGGAAGTCCTTCATCAAACGTTTTATTGAAATGCAAAATAATAATATGCAAAATCTTACCTGTAAGGCCTCCTGTTTATTATAGAATTCATTATTATCAGGTGGTTTAATGAGGTAGCAATGGTTACAACACTTTTTGAGCTCCATCATTATGTTCAAAAAGCCTGAGGTACTGCCCTTTGAACCTTTGCTAAGGGCTTTGTAATTCCTGGTTAAAATCCATCTAAAACAAAAATCAGAGATGTATCAGGTTCACTAGAAAACAACCATACATTTGTGAAGTCTTAAAGAACTCGCAGCCCAATCTAGCTTACTAGAGCAGAACTCCTCAATGATGTTCTTTTGTGTCTTTGTGTTCATTCTGGACTTGTGCTTTCATCAGTACAAAGAACTCCTGTGGACAATCTCTCTCCATAAGTAGAGATCAAATTATATTCCCCAAAACACCACCGACCCCATTAAAAGATGGTAAGCCTAAAAAGTCAGTTAATCTTCTACCATCAGTTATAAAGGAGTTTCAATATGTTAAAAAACCAATCACTTTCATGCACTCTACAGACCAGCCAAATCAGCCTTAAGGTTGTTCCACACATAAGACATTTGAATTCCCTGCTCTTTGTTTTTGCATAGGCTGTCCCTATTCCTGGGATTCACTGCCTCTTTATCTCTACAGTAGTTTCCTTCAAAGCTCAACTCAAATGCCATGTCCTATAACAATCCCATCTTGACCTGCTTAATTATTAATTTTCTTGACCTGGAAATTATTTTGTATACCTTTTGCATTTAATTTTATATTTATATGTGGCTGTGCCCCAAGAGGACTTTCATTTTTGTCTCTGTATTTGCAGCACCTACCAAAGTGCTTTGCAGACAGTAAAATATTCAAAGAGATTTCTGATCTCATTATTACTGAAGTTCGTTACAACTCATTCATATCTGCCCATGTAGATCTTGTCCATGTCTTTTTGTTAAGTTAGCTACAGGAGATCAAGGCCACTTTGCTGAAGATCTCCCTCAATTTCTCCAGATATAACAAGGATAATAGCAAAGCACATAGACTGACAACTGCTAACCCTGGTCCTCATTACGTGAATGAGTCATCTTCCCTATATAATTAAACTTTCCCTAGTGACATCTTTTTCTCTTGTTCTTTGAGGTTCTTCAATAGCTATGTTTCCTAGCCTCCTCAGATGCCTCCCCATTATCCTCTATATCAGTGGTTCTCAATCTTCCTAATGCCGTGACCCTTTAATATTTGTACATGGGCATATCTGCATGTGGGCAGACCCACCTGGAAACAGATAGAGAAGCAGTATCTCAGTTCCTAAGACCACTGGAAATATGTGTTTTCCGATGGTCTTGGGCAACCCTGTGAAAAGATTGTTCAACCCCCAAAGGGGTCGCAACCCACAGGTTGAGAACCACTGCTCTATGTGATACTCATTTTTAGTTCTTCACTGGTGGAATGCTGGTATAAAAATCATAGGCTACCTTTGCTTTCTTGGGAAGCCTGAGGTCACTGAAGGAGCTTTGCAATTCTCTAAAGACTATAAATTCAGCCAATTCTCCTTCTATTCAATTCTGGTATCAACTTTTGTTAATCTATCTGATTAATTTTGTTAATCTATCTGTCTGAGAAATGCATACTGATGGTCCAGATCTACCAAATATTTAGTCAAATGCAGGCTGTCTACTGGGAAACAGATATTCTCTATCTGTAAAGGATGGTCAGGTCAAACTCCTTTGAATGATTATAGATCTCTTCGAAAAAGCTCTGCCACATTGTGGGATTTAATGAAATCAATAATATGTGTCCCTCAAACAATAGCAACTGAAGTGCCAAGGGAAGCCCTTATCAAATCCTGAGCTGGATTTCCTCCACCACAATAAACATATGTGCTACACATACATTCTCCTCATTTTATGCCTAGCCTGATGTTTATAGGATTGTTTCTGCTGCCATAACTTGAATAAAAGACTGTAGAATGATCAGCACATAGTAGGTATTTAATTAAAGCTTGCTATATAATGAAATAAGAAAAACCTCACTGCTGAAAAACAAAGTTATTTACAATACAATGTAAATGATAAATTCTTCATAAGACTACACAGAAGCTCAAGAGATCACCTAGTTCAGCTATTTCCTTTAGGAAAAAGTGAATGACTAAGTTAGAGGGCAAGTGGTTGTTAAGGGTACTATTTTATTCCCTACAATATGGATGTTAGTACATTTTGACAAGAACATAAAGTATATCAAAAGTTTCAATAAGGCTTGGAAAGGCAGGCTGGAGTCATATTGTACACAGCTTAAAATCCCAAGTTAGGAAGTCACGATTGAATTTATCCTACCAATGGGAAACCACTGAAGGTTACGATAACTGAGGACACAGACTAAATCCAAATTATAGGAAAAATGAATTATTCTTGAGGATCTCTGAGGATAGCTGTTTCAAACACATCTTGGTAATACATTACTGATTACTGTGACACTTGCTGTTCAAAAAGTTATTCCTTATGTCCAATAAATTCATCAAAAGGGAAAACTTTTTTACTAGTCCATACTCTATTGGAGAAGCTAGGTGGAGAGGGCACTGGGCTTGGAATCAGGAAGACTTATCTTCCTGAGTTCAAATCTGGCTTTCAAACCATATAAGCTGTGTGATCCTGGGCAAGTTACTTAACACTGTTTGCCTCAGTTCCTCATCCATAAAATGAGCAGAAGAAAACGGCAAATGATTCCAGCATTTTAGCCACAAAAATCCCCAATGGGGTCATAAAGACTTACTTGGATGTGACTGAAATAACAAAATAGCAGCAATACACCGCTTGAACAATTCAAGAATCAAACTGGTTTTTTACATAAAAAAAGATCAGACTATGTTATAAGTGATGTAACTTACTTGTAATATTGCTTCTGCAATGCACTCATTTCCATTCTTAAAATCTGCTCAACTTTGGCAGGTAGAGATTTTTCTACATCTTTCTTAACTCGGCGTAACAGAAAAGGCTCAAGCTCCTTGTGGAGACTTGCATACCCATATTCTCTCCCTTTGCCATGTTCCTCTTCAAAATCTTCCCAGGAAGAAAATCTTAAACATGATTATACTCATTACTGAAGGAAATGAAACTTTGCCTTAAAGTAAGTGATTAAAAATACAGTTTTTATGGAAGTTAATAGATATAAACGAATATACCAACATATCTCAAATTCTGAATTCTATACTACTCTGCAAAAATCTTCCCACCCCCGAGAAATTAATGGAATACCTTGTGAATCAAGGTGGATTTAAATTATTAATTAATTTCAGAAAGTCTTTTTTTTTTCCCAAACAAGGAATATATTCAAACAACATTGCTTTAAAAAGTTTTAAAGTGTTTTCACTATTTTGAGACTTCAATTAGTTTTTAACCACTGAGTTAAAACACTTCCCTCTACATCTTTCTCACAGAAATAAGTTCTTGGGTCAGAACATTAAGTACTGTAATTAGGTTTAAACCTTTTTCCCTTTTATTTACCCCATAGAACAAAAATTTTAAACTCTAGAATGAAATCTCATTCTCATAGTTGGCTTACTTTTCTGGCATGATGAAGTGGAGCAAAGACCAGAGCTCTTTGAGGGAATTTTGCAGAGGGGTTCCGGTAATAAGAAGACGATGATTGGATTTAAAGTCTATTAATGTCTTATATAAAAGTGAGTCGTCATTCTTTAATCGATGAGCTTCATCTACACCTATGAATGCCCAATTCAGGCCACCAAGGAATGCCTTCAATATGAAGTTATATATTTTAATTAGAATATATTACTTAAACTTTTAAATACAAAATACAAATTTAATTTTGCTAAGTACTTTCCCAGAATTTGCAACTAAGGAAGAATAACATGATTAAGAAGAAGCGTAAAATTAATTAAATACTACCATAGGATCATCTTAGATCAATAACTGGAAGGGATCTTGGAGGCCATGTAGTTTAATACTCTCCTTTTACATATGAGAAATACTGAGGCCCAGAGAAAGTTAAGTGGCTTGTTCAAAGTAACACAGGTAGTAAAGCCAGGATCCTAACCAGAGTCCTCCGAGTCCATAACCTATGCTATTTTCACTATACCATGCTGATTCCTTGGGCAAGTTACATTCTACTAGTAGGCAGTAACTTAGTAGGTATAAGTTAGGGAATACGATCCAGGGTCTACACACACGGAGACATTACACTACACTATATTTTTCTACCCCTTTTCTTATCTCTGTAGATACTGGGGTTGTAGGACTATCTATCCTCAAACTTTTCCCCAACCATGAATAAACACTATTACCACCACCAACACAACTAGCATCTTTCTAGCTCTTTGAGGTTTGCAGAACACAGTACACATAGCATCTGCTTCATTTGAGTCTTACAACAAATCTATGATGTGGTAGTGTTATTATCTCCATTGTACAGATGAAGAAAATGAGAGCATGAAATAAAATCCCCATGAGACGACTTGCCTAGGGTCGTACCATTAGTGTTGGAGGTGGTATTTAAATTCAGGTCTTCCTCACCTGGAGGTAGACATTTTGATCCCTCTATACCACCTAATTACTTAAGTTTTATTTTCCCCCATTCTTTATTGGTGTGATATTTTTGTCATAATGAGGTTTTTCCCTTTCTTTTGGGGGAAGGGGTGAACAATAAAGAGTGCTTTTATATTCCTGTACCTTACTGTCTAGCACTGTTAATAATGAGGACAGATAGATGGTAAAATATGTAGAATGAAAGGACTAAAGTAAAAAATAACTAATTTCAAATCCTGCCTCAGATACTTAATAGCTGTGTGTCCTAGGAAAAGTTGGCTAATAATGTCTGGCATCCTCAGTTTTATGATCTATAAAATAAAGCTCAATTTGATGGCCTTTAAGGTCTCTTACAGGTCTAAATCTCTGACCTAATAAATACTGTAAATGAAGCAATTTCAACTTCCTTTGCTGGGGTACTAAAAACATTCATTGATCTTAAGTTTCTCCTCTGGCTCATTTTCTATTAAGAGATTATGAGTCAACATAAAAATGAACTAGATCCAGACAACAGAAAAAAAAAAAGAAAAAAATAAAGCAAAGCAGTGGTGGTTTATTCTCTTATGTTCTGATTCCACCCTAGTATACACTAACCATTAGAAGGATCAGAAATTAAGAATGCCTTGAAGGACCAAGCTAAGTCAACAGATATTAAAAAAAAACAAAAACGTAAGGCAAAGAAAAGAGATAATACAATGAACATTTTTCTTTCAAAGTAAAATTATTTTTATTTCAAAGTCATTTAACATACTTGGGCCTTCTAGTATTAAGCAGGGAAGAACTGATATAGTCTAACTATTCAAATCTGCTAACCCATTCCTTTTAGAAGGTAATTGGTGGTGTTATTAAAGAAGAGGCTTTTTTTAAGTGTCTTTTTTGTTTGTAAAGATCTATGATTACATCAAGATGGGCAACTTCTGATGCAAAAAAAAAAAAACAATGCAAATCAGCAAGTCATGAGTAATTAAAATCTTAGAATGTTACCACTAAGAATGAACACTAAGAGATTCAAGTGACTTGCACATTACCACAAGCAGGTATTACTTAAACAAAGTTTTCCTAATTGTAAAGCCTTATATCCATTATATACCACTTCTCAAAATTAACATTAACAATAATAATTATAAACTCAAAGCATATTCCTCACAAAACTCTATGAGGTAGGCAGTAAACATTTTATAGACGAGAGTATTGACACAGAGAGATACTGACTTACTCATAAACACAAAACTAGTAATAGTGGCAGAGCCGAGATTAGAACTAAGTCTCTTCCCAAATCCTGCAATCTGTTCATTGTAATATAATTCCATACCTTAAAGGTAATCTAGAAAGCATTTAAGTCGCTATATTCTCATTTTATAGCTAAAGAAATTAAAATATTTGGGTTTTTTTTCTTGAGGTATTTAAATCATATTGACACAGTAAAAATTAAAGTAGCCATCAACAAGTTTTTTAAGAGTTTACATATATCTTGTATCATGGACACCATAAGAAATAATGTCAACAGAAATGGTTCCTAATGTCTTGCCAAGATGTACAGCCTTATAAACAAAGTTTAACATGTAACATACATAGAAAAGGACCTATTTAATTACCAGTCATTACTTACCTTATCTTTCAATAAAATTTCGTAAGTTGTCAAAAGAATATTAAATTTCAACCGTTTGGTTTGAAGATGCATCCATTCATGTGTTCTTATCTACCAAACAAACAAGAAAACGGTCTCAAAAAATATATACTAAATAGCAACAAATTTTAAAAATTACTCATTTCTAATGAGATACACTTTAATATAGTTATGCTGAAACAACTTACCATATTTCTGCTATTAATATCCCCTAAATAGACCACAGCATTCATCTGGGGAGCCCATGTCTGAATCTCTCTTTGCCAGGAAGTGAGTGTGGAAAGTGGTACTACTAACAAGAAAGGCCCGTATAATTGGTGTTCATGGAAAAGATAGTTAAGAAATGAGATGGTCTGTATTGTTTTTCCAAGGCCCATTTCATCAGCAAGTATACAGCTATTTCCTCTACAAAATACAAGAAAAGAAGTGTTTTCCCACATATCAAACATTTATTCGACAAACATTTATTAAGTATCCATTCTATACAAGACAGTGTTGTAAGAACTGAAAGCAATACAAAAATATCACAGTTCCTTCCAAGAACTCCTTGTAGACAAAAAAGGAAGACAAAGACAAAAACACTGAATAATGAACCAGAAATGACAAAGTAGGAGAAAAATAGGACAAAAGAAGAAAAAAGGGAAAGAGAGGGACAAAGGAGAGAAATGGTCTTTATCATTTCTAATCCTGCACACCAAATAATTAAGATTTTTGCCATAAAAGAGCCTACTTCTGATTTAGAACACTTAATAGCCTTCTTTTCAAGGGGGAACTCTACAAAGGAAATCTTTTGACCATAAGAGAACATATAGACATAGAAACTGCCTAAATTTACTAAATAAAAGTAAAAAAGGAGACCCCCCCATTAAATTATCATTACTAAAACAGAAGGATCAGAAAAGATTAATTAACCTATCTAGATTTCAGGGTGATGTTTCAGAAACAAATGGCAGAAGAATAATAAGAAGTAGAAAAAATGAGAATGTTATAGTGACAGAAGAAAGAGATTAGAAATGATGGGTTCTGAGCCCTTGGATATAAATAATTAATCAGATTTCTATAAAATTGTACCCAAGTTATTCAAGGAAAACTAACAGGTGACATACTAGACCAAAAAGAGTAAGATATCTCTTTACCTGTATAGTTCACTTTTTTAAAATGGAGAAGTAGCTTTGTAACAGTTAATGGAGAGCTAGGCTCTGTGTAAGAGAGACGGGGTTCAAATCCTGCCTATATGTAATAGAATGACTATGGGAACCTTCCTAAAAGATTCATTTCATCTCTCAAGAGTCTAGATGACTCTCTAAGACTTTAAGTTGCATAACAGTTGCTGATCTGCAATTATATGGTTTCCTCATTGAAGAGTTCACAATTCCAATGCAACTGGAAACCCTCCCCCCCAAAAATACTTATAATGGGCTAAATTTAATATTGGTTCACTGGTATAGTAACATTCTTATTAATCATCAATATGACCAAACTGGTCTCCCACCTTATAAATACAAAGTAATCCTGATCCCCTCATCTTCATCAGCTCATAGAATTAGACCTAAAAATGTAAGCTAACCCACTCATCTGACAGCTGATTAAACTAAGATCTAAGGAGGTTAAGAGGACTGCCCAGAATCCATAGGTAAGAAAAGTCATGAACTAGACTGAGGTACTCTGACTCCAAATACAGACTTTTCACTTCATCATTCTGATATCAGTTCCTTAAAGTGACTGAATAGGAAGATGCAGCAGTCTGACAGCCAGCTTTATAGAAAACAGTGGTAAATTTACATGAGTATTAACATGGGAAACTAAAACATTTATAAGAGTCCAAAAAAAAAAAAAAGTCAAAATATATTGCTCTAGACCAGTACTCTCCACTGGTAGGTAGAGAACAGAAAAGTCTATAGAGAGACAACCAAACAAGCATTTATTAAAAGCTTACAATGTGCCAAATAATGCAGTAAGGGTTGAGAGCAAAAAAGAAAAGCAAAAACCATCACTGCTTTTAAGGAGTTTCTATTCTAATAGAGGAATATCATCTAAATAAAATCCAAGTAAAGACAGAATAATAACAAGTCTAATATTTATATAGTGCATTAAGACTTCTACAGTACTTTACATATATTATCTCATTTCATCTATCAGCAGAATAAATGGAGCTTAAACTCAGGGGTGAAGACACTAGCTGCTCAAGGTAAAAGGACTCAAGCAGGAGGCGGAATTTCAGTTGAATTTTAAGGAACCCCAAAATCTTAAGAAGCTGGGATTAAGAAGAAAAGTTTCCAGATTTGGGAGGTGGGAGTGGGGTGGGAAACAGCATGTGCAAAGGCACCAAGATATGACAAACAACAAGTAGGCTTACAATGGCTGAATCATAAAGAGTGTGGAAAGGCATAAAGTGTAAGAACACTGGAAAGGTAGGGAGGGAAAAGTTTATGAAGAGCTTTAAATGCCAAAAAGAGAAATTTATATTTGATCTTGGGTACACAGGGAGCCATTGGAGTTCACTGATTGATAAGACTAGAGGGACACATGATTAGACATGTGAAACATAATTAGACCTGCACTTCTAGAAAACTACTTTGGCATGATTAGGGTGGGGAGATACTTGGAGTAAAGGAGTGCAATGAAAAAACTGTTGCAATAATGCAGGTAAGAAGAAGTTGAGGATGACACTAAGGTTGCAAACATGGAAGGATGGTGGTATCCTTGATTGTAATGAGATCTGGAAGATGGGGAAGTTTCAGCGGACATGCTAAGCTTGAGAGAGCTATGAGACACTAAGTTTGAGAAATCCAAAAGTTAGTTGGGTGATGTGGGACTGGAGAAACTAAAGCTGGATATATGGATCTGGGAGTCATCTGTGTCAGTAGTTCTCAAACTTTTTGGTCTCAGGACTCCCTTTTCACTCTTAAAAATTATTAAGGACTCCAAAGAAATTGTGTTTATGTAGGTCATAGCTACTGATATTACCATATAAAATCAAAATTCCTAAGTTTTAAATGTATTTTAAATTAATATCATAAATAACATTTTAAAATAACAAAATTACTATATTTTCCAAAAAACAAAATTAAGTTTGTGGAATAGAGGAACAAGTAATGGGAGTTGAGCAGACTGAAGAAGTAGGATACTACGATGCATGAGGGAATATCTGCTTGTATACTTTAGTCATCCTTATGTAAGGTGAACTTGAGATGTAGAGGGAGACTGTGAGAGAATCTGAGGGTTCATTAACATGCCAATGGAACACTTGTGAGTAATGATCTATGGTAGTATTACATAGTAAGATCTATGGTAGGGAGGCTAGGTGGCGCAGTGAATAGAGCACCGGCCTTGGAGTCAGGAGTACCTGAGTTCAAATCCGGCCTCAGACACTTAACACACACACACACAAAAAACTAGCCATGTGACCTTGGGCAAGTCACTTAACCCCAACTGCCCTCCAAAAAGCAAAAAAAAAAAAAAAAAAAAAATCTATGGTAGTAACAAATTAAGCTGCGCCAATATTTAATATGCAATGGTGCCCTCACAAACTACTTCAGACAGTCATGTGCCCTAGGAGATATTCAGAGGGAAGCAGTGGAAGTTCTATAATGTGGAGATGACAGAGGCACTTCTTAAATGTTCATTTGTTTTCACTGTATTATAACATTAAGTGTACATGAATCTGCTTAAGTGGATTTATGGATTACACTTTCTAGCACTAACTAAATTAACTCTTTTAAAATTTATTACGGCATATAGTGGCCTCAAAGTTTCCTACAATGAAAGCATAGATTGAATGCTACCACAAATGACACAAGAAAATGGTAGGGCTATCACTTTATTTGTAGTATGAATTCTTTGTGTGCCATATTACAAAATAAAAATGTCATATCTAATGAGTTAGCCAAAAAAAGTGAAATTATCAAGATTATTTGAAATATAAATATTTGAGCACATATTACCTTCATTAGAAATACTTATTTTTTTTTGTTGTTAAAGCAAAAAGGGTTTTTGTACCATTTCTAAATTATTTTAAAATATGGCATGTTTCATCTTTTTTTATTGTACTTTTAAATGTCCATTTTTTCTGAATTACACTGAATGTATTAGTACAATATGCCATGATATAATTTATGAAGAAATAAATATACATATAATAGGACTGCTCAAAAATATTCTACTGGTGAGTTGAATGATCTAAAAGTTTAGAAACCACTGTTTTAGCTTATCTCTGCTAGTATAAAATATAAGTTTTCATTTTAGTGTTGTAACATTTTAACTTTAAAAAGGAAATCCTCAATTTGATTTAATAAAAAACTTTATTTACATAAGCACATAAACATATAAAACATACAGAACTGAAATCAGAAGGAAAAATGGGAAAAGTAAAGGGATATGGCTGAATTCAAGCATGAGGGTAAAAATTAGATAAGACAACGGCCACTGAAGAATAGTAAAAAAGGTGAATGTTGGAGGAGTGGTAGAAAAAACTCAGAATGGATTAAGGTTGAAGATGTGGTGACTAGATGATAATAAGCTATCTATTAAAGAAAGAAAAAACAGGGAAGAGTTTAAAAAAAGTAGGAAAGATAAAGACCACCTTGAACTGGGCTGTAAATTGGAAGTGTTATTAGTGGAACTGAGGGAAGTAGTAGAGACAAGTATGAAAAGGGTCCCAGGAACGTAGGGACCTAAAGAGTTTGGAAAAGTCAAGTTCAAAGGAATATCCTCTACCACCAAGTCTACTGCCACTTAAAATTACCTGAAAAGTAATTTCCAAAGGACAGAAATAGGGACGTTATGAAGCAATATTTGAGACAATATCTGTAAAGAGCTTAGCACAGTGCCTGGCACATAAAATGTACTTAATAAATGCTTTTTCCCTTTCTACTCTTTCCAATAATAGTTTACTGTTATTCCACTGTTTATTGTTAAAAGTAAATCTTTGGAAATCATATTTGTATCTGTTCTAAATTCAAAATATCTTCTATTAATTTGAAAAAGAATATTCATAGCATACTCACTTGCACCAAGAATGAGCAAGCCAATTAAGACCATTCAACTGATAATCTCTTAATTCTAAACCTTCTGGTCCCCCAATATAGGATGGTTGCTTCTTCAGGGCAACAAATCTTGGCCTTTGTTTTAATACCTTGGGAGAAATAAGGATTAGTACACAGAACTAAGAATGAACACTTTAGTTAGGTTTATAATAATCTTGGATATCACCATAAATCTCCAAACTAGCCTATTAATGTCAGTCATCGCAGACAATACTTTAAATTATTCCATGATTGCAAAAAAATAGTTAACAAGATAGTAAAAGAGGACTTTATTCAGTCCAAGAGGCAAAAATGAAAAGTAGAACTGAATGCTTTGGGTATCTTGACAAATATCACAAGAATTAATGAAACATTTGAAGTTGCCCTCGATAATTATGACACATTAACTAATTAAAAATCACAAGCAATAGCAGTGCCAAGTTCATCTCAATACATATGAACTGTCTTTGACCTGATTACAAACAAAATAAAACAAGATAAAAATAGTAAGACAAGTTTAAAAAAAGTCATTGTCACTTAAATATTGGCTTTTCTATCTAACTTGCCACTTAAGAATTATAATTATCATTGGATTACACTTTCAGTAAGAAGTGAAATTAAGCTCTCAGTCCCATAGGACAATAAAGAAAAAAATAAAATAACATAAACTGTCAAGACATATCATCTGTGAAGTCTTGTCGTGCACAGGATTTTTTTACTTTCTCATTCTTTCATTCAACTTTTTGTTCTCTTTTCGCATAGCAAAGAACCCATTTTTTTTTGTAAGTCAATACCCATTTATTTATGATATCAATCAACATATGGAGCATACATTTACATTTTTTAACTTAATTTGAGAAAACTTGAATGTAGCTCATAATATGTAAAATTTCCAGTATATATTTCCACATTGTTTCTTTCCCCTTTTAAACAGATCTCATTTTTTGAAGTGTGGCATATATTCAGATGAATGGTATTTTTATTTCTTATAAAAACTTTGCCATCAGTTTTGTCTGCCATCCCTGAATGGTCCAACCTTCTCCAATATCATTCACTATATCACTATAACTGTGTTCTACCCAAATATGCCCAACTACAGGATCCCTTATTTGCATTAGTGGCCTATAGAACTATCAAGCCACAAAGATACCCATGCTTGCATATCTGGAATCTGGGCTAATCAACCAACAAAGATCTTTTATTAATATATATGGATATTTGGGACTCAGAAATGTAATTAGAATTATGACTTGCCTATTAGAAAATTTCAATTTATACTTACTTTGCAATCTTTAAAGGGAGTGGTTTTAGATTGATTCCTGCTGAAATATTCATCTATGCGTGGCTGAAACTTTTTGGAAATAAGAGCCCCATCTTCCCAGCTACACTCTGAATACGGGAGACCCTGCCATTTGCAATAATAATCAGGGTACCCGGCTGCTGACTTTTGATTGGAATGAGCTGTGAAATATAGAGAATTATGTTACTTTTTACATTTCCTCTTAGCAGATCCATAAATCAAAAAATACAATTGAGATGACAACTTCCCAACGAAAATGAACAAAGTGTAAAAAGGAGACATGAAAATGTAATGAAAATGATATGATTACTGACCAATTATTCTCTCCACTATCTGATACTGCTTATGTAGATCATCTGTAAGTTCTTGCTGACAATTATAATATTCCACATCTTCTGGAGAAGCATTTTTCAACCTAAGAAACATAATATATCACATTTTTCATTTGGAAGCTTAATAATTTTTCTTCTTATTAATTCTCAGTCATGCTATACAAAGAAGAAAAATCTGGGAAGAGCAGCAAAACTAAACAAAGTATAAACAGGCTCATGAAGGAGGCAATATAATTTTCAAGGCTTTCTCAAAATACCTGAAAGAAGGGAGGATACTGAAACAACTTTAAAATAATGCCTTAAATTGACTTCTAGAGTGGCAGTGCAAACAAAAGAGTGAGACAACCTTCCAGGCAAAAACAACATAGGAAGCTGGAAAGAGAGATCTGTGAAACAGAAGAGGAGGTTGGCCTGGAGCCCATGTAAATGAAACACCAGTGGGGGAACTAGCTGATAGTGATAGAAGCTGTAGCAGCTTTGGGAGATCTCAAGCCAGAGATGGTAAAGGAACCTGGCAACTAGTCAGAGATCACAGGGTACTTCTGTGCTAGTGATGGATGCAGAAATCACTGCCTATACCCTCTTCTGGATCATAGTTCAAGGGGAACGAGGAGCACTTTCAGTCAAGAGGGAGTAGGTGC
Source organism: Pseudocheirus occidentalis (assembly GCA_028646575.1). NCBI lineage: Eukaryota > Metazoa > Chordata > Mammalia > Diprotodontia > Pseudocheiridae > Pseudocheirus > Pseudocheirus occidentalis. The sequence goes on from CM053594.1 coordinate 334,391,090, forward strand.
CCTGAGGGGCAACTGTTTGGCAACTCTATTGTTTCTATCCAGGGCTAAGATATATTTCAAATGTGGAAAGCAGCATTTTCTATCAAGAGGGAGGGAGCAGAGATCCTGAGGGCCAGTAACACTTCTAGTACCAAGTGAGGTAGGCCCTGAGGAGCAGTACCAATTACTATTCTAAGGAATCAAGAGCTTTTTCTGGATAAGGACCAGAGAGTAGACCACACCTCTCCTCAGATTACACTTGGATGCAAGTAAAACTTGGAAACCTCTAGAGTTAGCCCTGAAAATTATAGTATGAAACAAGTAAAAGCTTGAGAAGGAGGCTCTCCCTGCCCCTCCACAGCTAGAAGAGAGTTCAGCATTAGCATAAAGTTCCAAATCAAGGAATATGGGATAAAAAAATAAGCAAACAACAAAAAGAACCTGACAATAAAGAGTTACTATGATGACAGGGAAGAACAAGACAACAACTCAGAAGACAATGAAGTCAAAACATCTATAAGCAAAGAAGTCTCCAAGAGGAAAAAACAAAAGTGTGTGTTTGTGTTTGTGTGTGTGTGTATGTGTGTGTGAGAGAGAGAGAGAGAGAGAAAGAGAGAGAGAGAGAGAGAGAGAGAGAGAAAAGAGAGAGAGAGAGAGAGAGAGAGAGAGAGAGAGAAAGAGAACCAGAAAAGAATGGTAGAGGAAAAATTAGGTAAAGAAAATTAAGATAGAGGGTTGGGGGATGGGCATTATAATAGAAGTCAGTGGCTGGAAACAAAGAAGACTTCAGAGAAGGGACCAGATACAAAGAGAGAGAATAATAAGCAGAAGAAAATTAGACGGAGGAAAATGCAGTTAGTAATCGTAACTGTGAATGTGGATAGGATGAATTCACCCACGAAATTGACGCAGACTGCAAAACAGATTAGAAAGAAAAATCCAACAACATTATTTTTATAAGAAACACATTTGAAACAAAAAGACACAGGCAGAGTAAAAATAAGGGGCTGGAGCAAAAGTAAAAAAGGTAGGTACAACAAATCATGATTTCAAACACAGCAAAACCCGAAACAGACTAAAAAAAAAATCAGGCAAACTACATCTTGCTAAAAGGAACCATAAATAATGAAGTAATATGAATATTAAATATATATATTTGTACCAAATGACACTGAATTCAGATTCTTAGAGGAAAAGTTAAATGAATTACAAGAGGAAACTAATAGTAAAACTATACTAGTAGAGGACCTCAACTATCCCCTTTCAGACATAGATAAATATGAATGGGAACAGAAAGGAATGTACCTTTTTCTCAGGGGCACATGAAACCACAAAAACTGACTTTGTATTAGGGTATAAAAACCTCACAAGAAAAAGCTGTGAAAAGAAATACTGAATGCATCTTTTCCAAATCATAATAAAATAAAATTATATTCAATAAAGGACTGTGGAAACAGATTAAAAATAATTGGGAACTAAATAATCTGATCCTATGGCATGAGTAGGGAAAGTAACAAGTCATACAAACAATCAATAATTTAAGAGAATGAAAAGACAACATTCCAAAAATCATGGGATGCAAAGCAGTTCTTAGGGAAAAATTTACATCTCTAAGTGCAGACATCTTATAATAGAGAAAGAGCAGATCAATGAATTGACTATGTAACTAAGAACTGGAAAAAGAAAAAAAATACCCAATTAAACACTAAAACAGAAATCCTGAAAATCAGATGAGATCAATAAAATTAAAAGCAAAACAACAACACACATTGAACTAATAAAGAAAATGGGAACTAGTTTTCTTAAAAAAAAAAAAACGGGGGGGGGGGCGGAGCCAAGGTGGCAGCGTAGAAGCAGCAAAGCACCTCAGCTCCCACACAAACATGCTAAAACACTCATAAAATGGGACTCTAAACAGATTTTCAAGTTCCAAAACTGTCCAAAAGACAGAAAGCACATCTGTTGCTACAGGCAGCTCAACAGGTAGAGCTCTTCGCAGCAGTCTGGGAGCTGCGGCCAAAACCCCTGCCAGGTCAGGCCCTGGGGCATCAGGCTGGGAGCTGCATCTATAGGAGAGCAGATCGGCTGCACTGGAGGCACAGTTACCACATTTATCAGGCCAGAAGGAAAAAAGGCTAAGAGAAAGGTCAGTGGATTTTGCTAACTTGGGAGGAGAAGAGCGGGTCTGGCCAAACTGCTCCCAGGGCAAGGAAGCAGTGGGAGGCGGCTGTAGTAGCAGGAACCCTGCAACAGCGGCCTCCACTGGGCTGCTTCAGAGCCCTCGGCCTGCAGATAGCAGGGGGGCTGAGGTGATCCATCAGGGCCAAAGGCTCTTGCGTTGAGCGGCCTGGATCTGGATCATGGTCTTGAGTGGTGGTCCTGGGGTGCGCTTTCAGT
>CM053594.1:334393965-334465855 GCA_028646575.1 Pseudocheirus occidentalis
CTCTGTTCCAAATTGCTGGGGTTTTCCCAGCTTCTGGAGCTATTAGGGGGGTGTTGCAGCCCCCACCAGCTTTGGCTTGCTGAAAGCGCACCCCAGGACCACCACCCAAGACCACGATCCAGATCCAGGCCACTCAACGCAAGAACACTTGGCCCTGATTAATGGACTCAGCCCCCCTGTGGGTTCCGCAGGCCAGGGGCTCTGAAGCAGCTCATTGGGGGCAGCCGCCAGTTACAGCAGTTCCTGCCCTTCCCCCACTGCTTCTTTACCCTGGGGGCAGATTGGCTGAACTGCTTTTCCTCCCCCAAATTTAGCTTGAAAGCTTCACTCACTTTTGCTTGCCTTCTCTAATCCTGGTTTGATTGATGTGAAGATTGCTCAAGGTGCTGTAGATCTGCTCCCCGATGTAGAATCACACTGTGGCTTGGGAGGCTCAGCTCCTCCCGACTACCCTGGGGCCTTGCCATGGTTTTGAGCTGGGCTGGCCTCAGTTCCTGGCCCGCCGTGATGAGCCCCTCCTGCCGAGTTGCCTTCAGCGAGGGATGTGTTTTCTGTATTTTTGTGAGTTTGAGAGCCCTAGAATTTGTTTAGGGTCATATTTTATGGGTATTTACGGTGGTTGTGTGGGAGGTATGGAACTCTGCTGCTTCTATGCCGCCATCTTGATGGGTAACAGTCTTAGTATAAGAACAGCAAACTACATTGCTACATTTTGCGACAGTATTTGTAAAAAGCCAGCGTCAGTGAGAAGGTTGAGATTGCTTTTTTCTCACCACATCAGAAATTCTTGGGGCAGTCTTTGCAAGAGCCCAATGAAAATCATCTTCCTCAACAAGTCTACTTCTGTATTTAGACTTGATAACCATTATGGCACCAACCCTTTCACATACACCTGTATTTGTACAGGGTGTATGTGATGGGTTTGGTGTGATGATGTCATCACGCCAGGTATGTGTATGTGGGCATAAATGCATGTGGGTGGACTGGCCTTTAGACAGATAGAGGAGTGGTGTCTCAGTTCCTAAGACCATTGGATATATATATTTTCCAATGGTCTTAGGCGACCCCTGTGAAAGGATTGTTCACTCCCCAAAGGGGTCACGACCCACAGGTTGAGAACCACTGGTCTAGCTGTTAAGAGTGTATGACTATAGTGGTGGTGGTGGGGGGGGTGGATGACTCAGAGAACAGACAGTGGGAACTTGGCTGGCTCCATAAAGCCCCTGGTTGGTTCTTCCCAAAGATAAATGGAATGAGAAAACACATCCCCAGGCTCATTCTTGGAAGGGAAGGAGAAATGGGGGATAGGACAAGGAAGAAGGGCTAAGGGACAAAAGTGAATAGGCTAGGGAATGTCTTAGGAAGTCAGAGAGCACAGAGCACCATACTCCAGCCCTCCTTAAGGTAATAAAAAGGATGTAAAGAAAAACTGGGTAAAAACTTCAGTTTTGTTTTCTGTCTCAGAAATGTCCCAATAGCTGACCTGGACAAACCAACCATATTCTAGTTGATGCCACCATGGTGCTCTTCTTTTAACTTCTTCTCATTCCAAAGCCACACACTCAAGTCCATTTCAAACTTTGAGAACTATTGAGGGAAAGACCATGATGACCACAAGCAGAGAACCCAAACACTCTTGCCACACCACTGAGGCACAGGAGATGCTATAAAGTATGTAGTCAACTTGGCTGGAAGGGAGAAAAAAGACCAGGTGCTGGAAGAAAAGTTAAAGCGCAAAAATGGGGCTACTCTAAACATCTTGTCAATTCATTTCTCCTAAACCAAAACAGTGCTCTCTACAGCATCAATCGATCGATCGATAGATCGATAGATAGATAGATAGATAGATAGATATAGATATAGATATAGATAAATATATAGGAGGGGATACTGAGAAGTGTAAAAACAAATATCTATACCTTGACCAAGACATATTACACTGGTCCAAGAGAGGATGTGTCCATTTGGGAAAAAGGGTCAGAAAAGAGAAAAATACAGTCAATAGCTCCTGACTCTACTGGACTCTTTATAGGGTTTTGAAACTATTTTTTCCTCAGTGTGTCTAGTTTTATCTCGCTTGCCAATTCAAGCACTATTAGCTATTTAGGAGACATTTCTATAACTAGGGAAAAGTCCAAATATTCTGGTCATCTCAAGTTAATTAAATCCTCCTATGATCAAAGTTGGGAAGGAGTCTGAGACCAAGAGTAAGGGTTTCCTTCCCCTTCCCCTAAGACATTTCTTCTCAGACACTTCCTCGGAATGACTCTCCTTTATTCTAGGTGTTTGGGTTCCAAATTATTTGATTATTTTAGTATAATCAATTTCCTTAGCCAATCCAAAACCATTTCCTATGTGGTATCATTCCATTTCATTGAATGGAAGTTGGAGATTGATCAAGGACTTTTTGCACTTACTCTAAAGCAGTAGTTCTCAATCTTCCTAATGTCATGATCCTTTAATATTCATATGTGGGCATATCTACATGTGGGAGGACCCACCTGGAGACAGATAGAGGATGGTGTCATCAGAAATATGTGTTTTCTGATGGTCTTAGGCGACCCTGGTGAAAGGGTCATTCAACCCCCAAATGCTTTGTGACCCACAGGTTGAGAACAAAGGTGTTAAAGGCTGTGATTGACTGAATGATTTACAGGCCTTGTTCAGATCTAGTTCCCATCTTTGATTGATTGTCCTCACTTAACAGGTATATTAGAATGTAACAGCTTGTCACTTTCTTTAAGTTGGACAGGGGAATTTATTGATTGACTTAATTGACACCCTAACCACCCCCCACCCTCCTAAAATGCTGAATCATTTAATTTTATAGCTCCTAGAAAAATTGGTTCAACTGAGGCCGAAAAATGTGAGACTTAATAAAATTTACACATTTTTATGAAGAACTTTGTAATTGATTTCATGACATGGGAGACACTGGCAAAGGACCACCCAGCATGGTGTGCCTGTATCAATAGTCAGTGTTGGAAGTTAGGCACACTGATGCACTGTTGTACAACAATTTGGGAAAAACAATTTGGCATCATGCAAGCAAAGTGACTAAAATGTGAATACTCTTCAACCCAGAGATTGTATTACTACGGGGCTTTTTTGTTCCAAGGATGATATTGAAAAGAAGAAAATCCCTCTATCCACTAAAATATTTATAGTAGAGCTTTTTGTGATTGTAAAAAAAAGTAGATGCTCATCAAGTGGGGAATGACTAAACAAATTGTGATATATGAATGTAACAGAAAACTGGTTTGCTGTAAGAAATGATAAGTTTGATGAATACAGAGAAGCATAGATCTATGTGAACTGATGCAGACCGGCATGAGTAAAGCTAAGAAAATGATATACACAATGATTATAATGTAAACAGAAAGCTGAGCGTGACTCAAAACAAGAAATATGAAATATGAAAAGACATTCCCAGTTCACCCTTTTGCAGAAGCATATTGCACATATTTTCAGAATTTGGGAGTGTATTGAACAGATATGTTGATTTTTTGCCTGTTTTTTTCCTTGGTTTTTTTAAGGTTTTATTTAGTATTTTATTTTTCCCCAGTAAAGATGTAAAAACACTTTTCAACATTTGTTTATAAAACTTTGAGTTCCACATTCTCTCCTTGCCTCCCCAACCCACCAGTCATTGAGAAGACAAGCAATTCCATATAATTTACATACGTGTAATCATGCAAACATATTCATAATAATCATGTTGTGAAAGAAAATATAGACAAGAAAAAACTCAAGAAAAATAAAAATATAAGTAACAAAAAGTATGCTTCAATCTGTATTCAAACACCATCAGTTCTTTCATTGGGGATGGACAACACTTTTCATCATAAGTCCTTCAAAGTTGTCTTGGATCATTTTATTGCTGAGAATAACTAAGTCATTCACAGCTGATTATCTTACAATATTACTGTTACTTTGTACACAGTACATTTTCCTTTGTAGCAGTCCATCAAAGTCTTTCCAGGTTTTTCCCAGAGCATCCTGTTCATCATTTCTTATACTACAATAGTATTCCATCATAATCACACACCACAACTTATTTAGCCATTCCACAGTTGATGGGCATCCCCTCAACTTCTAATTCTTTTTTAAACTTTTATTTATTTTTAGTTTTCAACATTCATTTCCACAAGATTTTGAGTTGCAATTTTTCTCTCCCTGTCTTTCCCCGCCCCCAAATAGCAAGCCTACTGAATACTCCTTCCCCCAATCTGTTCTCTTTTATATCTTCCCCCTTCACCCCTAACTTTCCAGTAGGGTAAGATGAATTTCTATACCCCATTACTTATATATATCTTATTTCCCAGTTGCATGTAAAAAAAACAATTTTTAAACATTTGTTTTAAAAATTTGAGTTCCAGATTTTTTCCTTCTTCCCTCCTCACTCATCCCCACTGAGAAGACAAACAATTCAATATAGATTGTACATGTGTAGTTACCCAAATCATTTCCATAGTAGTTATATTGTGGAAGACTATATTTCCCTCCATCCTATCCTGCCCTCCCACTTATTCTATTTTCTCCTTTGACCCTATCCCTTTTAAAAAATGTTTGCTTCTAACTACCCTCTCCCCAAATCCGCCCTCCCCTCTATCCTCCCCCCTCTTTTCCCCTATACCACTATTTTTCTGTAGGGTAAGATACCCAATTGAGTGTGTATTTTATTCCCTCCTTAAGCCAAATTCAGTGAGAGTAAGGTTGATCCATTCCCTTTCACCTTCCTGCTCTTCCCCTCCATTGTAACAGTTTTCTCTGGCCTCTTTTATACGAGATAATTTACCCTAATCTATCATTCCCTTTCTTCATCTCCCAATAAGTTCATCTCTCACCTCTTTATTTTATTTTTTAAGTATCATCCCTTCATATTCAACTCATCCTGTGTCCTCTGTCTATGTATACATGAACATACAAATGCCCATACTCACATGTATATTTATGTACTCATACACACTCCTATACATACACATATATGTACGTATACATATATATACATATATATTCCCTTCAGCTATCCTCATACTGAGAAAAGTCTTATGAGTTATAGTTATTGTTTTTCCATGTAGGAATGTAAATAGTTCAACTTTAATAAGTTCCTTATGATTTCTTTTCCCTGTTTACCTTCTCATGCCTCTCTTGCTCCTTGTATTTGAAAGTCAAATTTTCTGTTCAGCTCAGATTTTTTTCATCAAGAATGCTTGAAATTCTCCTATTTCACTGAATGACCATATTTTTCCCTGTAGCATTATACTCAGTTTTGCTGGGTAGGTGATTCTTGGTTTTAGTCCTAGCTCTTTTGACCTCTGGAATATCATATCCCAATCCTTTGATCCCTTAATGTAGAAGCTGCTAGGTCTTGTGTTGCCCTGATTGTGTTTCCACAATACTGACATGGTTTCTTCCTGACTGCTTGCAGTATTTTCTCCTTGACCTGGGAATTCTGGAATTTGGCTATAATATTCCTAGGAGTTTTCTTTTTGGGATCTTTTTCAAGAGGCAATAGATGAATTCTTTCAACTTCTATTTTGTCCTCTGGTTCTAGAATATCAGGGCAACTTTGCTTGATAATTTCTTGAAAGATGGTATCTTGACTCTTTTTTTGATCATGGCTTTTGGGTAGACCAATAATTTTAAAATTATTCTTTAGCAGCTTAAAAGCTTCTTCTTTTCTCACGCTGCAATGGATCCTTCCTACCAGCCTGCTGGGCTTCCTTCAGCAGAAGATTTGTTTCTCTCTGTCACTTTGTAGTCACTTTTGTAGCTCTAAAGTTTGTTTAGAGCCATTTTTTACATTTATTGGAGGAGGTGGAAGCCAGAGCTGCGCAGAAGTCCTGTTTCTACTCTGCCATCTTCTCAACTTCTAATTCTTTACCCCAGAAAAGAATTGCTATAAATATTTCTGTACATTTTCTTTTTTGTTTTTATCTCTTTTTGGATACAGACTAGTAATGGTATTGCTAGCTCAAAGGATAAGCATGGCTTTATAGCCTTTTGGGCATAGTTCCAAATTTCAGTACAGAATGGTTGAATCAGTTCACAACTCCACCAACAGTGCAATAAAGTTTCATTTTTCCCATGTTCCCTCCAATGCTGGAGGGACTGTCTTATTAGTTGGTCTAATAGGTATGAGGTAGTACCTCAGAATTGTTTTAATTTGCATTTTTTCCAATCAATAATGAGAGTATTTTTTCATATGGCTATAGATTGTTGATTACTTCACCTGAAAACTGGCCATATTTTTTGATAATTTATCAATTGGGGAACGGCTGTTATTATTTTAAATAAATTTGACTCAGTTCTCTATGTTTGAGAAATGAGACCTTTATCAGAGAAATCTGCTTCAAATTTTTTTTTCACATTTACTATTGCCAACTGCATTTCTCTCTATCCTATTCCTTCCCATCTGCCTCTACCCTTATTCTATTCTCTCTTTCCTTTCACCCTGTCCCTCTTCAAGAATATTTTGCTTCTGGCTACCCCCTCTACCATTCTGTCTTCCCTCCCCTTCCATGTTTCTAATTTTTAAGGAATTATTTTCTTCTGTGAGCTCCTGTCCCTACTTTTTCATTTGGCCAATTCTGCTTTTGAAGGCAGTCTTTTCCTCATTGGTTTTTTGCACCTCTTTTACCATCTGATCTAGTCTATTTTTTAAGGTATTCTTTTCTTCAGTGTTTTTTTTTTGTGTGTCTTTACTAAGCTGTTGACTGGGTTTTCATGATGTTCTTGCATCACTCTCATTTGTCTCCCCAGTTGTCCCCATGATAACATACAATAGTCAGAGGTGTTTCTTTTTTCTTTTTCTGTTGTTTGGTCATTCCCCCAGCTTATTAGATGACTTTTAAATCATTGTTAAAGTAGGGCTCTGCTTCCAGGGTGGAGGGCGAACTGTCCCACGCTTCAGGGGTTTAGTGCAGCTGTTATCAGAGACACTTCTAGGGATTTGTAATTTTTCATTTTTTCCAAGGTGGTATGATTCAGAAGAGGTGTTTATTCCTCTCTTGGCCAGTGCTACATGCACTTTTTTTCTGCTCTGGAGCTGTGAGGAGGATCCCCCTTCCATATAAGCTCTGTAAGCTCTGCTATGCTAGTACTGCTCCTCACCCTGGGACTACCATGCAGGACCTGGATCCGAGTATGGGCAAAGCAACAAAGTACCTCAGTGCTAGTTGTGCTAGCAAAGAGTACTCTGTGCTTTTTGTCTAATCAGTTGTTCACACCCCTTTCCATATGTGGGCTGAGAACTCCAAAGCAGTTGCTGCCACTGATTCAGTCACTCCCAAGGCCTGCTCCTTGCTTGCTGGGGCCAGGGCTGGGCTGGCACAGCCTGTGCTGGACTGTGCTCCTCTCTCACTGTAACATCAAGCAACACAGCACACCTGAGGATAACTTCTGTGAATAATGGTAAGGGTCTAATCTATAAAGGTATAATGAACACTTTTTTCAAGGCTAAATCTTATTCAAGAGACTAAAGCATAATATTCATAACAACCTAACTTATTAACAAGGAGGCCATATGGCCTTAAACAAAACATGTCATTCAATACATATGTCATTCAGTATGGAACATGGCACACAGCATATATCATTTCATTCAGTATATCCCCAAAAACTTGTTTATATAATCAGGGAATTCCAGGCCAAGGACTTCCCTAATACAACACATCCTTAAGGGGTAGCAGTAAACACAAACACCCCCTACTCCTCATAGGTCACAATAGGTCACAATCTTCTCAATCAAAACAAAATGTCTGAGTAAAGTCTCCTTGGGGGTATATCATTCACCTCACATTGCTGTTGCAGGCTCACACTCAAAGCTCAATGTTCATCTTCCTCTGAGTGCACATTCATAGCCAGGGGGCCCTTTAACAATGGTTACCCAGAGTTTTCTTTCAGGACTTCACGAGTTCTCAGAAGTATTTTTCCAGTGAGTAGAGTCCCAAGGTGATATCAATCTTCCCGTTTATATACAGTTTTCCTCAGTATCTGCTTGGATCAGTGTGAAAAGCCCAAGTGCATAGCACACATGCACAATACCTGATTGACTGAGCCTACATGCAGGTAGCCCACAAGCACAGTGCTGAAACTCAGCACTTGAACCCCTTAGTGCCCAAAGGCATGAAAGCCCTCATGCCTCAGCATCTAATGTGCTACAGTTGTGGATTACCAGGGATTCATTCTTCAGATATTTACAATTTAGCCAGAGACTGGGAAACTGAACTCCAGAAGAAAAACACCAAAAAATCCCACTTTGAGGTTACACTCACCCTGATGCAACAGACCTTTCCTGTCCATCTTCCAAGTTGTCTTAGGCTGGAAATTTATTTCATTCAGTCTTTTTGTAGGTTCTGCTGCTCTAGAATTTGTTTAAAGTAATTTTTAAATGATTTGCTAGGGCAGGAGGGGGGTAGAGTGGGGGTAGGGGCGGGAGAGCTCAGGAGCCCTGCCTTTACTTCATATCTTGGCCTTTCCTCTCCTCTTTTTTTTAAAATACTATTTTTTTTTCATATGGTCTAGTTCTCTTGGAGAGGAAGGGAGAAGAATGGGAGAAACTATGGTGGAGTAAAAAACAAAAGATAAATTAAAAACTTACTTTAAGGGGTGGCTAGGTGGTGCAGTGAAAAGAGCACCGACCCTGGAGTCAGGAGGACCTGAGTTCAAATCCAGCCTCAGACACCTAGCACAAAACTAGCCATGTGACCTTGGGCAAGTCACTTAACCCCAACTGCCCTGCCTTCCCCCCTTCCAAACCTGGTCATATCTTTTTTGACACATTGTTGTAAATTCTTTGCTAATGTTTTATCTAATATTTTTTCACTAATAGTCACTGAAACTATTGGTCTATAGTTTTTTTCTCCACTTCTTTTACCTGCTTCAGAATATCAGGTGATATAGAGGCATTTTGGTAGGATCCACTATTTCTTTATTTTTAAAAACTTTTATATATCATTGGAATTATTCTTTCAATGTTTAATAGAATTAACTTGTAAATTCATCTACCTTGGATATTTTTTCCTTTGAAATTTCTTTTATTTACTGTTAAAAAGATAAAGTACTTTCCTAAAACTGAATTTTAAAAATTCATTTTCTTGTTTTATTAACCTGTATATATGTTTGTCAGTACTGATCTCCTTCCTTTAAGTTATCAGTATTGTTGGCAGTCAGTTAGGAAAAAATAGTTTCTAATAATTTATTTCCTCACTTGTTGAGAATTCTCTGGTTTCAATTTTGATGTGACTTAAAAAAATCTTTTTATTACATTAGCTACTGATTTATCAGTTTAAAAAATAAACCTCTAGGTCTATTTAGCAATGAGTTTTTAAAATATTCAATTTAGTTTGATTTTTTAAATGTTCATTTTTTTTCTGCATTTGAGGCTTTTAATTTGCTACTTTTCCAAGGTTTATTTTATTTTATTTTTGGTTGCATGTCCAATTCATTGACATATTCCTTCTCTATTTTGTGGATGAAAGTCTTTAGAAATAGCCATTTTCCCTCAGGGTCTATTTTGGCTGCAACTCACAGGCATTTAGTCCCATAGGTATATTATCATTATTTTCTTTTATGAACTTGTTTATTTTTTCTATGATTTACTCTTTGCCCTACCCGTTCTTTAGGATTTTTCACCTCTAAATTTAGAATTCTGTGAATGCATAAGCTCCCATTGATACCTCTAGAGGGCAGTGTGTCTCTATAAGTCAAGAACAGTATATCTTCCTATGTATTTTTGAAGTATGTTATCAAAATATTTAGGATCACAGATTAGATCTGGAAAGGGTTTTTAGAGATTGTCTAATTCTATCTCTTCTTTTTCTATATAAGGAAACTTAGGTCTGGAAGGCACATACAAGTTTTAAGTGGCCAAGGCTGGAAGATGTCTTGTACTACACTGCCATACTGATGGGAGACAAAAATAGTTGGTTTTCTTGTAGGTCAGTTCCTTTGAAACCAACTGAATTTGGAATAGGGGTGAAACACAGCCATTACCATGCATGCACGTCCAAAATACTATGTATTTCCAACATAATGTGCCATGGCAAATTAACTCAAAAACAATTATTATTACTTTGATCAAGAAAGTTTTGCTTTAGCGTCATGCGTTCTTCACCTGGGCATAGGTATTAAATTAAGCAGAGCCATCAACCAATCAATAAACAATTTTGTTGAATCATTTCAGTTGTGTCCAACTCTTTATGACCCCATTAGGATTTTCTTGGTAAAGATACTGGAGTGGTTTGCCATTTCCTTCACCAGCTCATTTTACAGATTAGGAAACTGAGGCAAACAGGATTAAGTGATTTGCCCAGGGTCATACAGCTAGTAATTATGACTAATACATGCCAGGCACTGGGTATTTAAATATAAAGAGTGAAACAATCTCTATTTTCAAGGATTTTACAATTCATCAGGCAGACAAAACATACACATCTAAGTATGTGCTGAATAAATACAAATTAGTTAAACACAAGCTAGTTAAGAAGGAGGGCGTTAGCTGTTGGGGAGACCGGGACAAGCTTTGCGTAGGAGTTGGTGCCAGAACTGCATTAGAATGAAGGGAGAATTAGAGAGGCATTGAGGAAGGAGTGAATTCCAGGTATGGGGAACACTAATGCAAAAGACAGAAGATGGAGCACTGTATGAGGAACAGAAAGACCAGTTTATGTGGAGCTTAGGGAACGGGGAGGGAAATGTATAATGAGGCTGGAAAGATAAGTTAAGATCAGATTTTAAAGTACTTTAAAAGTCTAACAGAAAAATTTTCTATTTTGCTCAGAGCTAATAGGGAGCCACTGGAATTTATTGAGAAGAAGATCAGATCTAGTCTTAGGGAAAATCATTCTGGCAGATGTGTGGAGCATGGATTGGAGTGGGGAAAGACTCAAGACAGGGAGACCAATTAAGAGGCAACTGCAAAAGTCTAGACAAAAGACTGGGGCAGAAGACATGTGAGCAGGGAGAAAGGCTGACTGAAGCCCTTGAGATTCACAATGTCTGATTTTTAACATCCAGTACCTTTGAATTTAGGGTATTATTTGAGAATATAAATTAGAATTTTAAAACAATAACAACAATAAGACCCTGTAACCATAATTTTAAGAGTAGACACAGCAATCCATGTATCTCAAGTGGAAAACAGCTTCTGAGACAAATGGTGTTCATCTGTTTACGACCTCTGTAAGATATGTATGTATGGTATAGCATATGTGTATGTGTGTGCAATCTGAAGTCTGTCTCACCTTTGTGGAAGATAGGGGGAGGATGTTACCTCGACCATCAGCAGAAGAACCAGGTCCCAGCAGCAACTATAGAAGAATAACTGGGGGAAGGGAAAAAGTATGGGAGGATAGGATGGAAGGAAATACACAATGAACCCCCCTGAACCTCCCCATTCATTGGCCAGCCTTTGAATGCTATTTACTGCTTGAAAGAGGAAATCAGTGGTAGAGAAATGACTGTATCACTCATCTCCCTTCCCTCCCCTCCCCCCCAATCCAAGTGCTTGAAAGGGATTTAACTCTTCTTCCAGGATTCTTTGTAGATGGTAAAATAGCAGTGCATCTCCCTAGGTAGGATTACAACATTGTCTGAAATAATACTGTTAAATATAAATGAAATGCTGTTGATGGATGACACAATTCCTTCTTGTTAGATTTACATAAAAGATCAAATCAATCTGGCAGCATACTTTCTCCATTGATTTTTAAAGTAGCATTTTTTGTTTTCATGGTTTATGCAAGTGAACTCCCAAATAACAAACCATTTGGTTTTTTCTTTTTCTTTTATGAGAAAGAACACAAAATTTTGGACCAAAAGATATAGATTCAAATCTCACCTCTGCCACTTGCTGTATGTGAGTAAAAAAAAAATCATCCAATCTTATTGTGAGTCAGTCTCCTCCAAAGGAAAATAGAGATCAGTCAATTGAGTTTGAGGCAACTAGTTGGCACAGTGGTTTGAATGCTGAACCTTGAGTCAGGAAGATCTGCTGAGTTCAATTTCTGCCTCTAACATTTATTAACCAGTGTGACCTTGGGCAAGTCATATAACTTTCTTTTGGTCTCAATTTCCTCATCTGTAAAATGAGGCCTCCAAGGTCCTTTTGGCTCTAAAGTTAGGATCTTATGAAGTATTCAAGCTCCTATTATGAACCAGTAATGATGGGAAATAACAAGACAAAAATAAAATTGTCCCTGCCTTCAAAGATCTTACATTCTCCTGAGGAAGGAAGACAGCATGCACATGTGTAAATATGTACAAAATATATACATAAACACAAGATAATTACAGGGGGCACTAGCAGCTAGGGATATCATTGTGTAGGTTTTGTGTAGAAGGTAATCTTTGAAGGAAATTAGGATTTCTAAGAAGAGGTGAAGAGAGGTTGCGTTCCAGGTATGGGAGCCAGCCTGTACAAGGGCATGGTGACGGGAGGTAGAGATCCCATGTAAGAAAGCCAGTTTGGCTGAACTATAATTCAGGTGAGTAATATCAAGTAAGGCTGAAACATAGGCTGGGCTCAGCTTGTGAAGGGTTTTCATGAATATTTGATCCTAGAGGTAGCGGAGTACTGGAGTTTAGTGAGTAGGGGAGTGATACAGTACTTGTTGTTTTTGTTGTTCAGCCATTCAGTTGTGTCTAACTCTACATGAACTATAGCTCCTTGGAAGGAAAGCTATGGACCATAGCCCTTCTGTCCTCATCTATTTCCCAAAATTTTTCCAAGTTCATGTTCATTGCTTTTTTTTTCCTTTTTGGAGGGGGGAGGGCAGGGTAATTGGGGTTAGGTGACTTGCCCAAGGTCACATGGCCAGTGAGTGTTGTGTCTGAGGCTGGATTTGAACTCAGATCCTCCTGACTTGAGGGCCCTAGCGGCCCATGTTCATAGCTTTTGGGACACTATCCATCTCATCCTCTGTCATCCCCTTTCCCCTTTTGCCTTCAACTTTTCCCAAGATCAGGGTCTTTGCCAATGAGTCTTGTTTTCTCATTATGTGGCCAAAGTATTTAAGGTCAGCTTAAGTATTTGTTCTCCCAGTGAATAGTTTGAATTAATTTCCCTAATTATTGACTGATTTGATCTCCTTGGTGTCCAAAGGACTCTCAAAAGTTCTCTTGAGCACAATTTGAAAGCATCAATTCTGCCATGCTCACCTTTCCTTATAATCCAACTCTCACAGTCGTTCATCACTACTGGAAAAAAAAAACAACATAGTTTTGACTATACGGAACTTTGTCAACTAGGTGGCTTCACTGCTCTGTAGTGTGCTGTCCAGATGTGCCATAGCTCTCCTTCCAAGGAGCAAGCATCTTTAATTTCATGGCTACAATGCTGTCTGCAGTGATCTTTGAGCCCAACAATATAAAATCTGATACTGCTCCCATTTCTTTTCCCTCTATTTGTCAGGAAATGAAGGGGCTAATTGCCATGATCTTAGTTTCTTGATAAGCTTCAAGCCAGAGTTCAACACTGTCCTCTATCACTTTCATCAAGATTTCTTAATCCTTTAGTTTCTGCCATCAGAGTGATATTGTCTTTATATTTGAGATTATTGATATTTCTCCTGGAAACCTTAATTATTTAATTAATGATATAATCATATCTATACTTTAGAAAAATCACTTTGGCAGTTGAATGGACGATGGTTTGGGGTAGGGAAAGAATTGAACAAGGAAACCAATTAGGCCATTGTAATCACTCCACAGAAGAGGACATTCACTAGTGTGGTATCTGTGTGAGGAGAGAGAATGGGAAAGATGTAAGATGTCATAGAGATAGGAAAATTAGGACTTGGTGACTGATGGGTATTATGAAATGAAAAACTGATACCCCCCTTAAATTTGTAGTATTTTAATAAGGCTTAGTCAATCGACTATGTATTGGTTGGCCCCCTCATTACGTAAGTTTGAGTTCCCTTGTGTATAATTCGGTTGCCTATTGTGACATTTGAAAATTGATACTCTATAATTATTTATTGAGATTTGTATGCAATCAGAATCAATATTTGTGGATTGAATTCAGACTTCATTGTATAGGCCCTACTAGTAAAATCTGTAAGAGGTTAACTTCTCCACAGGTTAAAGTCTAACAATAATGATTCAAATTTGTGAGCTTTTGCTGACCATGGTGGGAGATGAGTCAAAGTGGTCATAGAATGTTTGCCTACTACAGGACTTTCTAGGGAAGATGATTCAATCTTGTGATAAGAATTTTGCCTACCATGAGACTTTTCAAAGGGGAGATTGGTCTACCTGGGGAGGAACTGATATAAGCAGCACCCATCAATCAAGAGCAAAATGTTTGAATAGTAACTGTGTAAATGCCATTAGAGTTGCTCTGCCAAATGCATCCTTGACTACTGAGTGGTTTTGGAGTCAATTTATTGGTATTTACCAGCCATACTAATAAATTGATCAAGCTTGAACTTTGTGCCTCAGTTTCTCTTTATTGCAGGTTTTTTAAGTGATACTATTGCAATGAGGGAGTTTGAGGATAGCTCTAAGGTTGTGAGCTGGAGTGATTGGAATAATATTTGGACGACCTTTCCCATAGGCTTGTTGTGAAGATCAAAAAGACAGTAATGATGATGTACTGTCACCTAACACTGTCCTTTTTATTTTGATACACACATATGATTTCCTTGGTGTGGGGAACTTCCAGTGTTGAACATCATCTGTATTTTTTGGACTGAGAATTGCTTGAGGCATTGAAAAGTTAAGGGACTCACTCATGGATACAGAGCCAGTGTGTCATATATCAGAAGCAGAAGTTGAATCCAGGTTTTCCTAACTTCTTGGCAGGTAGAGATGTTTTGTGTTTTGTTTTTTCAGATATGGGTTAGACTAGATGGCCACTGACTTCTCCTTCCACCTTACCAAACTACCTCACTTCAAAGTTTATAGAATAGAAACATTTGATTGTATAAATCCGAGCTAAACCTACCAAAGGAGGCAAGCAGATCTGTCAGAGAATGTGGAGAGATCCGGAGAATGGAGCAAAAACTGGGAAACAGAATCTGTTCTCAGGGGCTGTAGCCTGTGCATCAGCACAGTCCTTTAGGGATGACAAACTCCTAGTCTTGTAGATGGTAACCATGGAGAAATTGTGATAGCTTCAAGGCTCAAGAGATGTCAGCAGACAGGGAAGGCAGAGGCAGAGTTATGAAATTTCCTGAATCTCAGTCTTTTGGAGGAGTGAAAAGTATTCTTTGACCCAGCCTTTTGAAGAGATATCAAGAGTTATAAGACCCAGCATTTCAGAAAGAGAAAGGAGAGTGCCTGGAAAGCATCTGAATCCTAGAGAGAGGAAGAGGAAATTGTGCCTCAAGTCCCTGGGCTCAGGTTTTTGAAGAGGAGAGGTAGAATCATGTAGTCTCCACTATCGCCATAAGTTACTTGGAATATGAATGGCTGATAGATAGATGATTGCACTTACCATGTACATCAAATGCCTTATTCCTTTCTGGGAAAGTTTTCATCTCTAAGGTTGTACTGTAACTCTATAATATTATATATGCCCCTGAAGGGAAGTAAGATTCCTTAGAGAGGAAGAGAGAATTTGATTGATCTTTTTATGAACTATTACTATCCTTTATACAACTTTGTATTTTCTATGGGGGTGAAATAAAGGTTGTCGGGTAACTGAAATATATTCATTGATAAGGCCCCGTCATCAGGTTGGAAGCTTGAATGTTAGTTAAGGACACCTACTGAGAACTAGACACAGTAATATTTATAGTTCAAAGGTGGGTGCATTCAGAGAAAAGAGACTTTTTTCTTGCTTTCATAAGTCCCCGAGATTTAACCTGGTCTGTTCAAACTCAGAGACATGAGTAACATAAAGGCATAGAGTCAAGTTGGTGATGGTCCTCCCGGTCAGGCAAAATCTGAAATACTGTGTCCAGTTTAGGGTATTATGCTTTAAGAAGGACCTTAATGAGTTTAAGGATGTCCAGAGAAGGCTTTTAAGATAGCAAAGGGCCTCAAGTCCATACCATTTTAGGATTTGTTGAAATAATCAGGAATGATTAGCTTAAAGAAGAAATGACTGGTGTCTTCATTTGGAACTTGTTCTCCTTGTCTCTAGAAGGCAAAACCAGGATCAAAGTTTCAAATGTTGCCTCAGTATCAAACTTGATAGAAGGACAAAAAAATTAGAGTTGGCCAGAAGTGGAATGGTTAGTATGGAAGGCAGGGTGTAAGCTAATATTTGTAAAGTGCCTGTGGCTGGCACAGAGTAGGGACTTAATAAATACTTATTCCCTCCCTTTCCCCCTTCCTTTACTGGAGGTATTTGAGCAAAAGATGGATCATCACTTGTCAGGTGTATTTTAGGGGTGATTTTTTTTTTTTTTGCTTTTTGGAGGGCAGTTGGGGTTAAGTGACTTGCCCAAGGTCACATGGCTAGTTTTTTTGTGTTAAGCGTCTGAGGCCAGATTTGAACTCAGGTACTCCTGACTCCAGGGCCGGTGCTCTATTCACTGCGCCACCTAGCCGCCCCTAGGGGTGATTTTTTTCACGAGTAGGACCAGATGGCTGCTGAGATCCTGTGATCTATTTATGTGTGACGGACACATCTGTGAAACATGCACGTATTGTGTGATGCTTGTTTCTCCTATTTTCTCTATCCTGCCTATAGCTAAGTCCTACATTTGAATAGTATATTGCATTAATGTTACTGAATAATAATAAAAGTTATTGATTCATGTATGTGCCCATCCAGCTGACCAGAACGTAACAGGGATGGAAGGATCCATTTTTTCTCATCATCCTAGGGATTGTTACAATGTGCTAGACACAGGCCTAATATGGATTCGACCCTGAGAAATACAGTTTGATACAGGCCTTTACATACTAATTATTATGGCAATATGGAAATAGCATGATAAGAGAGTACTTGCTGGACTAGGAGTCAAGAAGACTTGGGTTTGAATCCTGCCTGAGATACTACCGTCTACGGGAAAATTATTTGACCTAAGCCTGTTTCCTTCTCTGTAAATTGGAAATAAAAGCACTTACCTCACAAAGTTGTTGTGAGGATCCATCAACTAAGATAATGAATACAACACACTAAGAACTCTAAAGTGCTGTACATGTGACCTGTGGATTGGAAAGAGGAGGATCTGGATGAGTTGATTCTGTCTGTCCTGGCCATTTCTTTCCCTACTGAGGCAACAATAGGAATGTGCAACAAAGGGGAACTGAGTTTCTCTACTTCTGATTAAATAAATCTCTGTCATCCAAAGTCAAGAATATTGGGTACAAAATCCTATGCACCCTTTCTCTGCCATCTCTACTAAATAATTCAATCATGGTGAATACTCCTTTTCTCCAGACACTGATCATCTAGAAAGGCAGACAAATGTAAGCTATGATGATTCTTTGGCAATTTAAATAGTCCTACCTGGGCATGTTTCAGCTAGCATTTATACAGTCCTTTCAGATTTGCAAAACGCTTCATATAAGTCATCTGATTTTATTTCATTCTGATTTCTAGTCTGCTATCCTTACTTTACAGGTGAATTGATCCCATCCGTGTTCATAGCAATCACTATTAATTATGTGTTTCCCATCATCCTAAGTTTATTAGAGAACCATGCTGAGTCTAAGGTCACAGGATCTAGCTCTCCTTGGGGCGAGACCTATAGTGCTTTCACTTAAGAGATCAGTGGCCGTCTGACCCTGCTGGCACTGAGCTAGAGTGAAGGGAAAGGCACAGTACAGGGCGAGAACAAGAATAAACTAGGAGTCACAGACCCTTGAAGGGCAGTGAGGGACCAAACTCAAGGGTGCTGGATGACAGAGGAATTCTGTTCACAAGTAAAGACTGATGCATGCCACTAGGTGGCACACTTGGCCTTGCTCTCTGCTACTGGTCAGCAAAGTGGATTGATGCTAACTTTGGCCTGGCTAAATTTTAAAAGACCCTCTGACCACATTTTTACAGATGGTTTAGTATCATTCTGCTCCATGGCTACTGACTTCACCTTTCACTCTAGTCTCTGTCACCTGGAAAATACATACCAAGGTTAAAAAAAAAAAGCATAGAGAGAACAAAGAAATTTTAATACTACCCCTGAAAAGACAACTGAATGTTTTCCCCCAGTAGCCTGTTAGCCACTTCACGATCTCTGTAAACGAAAGATGGAAGACCCAGGTTTAAGTTCTGCCTCTGACACATACTCTGTGTGATCCTGGGAAAGTCACTTATACTTTCAGTGTCCCAGACAACAAAGACTATAAATTTCAGACAAGGAATCCACCTTCTTCATCCGGGAGTTCCCTAGACTGGTGATCACAGGTCTAGTTTCTACCCCTATACGATGAATATCACATTACTATCTTAATTTAGCCGATAATGTGTCAACCTTGGTAATTTTTAGAGCTTTGGAAATGGAAAATTCAAAAGTAATTGATTGGATAAAGATGCATCTGAATAAAGATGCAAGTGACTTATTATGTATTTGGATGGTAAATAGAAAGAAGCCATAGTGCAACCTGCACACTTGAACTCACTTATCAAATTATCTACCAAGGTACAAATCAGGATGCTATGGCAAGAAAAACACTGAACCCGAGGCCGAGTCCAAGCTCTATCATTAATTCTGTGTGGGCTTGCACAGGCGCTTACCTTTTCATGTGTGCACTCATTTATAAAATGTAATAGTAACACCAGCCCACCTGGACTTGGTCATTAGAGGGTAGGTGAGACCTTTTTTCTTTTGAAACTAACACAAATCGATGCCACGAATAAAGAAAAGGCCTTGTTTTCATGTTCAGATGCAATTCTAAATAGGAATTTGAAAGTAATTGTAGGACATCTTTACCGAAAAAAGTTGAAAAAAATTAAATGCTTTCCCTCCTCTAATTAGTCTGTCCATTATGTGCTGTATTCGTCTAGCATGAAGTTAAGCTCCTCAAAGGCAGAATTGTTACTGTTTACTCTGTCACATATCCTGAGCCTTGTTGGCATTTACGTAAGTAGGCAGCAGATATTCATATTTTACAATAAAATCATATCTGGTTACTTTGGCCACTCCACAAATACTCATTGAGCTTTGCTACATGCAAAGCATTGTGCTAGGTACTACTGGGAAGCAAACAGCTGACCAGCATAACCCCTGCCTCCTAAGAGCTGGTAATAACAGTAGAGAGAACACGGAAGTACATCAATAAGAAGGGAGAATGTGCAACAACAGAGACACCAAGTGCTACCGGATACTACTGAGAGGAGGAAGAGAAGGTAGGGAAGAGTCATGAGGGAGGGAGGAAGATCTGAGATGAACTTTGAATTACAGGTTAAGGACTAATGTGAGTACAAACATCTGAAGACACAATGAACTGATACATCATTAAGTAACACTGGGAAAAATACTGTAACAATGTAAATAGGAAAATTAAGAAACCCTGAAAAATGCCTCAAACTGAGCATTGCCTAAGTTAGAATGAGAATATCTATTTCCCTCCCTTTCTGCAGAATTTGGGGTGATTTGGTGCGTTGGAACACGGCATGCGATCCCCGACTTCATGAGCTGCCTAGTTCAACTGAACTGCATTTTCTTCTTTTAATTCTTTGTTACAAAGGACGGCTCTCGGAGGAGAGAGAATTATGTAAATCTACATGAAAATGCAAGTGATAAAAATGTTTTAAAGAAAAAGTGCGCACACACATATTTACATATGGAAATGCATGTGATTATAAAAAAAGTTTTTTTTTAAGAAAAAGACTTCAGGGTGCAGCTAGGTGCAACCTGAGTTCAAATCTGGCCTCAGACACTTGACACACTTACTAGCTGTGTGATCTTGGGCAAGTCACTTAACCCCAATTGCCTTGCCTTCTCCCTTCCAAAAAACCCCCACAAAACTTCAACAAGAATCAATGTAGGAATGAGCAAGAAAAAAGGCATTCAAGAGAACATGAATGAATGAACAAAGAATTAGAGCCAGAAAAATAAAAAGATATAGCATTGGGGAAGTTAAGTCAATAATGGAGTCTCAAGGACAGTGACAGAAAGGTTTCATACAGTGCAGGAAAGACACAATAAAGACTTAACGTCAATGAATTTATAACTGATCACTGGCAAAAACTGAGCCTGGAATGCAAAAGGCTAAGGAGTGGTGAGAAAAGAAGCAGCTTTTAAGCTGCTGGCCAGAAAATGGAAGTTGACAATGGCAGGTGGACGGTGCAGCTGATTTTCTTAGAAAAGGATCCTATCAAATTTGAGGTTAAAAAAAAAAAGATAGCATGGGGGAAGATGCACAGGAAAGAGGAACTGACTAATAAAACACAGTAGAAGTGGGAAGGGAAAAAAGGGAACTCTCTTGCTCAGGAGTGAAGGAGGAGAGGATAGAGAAACATACAGATATGGAGAAGCAAGGAAGTTCAGAGGTCTCAAGTCAGTCTTCCATCAAAAAGCAGCCATGGCAGGGGTCACTTAGGGTGTGCAGTGAATAAATAGAGCATCTGCCCTGGAGTCAGGAGGACCTGAGTTCAAATCCAGCCTCAGACCCTTGGCACTTACTAGCTGTGTGACCTTGGGTAAGTCATTTAACCCCAATTGTCTTGCCTCCAAAAAAAACAAAACCAAAAAGCAGACGTGGGGTGAGGTGAGAATGAAAGAGGTCTGAATACTTGAGGAATGTGTTGAGTAAGCCAGAACTGTGTAAAAAGACTACCAGGCAGCAGCGTGGGTCCAGCTGACTGCACTGCACAAATACACAGCAGTATCAAACAGTTAAGTTTCATGACATTCTTCAGCAATGCTCATTAGAATGACTCTATATTGGCTGAAGTGGCCAAGATATAGCATTCTAGAATAGAATTAAAGGCATTGTTGAAGAATTTTATTGTAGACATTTTCTTTGGCTGTTATCTATAGAACTGTACCCAAATTTTCTGCCAAACCCATCGGTGTTTCCTAAATAAAGTTGTAATGTAATTTTAAAGAATATCCAAGGTGTAGGAACTTGCCAAAAATTAAAAAAAAAATCAAACCTTCATGTCAAAATTGTGGTGGAACGTTAAATGCTGGACTTTGGAATCAGGAGGTCCTAGGATCAAATCCAGTCCAATACCACCCATGTGACCCTAGGCAAGTCACTCGGACGAAGCCTTAGCTTCCACATCTGTGAAGTGTGGATAATAGCACTTACTCCACAGCATTGGTATAAGGATAAAATTAGATAAAAAACATCAGTTCTTATTACTAATGATGTCTCCAACAAATATTGTAGCAGTAAAACTATCTCAAGCCAACACTGAATATGAACATGAACCAGATAGCTATTGAAAATGGTGATGCTGGAACATTACCAGATCTCACAAATGATGGAGTATTTGTAGCCCGTCTCCCCATTTCTAAAATGACGGGGTTAAACTGAGTAATTTTTGAGGTCCCTTCTAGTTCCATTAGTTTTGACTTATAACCACCCCCCCCCATAACCCCTTAAAAAATAATGGGGGAATGAAGAAAATGCTGTTGGTTTGAGTTTGGAAGAAATAGACACAATGAGCCTAATCAGATGGGTTGTCTGATGTGCTGCATGGGGGCTTTTAGAAAGATTCTTTCTTCACCTGTTTCTCCACCCACTCAGTCACTATAACCACGACAAGCATTCCACAGCAGGGTATGTAACTTTATTTTTCTAGCATAATAATTTAAAGTATTTACACACTGCACACTCACTCTTTTACACAAATACTTATTAGTATATCCATGAACCACGTCTAAAAGTTTCCTGCAAAGTCTTGACACATTGTGAGGATTTCCAAGCACACAGAAATATAAAAGAATTGAAGGCTTCTTAAGGCAGTCACTGGAAGCATCTGTGGAAAATTCATGTTCCTTCCATGCTTGAGTTCCCCAGGAGACCATTCACCAGCTGCAGACTATTCACCCACAGGTTTGGGGTGAAGGGAAAACTTTTTTTTTGGCTAACGGTGGATTTCAGGAACCAACATGTGCAAGTAACATTTTCTCCAGAAACCAGAGAGAAGGAACAGCAGAAAATGAACTTAACCCTCCCCCTAGAGAAGAATTTCCATTTCTGAAACATACTGATCTGTGGGGAGCAGGATTACAAAGTAGTATACAGGTATTTAGGGAGCTAGTTAAGTATACTGTGAGAGTTAGGTACTTACACCCATAGTGTGATTATGCACCAGGAATACAGACCACTTCCACTTATCTTTTCATGTGAAATACAGAGCTCAGCTTTATTTCTTCAAATCATTAATAGAGGCACTTTTTTTCCTCCCTGAAAAGGATGTAAAAGTATAGAAAAGTGATGGCACACCTTTCGGTCTAAAAGTCTTCAGGGTCTCTCCTACAGCTTTGAGAAATGGTCTTTTTTCCAATTTGTGCAAAGCCTGTTTTGTTGTTTTTTTTTTAAAGAAATTTGTTCAAATAGCACTAGATTCGAAGGTATAGGACCTGGGTTCAAATCCCAAGTTCTATTACTTACCTACCAAGCCAATTAACCTCAGAATCTGGTTTCTTTATATGTAAAACAAGAGGGCTGGACTAAATAATAAAGACGCTCTCAAGATCTATTTCCACTGAACTAGCTCTGGAGTTTGTGCCCCATCCTCTGACACACATTGACTCTGAGACCCTGGCAAGTTACTTAACCTCTAAGTACCCCTACGCAACTCTCTAGGACTCCAAGTTGCAGAGAAGGTGCCAAACCTGCACTGGTAGAAGGAAACGTCCTCATTTGGAAGTTTCCTATACCATTAAAGTCAAAGGTCCCAGACCCTAGTTCTGGAGCTGTTGTAGAATTCCATGTGAGAGCCAGGATTCTTTTCAACATTTTCCCAGACCTAGCACCAACTTGTTCTCTCAAGATCTTGTATACATGAATAGACACGGAGCTGAAGACATCTATCTCATCACAGCCCTAAATTAAACCAGCATTTCTCAGTGCAAAGAAGCCTCAAATCACTCAAGATTGTTGCTGTGCTGAACTCCAGCCAGCTTCCTCACTGAAAGAACGAAAGCAAGCCTTGATCATTAGCTACACTATGTCTACAGGCAAAGTAATGTGGAAGAGGGAGGCAGCTAGCTGACAAATGGAAGCTAAACATAGATTTATATATTGCCAAAATTATCCAAATACAGTAAAGCTGTCCTGGTTCCACCTGGTGCAAGAATATGCTTGCTTCAACCTACAATGAGGTGGTCAAAGATTCACTTGACCCTGCTTTTTCTTTTAGGTGGGAGAACGAAGGGAGGGTGGCATGAGTAAACAAGAACTGGAGCTGTGGCTACTAGACTTTTGCAAACAACACTGAGTTAGATGGATAATTTGCTGCTCTTTGAATGCAGTCAGAGGTCTTAGGAGAGAAGCTGATGCAATGACCTGGGCAACAACTATTACTTTAAACCAACAACTTCTGATTCACCATGTCAGCATAACAAAGCTTGTATTGTCACTGCTTCCACACTCCATTTCATCTTGGATATATTGGGAAAAGCACAGCAAAAAGAACAAAGGGTAAGAAAGCCTATAATAAACAATATAATGACACTGAGAAAGATGTTCAGAGGAAAAAAGGTTGACAGTACATCAAGGGACAAAAAATTTGACTCAGAGCGCCTCTCTCTTCTCTCTAAAGAATAACTGGCAAAAATATTCAGTGTAAGATTGGCAGTTGGGATCTCTTCCTCAGTAGTCTACGATAAGCATATAGCTTACCACTGGGTGAAAGATGGAGGAAAATAGGAGAAAGATATAGTTTAAATGACCTAATCAGCTTGATCTATAAAAATAAAGAATGTGATTTATGAATGTGAAAATTGAGGTCCTTGGCAGCATAGCACTAAGAATCAGGTAAAAAAATAGTAATGAGCGTATCTGCATGTTAAGGAGGCCTTCTTCAGAGGGAGTACTGGGTGTGGTATCTGTGTGTATGGACTATACATATTAACCAGGTACATACATAAATATTTAATATATAAAAAATAAAGTGCTTTCTAACAGGTCCCAATGCAGGGACATTATAAAACATTTCACAAAACTGCAAAGCAAAATTGATACAATCAAAGAATACTACATCCAACATACATGAAAAACAGTCCAACACAATATGTACAATCTGGTGGGTGTCCCAGGACAAACATCCCTTCATATACATGGTATATACATATATACTCTTATCTTTTTACTCAATATATTATGACAATATATATTTTAAAACTTTTGTTATAGACAAAAAAACAAAAAAAACAAAACAAAACAACACAACCCTACAAAAATGCCACAAGAATCAAGCACGTGAGTCTAAGACTGATGGACAAGCTGCTGTGTCCCATCAGGCCCCCAACTCCACTGCTGGGAAAGATGTGCCAGCGCTCTTTTCTGGGGTGCAGCGCCTCCACGTCCTCCAAGGCACTGTGAGCTGCTGCAGTGAAGTTGGCATCGCCAGTGGTGAGCAGGTCGAAGACACAGGAATGAAAATAGATGTCTTTCACTGGCATCTTCTCATGGCATTGAGTAGTGGCGGTCTCCAGTGTATACCCAGGCCAGGCTGGGGCTGAGGCAGCTTGGGGAAGCATCTGTCCCATGATAGCAGATACCTGCCCCTGCCCATCATCAATGCGCTCACTTGAGGGGCAGCCATTCACACAGAGCTGCAGATCCTGGCTTTCTTCATAAGCCATAGCCAGGTTCTTAGGCATGCGGATAGCCAAAGTCAGGTAGCGACCCAACTGCCGCACATACACTGTGGTTCCTATATACCTGGCATGCATCTCCACGTGATGGCCACTCACCTTCTCCACAACGTGCAGGCTTTTGATATCACCATCCCCACCGCTGGTGGAGCCATCAACAAAGGCTGCTGGCAAATCATCTGTCACGGCTTGGTACACTTTCTGATCGGTGCACTCACGGTGGGATTTGAAGATTATAGTTATCTGCAGAAAGTAGGAAGGAAAGAGTTGTTGTTTTGTTTCTTTAAAGCGGAGAAATATTAGAATCACAATATTATGACTACTCAGGAGTCATATCTACATGAAGAGGGAGTGGCAGCTAGGGATACCTTCCCTGATGCCGCTTTAGTACAATGGTTAAGAGCCCTCTTAATTCAGAACCAAATTTTAAGGCAAACGCAGGGAACATACATAAAGTAAGATTTTCTCTTTATTTTTCCAGGATGGAGAGCATCGCTATTGTGAAGACTCTAGAATATAATTCATTAAGAAGCAAACAGAGCAACAAAAAATATGCTAGGCTAAAATCTACTCATGGTTCTTTTGTTCAAAAATTTTTTTTAAAAGCCTTTAGCAGTGTGTGGCTTTATCCCAATAAAGCATGAAGATGTTATCTACTATAAGGAAGGAATTGATAGGCTCAAAAATTACTAGAGTTCAAATATACAGCTCTCACTACTTCAGCCCAGCCCCTGTGACCACAGTGCAGAACCGCTCTGGGAAGACACATTTAGGCCTCTTCCTTATAAGTCAGTCCTTCCTCTATCCCTACCCCACTTGATATCCTACCTCATGCCTCCTTCCACCCATTTTTTTTGTCCCATTCCTAGTTCCCTCCCAAAAAAGGCTCTCCAGTCGTCTTAAAATGACAATTAACTAATCTAATAAATTAATTGTGCTAATGGAAGAATTTAGAAGTTCTTCATGACCCTCCTTAGTCCTTAGGCTACCAGTCAAACACCCACATTTTAAAGATGAGGTAAGTTAAATGACTTAGGCAAAGATTACAGAGCTGGTTAAGAGGCAGGGCCAGGATTGAAACCCTGGTCCTTGGACTCCCAATCCAGAACACTGTATATTCTACTCAACTAATAAGGACTTTTCTCCTTTGGACTACAAAGTAATCAGATCAGGGCACAGTGTAAGTGTTAGTCATATCCATTGCTAAATATAAATATTGAGATTACAAAAGTGAAGGAAATCCCAACAACAGTTACCAAGCACGTGTCTCTAAGAGAAAAGTTACTTAATAGCTGGAAACATTTCCCATCACATTCCAGCAGGGGAAATACTGGGCAATGTACTTCTGATGCATGCTGGCAGGGTAGAAAGAGCCTGACTTTGTTACAGTAAATGTAACACCCGCTTTATTCTGGACACCAGCCCTTTCGTTTTCTTAGCAGGACACCTCTTGATTAACTGCGTTACTACATAACAAGAGATTACACAGTGAGGAAGAAGATCCACTGGTACCTGCAAATGATTTTTCCTAGCATTCTTGATGGACAAATAACAGGAAGAAGGAAGAAGAGCTTTCCTCAATCTGTCTGAAGACTAGTGCCTTCCCTTGGTCAATTATTTTCAGTTGTTCCTGATATATCCTCTTTGCACATGGTGGTTTTCATGTAACTTCCCCCAATATACTGTGAGGTCCTTCAGGGCAGGGACTGCCTTTCCCCTTTCTTTGTATTTCCAGTGTCTAACACACCTCCAAGGAATTTAAAGACAAGACTATTGACAAAGACAAAGATTCTAGAATCCTAGGTTTGGAGCCAGAAGAGAAGCTGGAGATGATCTCATCTAAGCCCTGGCCTGGAAGGCGGCAGCACAAGGACCTGAACTGAGGTCTTCCAATTTCAAACCTAGTGTTTTCTTTTGTACCACTGATCAGCTCTGAATAATAAAATCAACTGTATTCTGAAGTTTTACCCAATCTTTAACATCACGAATACTCTATTTCCACTAACTTTTCCCTTCCTCTATCTCCCTGAATGAGGAAACTACCATAAGGGACCACAGAACCTAGCATTGGAATCAATGTTAAAGGACATCTGGCTCCTTTCTTGATTTTACAGATGCTGAGGCCCAATGAGGTTAAGCAGAAAAAAATCAAAGGAACATCCCTTGCTGGAGATGCCTTAAACTGGCACAAGTCTATGTACTTCCCATACTACAGGTTCTTGCCTCTACTGTCAAGTTTGTCGCATTTGCCCAACAGCCCACATTTGCTCACACAATTTAATTTCAAATGTTCCCACTGGTGCTGCCCGACTGGAATTTTCCAGACATTTCATTTTGCTTCATTCAAGCACTTATAAAGTCAGATCTGAAGCAGCTGCGCCACAGCAGCTGGTTCACAACTCACATCCGCCATCTGCAGGCAGCTTGGACTAAAACGCACAGCTCAAACGTAGACAATGCACTAAGAAAACGCTGGGTTTTCCCACCTCCAATTGCCTTGAATCACAATTTCATTTCACTACCAATTTTCTCACATTTTAACATCTTATAACACTCTGGAGGAATGGGAACAAAGATGTTATTGTACATAAGAACTACATATTTACATGAGGTCTGTGGAATTTATCAGGTCTACTAAATACGTTTTATTTCATGGCTCTAAATTCAAACACCTTGACAAACATGATACCAAGAATATATGATATGGAGCAACTTAAATCAGTTTTGTACCTGAGCAAGTCACGGGTTAATACAAAAGCCAGCAATCATGAGAAACAGAACTGGAGTTTTCATATAATAACTACCCTTATTCGCAAGAATTACAACATCAGCGCTCAATGATTAAATGAACATTGCTTCAAAGAGCCAAGCAATTTGTCTTTCTAGTTTACCAAACTCTAAATTTAAACCAGGTTGGCATCATCGCCAGAAATAAGAATATTTTTGCTCACCTTGGGAAAAACCAAGAAGTTATTTGATTGGGACAGAAAGAAAAGCACTGATATCATCCGGCTTTCAATAACAGTTTCCAAGAGAGGCAAACAAGCTTCAGTATAAAACATATGGAACGATTCACTAATCTTCACCAAGAATCTGTTTTATTCATTAACACTCTCATTTCAATCCAGAAACTACGCACACACACGATTTTATTTATCACTTGCACCTAAAACACTTTATGTAGACTCCCACACACGGTTGTCTTCATCTGTTAAGGTGCTCAAAATATTAAGTTTTGTCCCTACTCTTCTGTACCAATGAGGAACTCTAATTACCCAGGGCAAATTTTTGTCTCTCTTCCTTTCAATTTCACGGGGATAATCTCTATAGGAGAAAATAGTCAAGATTTTT
The DNA here is from genome assembly GCA_028646575.1 of Pseudocheirus occidentalis. Lineage (NCBI taxonomy): Eukaryota > Metazoa > Chordata > Mammalia > Diprotodontia > Pseudocheiridae > Pseudocheirus > Pseudocheirus occidentalis. The sequence goes on from CM053594.1 coordinate 334,422,000, forward strand.
CTTGGTCTAATTTTCCACTGGGTAAGATGATCCCCCACACAGACACAGGACACACAGACAGAATGGTGCCATTGTACAAAGTGTCTAGATGAACAGATTCCAAAGCATAGTTCAGGATTATTTGAGGGGATTCCATCTAGTGCACATGTGTTTCTATGAGAGGTGGTGGGATACAAGAGAAAATGAGGATAACTAGGCATATCAGAAGAGTAAAGACCAAAAATGTCACATCACAGAAAAAAGGTGTTAGCTCTGGGATATGAAAACCTGGGCACGATTCCTTCGGTTGCTATCTACCATATCTTTGTGACAAGGGGCAAGTCTCTTCATGTCTCTACTTTCTTCATCTATAAAATGAGGGGAGGGAGAATAGAATGGATGACATTCATATTCCCTTTTTGCTCTAGATCAGAGGTTCCTCAAATTATTTGGCCTACCAAATTAGTCGGTGCCTCCCTGAAAAATCTACTTTCTTTAACCCTGTACGGTTTAAAAAAAAAACTGCATTGTTAAAAAAAAAAAAACCCTGCAAATATTTTTTAATGATACATTTTAAATTTAATATTTTATTGCAAATTTGTGGGCTTTTTCCTGCATTGAAATTTTGAAGATGCATATTGCACCACATAACTCAGGCATCACATTGTAAACAAGTCATCACACACACATATTCCTGTCAATGCTGCTGAGTTTCCCTACAATGTGCTGCCATGCTAGCCTGCCAACACTTGCTTATTAAGACTTGTTGGCAGACTTGACCACTGATGGGTTATAACTTGCATTTTGTGTGTTTATTTGGAAAAGAATGTAATCAACACAACTTTAACTCTGTCACACAGCAGATGAAACACGTATGAATGGTTTTTAAAAATTTTTTTAATCTTCTCTTCTTTCCTTATTACCTTCCACTGCCTCCAACTGCACCTGAGGCTACTCTACTGTCCCTACCCTACCCCAGATCATACCAGAGCCTCCCCCCCCCCCCCCCCGCTGACCCTCCCCCGGTTACACCCACTTTTGGAACGTCAATGATTTTATAAAATCACATTTTCATTCTGCTTCAATTTCAATTATGAAAAGATTTGCTTCCCTGTAACCATTAAATGGGATGAAATATCAGAAATGTATTTTCCCCTAATTAAGGACAGAAAAATCTATTCATTCCGAATAATTCTTTCCTAAATACTTCAAAAGTTTTGAATACTATTTTTGCAAAGTAAAACATTTTTATTGTTTCCAAGTAGAAGTTATAAAACTCTTTGTCAACATGAACATAATTCTTATAAATTTTAATCAGAAGAGCTAAGTAAATCTTTAACACTAGCTATACAGTTTATTTTTTCTCTATGAACTAATCCATATACTGTAATAACTCAATCTGGCACATTTGCTCTATGCCACACCATTTATTATTGATGAATCCTATTGCTGTGCATTTAAAACATCAATGCCTTTTGTTAAACTTCCTCCACCCCACTCCTTTCAACCACCAATCCTTAGACAAACCACTCCACCTCTTCTCATTCATTTTTAATGTTTCATTCCCTGTGATCTTCACCACCCACAAAGCCCATCAGGAGCGGGAGAGGGGGTGGAGAGAGAAGAGAACACAGAAAGAAAAGGGGAGAAACAGAGGAGGGAGAAAGAAAGGGTAGGGGAGGAAAGAGAACATGACAGAAACAAAGTGAGAATATAAATCAACCTCCCCTGAAAAACTAACAATAATCTAAGAAATCAGAATGTCTGGGATGGAAGGGAATTTAGCAGTATAGTCTAGTCCAATTCACACCCAAAAAAGAATCCCTACTTAATACAACTGACAAGTAGCGATGGAGTCTTGGCCTCCAGACCTGTAAGTTAGGGGATAGCCACTACCTCCCAAGACAACACATTTTAGGACTGCTTTAAGTTCCTTGAAGGCAAGGGCTGTTTCATTTTTATCTTAATCTCCAGTGACTAGCAGAGTTCCTGGCACATAGCAAACACTTACCAGCTGCTGACTTATGAAGTTTTACTTTCTTTGCTTTTTGGAGGGGGGAAGGTGGGGCAATTGGGATTAAGTGACTTGCCCAAGGTCACATGGCTAGTTTTCTGTATTAAAGTGTATGAGGCCACTTTTGAGCTCAGGTCCTCCTGACTCCAGGGCCGGTGCTCTGCTCACTGCGCCACCTAGCTGCCCCTATACAGCTTTTTTCCCTCCCTGATATCAAGGATAAGTTTGACTGCAACTCCCACCCGTGCCCTGCTCTAGCTTATTTCCCACCCTGACTTGGATTTCACAGTCTCTACAAATCCATCATTCTGCAAGATCAAATGAACTCTGAAACTCACACCTCCTCAACAACCCTGCCAGAGCCTCTTCCTTCCTTTGACTGGAGGACACTGGAGGGCTACTCCCTAAAGAAGAGGAAAATGGCCAATGATGGAGAGGCCATCAGAAAAGAGATCTACTTATGCACCTTTGATGGAACTGTGAACTAGTCCAACTGTTCTGGAGAACAACTTGGAACTATGCTCAAAAATATATTAAGCTGCGCGTGCCTTTTGAACCAGCAGTACTATCACTAAGTCCATAGCCCAAAGAAATCAAAGAAAAGGAAAAGGACTCATACATAACAAAAATATTTACAGCAGCTCTTTTTGTGGTGGCAAAAAATCGGAAACCCAAAGGGATGACCATGAATTCAGGAACTGCTGAACACATTTTGGCACATGAATGGTATGGTATACTCTTGTAGTCTAAGAAAAGAAGAAGGGGATGGGGATGGTGTATGAACTGATGGAAAGTGCAGGAAGTAAAACCAGGAAAAAACCCTGTACAATAACAATTATAATCGACTGTAAAAGACTTAATATCTGATCAAACACAATGACCAGCTACAACGCCAAAGAACTCATGAGGAAACACAAGGAATTTCAGATAGGTAACTGATAAAATCAGAGTACAAACTGAAGCATATTTTCTTTCCTTTCTTTCTTGTTCTTTTTTTTTTGGACACGGCTAATGCAGGAATTTGTTTTTCACGACTATATATTTATAACATTTTGTTTTCTTGTTTTCTCTATTGATAGGAGAGGTAGGTGGGTGGGAGAGACTTCAGAACTGAAAACAAAATTTAATAAAAAAACAAAAAGGAAAACTACAGCGAATTCTAGCCCAAGTAAACGCACAATAAAGTCATTTCAGGACTATGAATGCCCAATAACTCTGGATGATCCTCGAAGATCTTGTGCAAGAGGGAGCATCTGAACTGTACTTTTTAAGAGGAAGAGGAGGGAGTCCACTCCAGATGTAGTGGTCTAGTATGTGTACAGAAACATTAAGGTAGGAGTTAGAATGTCATTTCTGGGAAACAATTAGTGAACAAATTTGAATGGAATGGAGACTAAAACACGAATGGTAACATACAACCTATACAGATTGTTATGAAAAGAGCACTTTGTAAACATTAAGATGAAATATAAAATTCAATTGCTATCATTATTATTATTATATTATTATTATTATTATTAACAAAACTTATAGACTTCTGGTCAAAATGGCTGTATGGAGGCATACTGTTTAGCTTCCTACTCTAGCAAAACATGAAGTTCAAACCATATTGAATGATTTTAGTAAGTCAATGAGAAACTACAGTCAATTCTTCCGTCCCAGAAATACACAAAAAATCAGCCAGAAAACCGATGGCTGTAAAGCCCAAGAGTAAAGCCAATGCCAGTTAGACAAACAAGGCATCAGCCTACCAGTGAGAAGAGACACCGCCAGCCCAGTTGAACTTGCAGCCTGAAAGCCTCAGGGACTGGCAGCAGAGGGCAGCAAACATCACCAAATGGTAGTTGCAGACCATAGGCCCCGTAGGTATAAGATTCCTAACACACTCCACAGAGAAAAGCTATAAATGATATGAAAATTCAGTACTCTGAACCTCATAGATTCCTGGGACCTAATGATCATCCCAGGAACCCAGGGTGAAATCAGACAAAGTTGATCATACCATTAAAAGTTCACAGCAGGAGGTAGAGCCTAGTCATAGCACAAAGCCTTAGTTCAGCAACTAAAGCTGGAGAGATGAATGAATCAAAGAATAAACAAACTAGCATCAATTTTTTTTTGTCTTTCTAGTCTAGAGATTGCCAAAAAGGAGAAAGTATCTTCTAGCTACTAAAAAGAGCAACTTGAAAAAAAAAAGATTTTACCTTAAGGACTAACTACATGCAGGAATACCCACATAAAGTAGTAAATTTTACCCAAGAAATGTACTTAATGAAAACTAGAATAAACCAAACAGAAATTAATGACCCTGACACAGTAAGAAGTATTGGAACAAAAATCTGAAGAAAATCAAAAGCCTCAGGAATAGCACAGTCGAAATTCAACTCTCCAAAACTCTCTCAACTCTTCAACATTAAAAAGAAACAGTTCAAATACTAAGAAAACAGAGACAGGATTCACACGAGATTCAGCAGCTTCTACCATTAACTAGAGATCTTGGAATATAAATTTCAAAAGGCAAAAGAGATAAGCTTGTCATCAAGAATAATTTTACTTTACAAAGCTAAGTAGAATCCTATTGGAATAGAGGGGGAAAATTGGATCTTTAATGGAACAGAGGGTTTTAAAGAATTTTTGATAAAAATACCATAGATAAGAAACAACTCTGAAATACTATTAGAGTCAAGAGAAACCTGGAAAGGTGAATTAGCTATATTGTGATGCAGTGCTAACATTCTAAGAGAGGGAAAAGAAACAAGTATCCCTTCAGAACTTTAACATTCTCAAGGGGTACTGAGGGAATTGGGGGAGGGGAGAAGGCTGGCATAGACTGGTTCTATTCTGGGAGTTTGAAGAGGGGCAAAAAGAAACAACAAAGAATAGTATGGAACTTGCTATTTCTCCTCATTGGGATGTGAAAAGACTATACAAACATAAAGGAAGAAATGAGCTCAGAGAGAGGGCAGCAGATGAATCTCACTTTCTTCTGAAATGGAATAAAGGATGGTTGAACACACAGCTTCAAGTAGAAATACATTAAACAGGGGAGGAATGGGGAATGGTTGTGTGAGAAGCTAATACTGGAAAGGGAATAGTCACAAGCAAAACAAACAAATCCTGAAAGCAGAATGAAAAGGTGAAAAAAGAAAAGAGAACAAACAGGATCTAAGGGGATGTGCCTGCTCATCAGTCAACTGGGGAACAGCTGAACAATTTGTGGCATGCAAATGTAATGTGTAGCCTATGAACTATACTATCATGCCATAAGAAATGACGAAAGAAACTATTTCAAAGAATCCTTGGTTGTGTGAACTGAATCAGAAAGAAGTGAAGAAAAGTAGAACAATTCATACAAGGGCAGTAACAACATTAAGAAAAACAGCTTTGAAAGACCTAAGAACTCTGATCAATGTAATAAGCAACCAGGTCTCCGAAGGACCTCTGATGAAGCATGTTATCTACCTTCTGGCAGAAAAGTGATGGGCAGAGGGTAAAAAAGAGACATGATTCCGGACACGGCTGTTGTGTTTATTGATTTTTTGTGTGTGTGATTATGCTTATTTATTGAAAGGTTTTTTTTTCCTTTCAACTTCTCACTGGGTTAGAGGGGATCAACAAGAGATACGAGGCCACTGTATCATTTCAAAATGCACAAGACAAAAGATAGGTGAGAAGGAAGCACAAATAAATAGGACAGTTTTGAAAGTAGTATGCTATTTAGTAAAGCAGAATAAAATGGAGATTCGTGGTTTTATATTTGAAGCCTCGTTCTGTATTCTGTTTCATATATGGAAATGCTATCTCTTTTTTAGTGTTTAAGTTAAGAATTTGTAAAAATTAATTTAAAAAACTTTGAGAACACTCTCCAAAATTTATGATGACTTGAACAATCAATTTCATCTAGTTTAGTTAGAATATTTTTAGAACTTCACCAAGATAGAAAACTTAGGTTTTACATTTTAATTTTAGAAAAACAAGTTGCACTGAAATATTTCAACAAAAACAAATTTCCTCTGACTTTACAAAAACTATACAATGCCAAAAAGCCATATGTAAATCAATGAACCAAATATAATTTTATTTTCACTTTACAGTACATTCAACATGTGAACAGAGAGAATGAGAAAGAAAGAACGTTAAGAGACAGAACATTGACCTCAGAGTCAAGGACTGCCGTGCCTTGCCGTTGACTTCAGCTAGCCCTATCACCCTAGACAAACTACAACCTTTCTTTTCCTCGTCCCTGGCAGCTCTCTAAGAGCATGATGGCAAACTGTATTAAGAAGAGAATGAAAAGGGAGTACTTCAGTGCTCCCAACAGTGACGAATCACAGGACTAGACCAAGCATATGTGGAGATTAGGAGCAAGATGCAGACAATTTTTTTTTAAAGCAATCTGCTAATGTACTTGGTAAGTGGAAGGTTTCAAATCCAACATCATTATGTTTAACTCCCTACAGATATTAAGGTGCAGAATGAGACTGATTTCTTTGTTTTCATAAATCATCTCTATACGAACTCTCTCACCCTCTTTTCCCCACTCCAGGGGGGGAAAGAAGCCATCTCTTCTTCTCTATCCGGAGAGTAACAAATGGACCAAGCTATGTTTTGTCCTAGGTGAGCACTACAGCAGAAACAGAGGTGCCTTGGTAGCTAAAGGACCACTTGGCAATAAGGACTGATGGCTATACACAGTTGGAAGCTTTGAGATGCTAACACGGAACCCAGCTGTGGGAATCCATGGTCAGAGAATGTGAGAGGAAGGGTTAAAAGATGCCAATTCCACAAAGTAACTTACAAAACAAGACAGACTAATTAAATTCGGCAACAATTCAACAAATTATTTGTTAAGCACAAATATAAGACATGGATAGGTTTTGGGTATACAAAAATAAAATATTAACCAACATTTATCTACTACGTGCCAGGCACTACACTAGTACTTGGGAATACAAAGAGAAAAGTGAATGTATGTGTATGTATGCATCCATGCAAACATATACATATATACACAATAAATATAAGGTATTTGAGGAGGAGAGAGGATTCTAATAAGCGAGGAGAAGGGAGAGTTATAGTCAGGAAAGGTTATACAGTAGGTGGTGCTTAAACTGAATTTGGAAGGAAACAAGGGAATGACAGATATGAGAAGGGAGTGAATTCTAGGCATGGGAGACTGTAATGGTAAGGGAATCTGAAGATCTTCCCTGCCCCTTAACAGGCTCCACTTGGAGCACAAGAGAAGCTTGCTTAAGGGAGGCTTGTTTTTCAGGAAGGTTGACCTTTTTGTCACTTAGTAATTAAGCAGCAGGTCGTGAAGGTTCTGATGTCTTTTGACCCTGGAGAAGGCTACATAAACCTCTGAGGTGAGGTTTTGCTTTGGGGCTTACTTATGGGAAGAGTTCTGTGATTTGGACAGACTCTGGGTAGCTGTCGAGCACCCTCCATCCTCCCTTGAAAACCCAGATGTTGGTGCTTCTCTCTCTGGTAACCAACACCGTATGTATATAATGGTCAGACAGCTGGAAGCACTGGTCTGCGGAACTGAGTTATTTCCTCTGTATTTTTTGTCAGCTTGTAAATTCCGTATTTTCTCAAGTTCAGTGTGTCGATTCTTCCCCTTGAACTAAATGAATTTTATACATATACAAATACATATACATACACACACACATATATGTTTGATTAAAGTAAAATTATTAAGGCCTTTTGAGTTGCTTTCCTTTAGAAAAGCCGATCAACCTGTGCCAGCAGCCATCCTGGGCATGCTAGAGTGCTTGCTCATACAGGGACAACCAGTCCAAGGGTATAGAGATAGGAGGCAGAACATACAAAATGACAAGAGCAGTTCTGATGGACCAGAGAGGGTGGAAAGGTAGGTGAAGAACTGGTTGTGAAAGGCTTCTAAAGTCCAACTGAGAAGTTTGTATTTGAGCTTCAAAGCAAGTCACTGGAGTTCACAGTGAATGGAAATGACATGGTCAGATATGGTTCTGGGAAAATAACTTGCTATTTAAAGTAAGGAATGTTCCATTTGTGTCTTTGTACACCCACTGCCAAAGAGAATGCATATAACAGGTATCTTATAAAATGCTTGCTGAATAACTGATGGACTAGAACAGAGACTTAAGTCAGTTAGGAAATGTCTGTAATAGTTCAGGTGAGAGGCGATGAGGGTCTGATCTGCATTAATACAGTGAGTGGACAAGAAGATTTAACGAATGAATGTTTATCAACAGTCCTGGACAACTGAAAGGGTGGGGGCCCCAACACGAGAGAGAAGTTTGAAAGGTCCAGAAAGGAAGACGAGTTCTGTTTTGGATATAGGGAGTTTGAGGTACCTAGGGAACATCCAGTTTGAAATGTTAAAGGCAGCTGGAAACATGAAATGAGCTCAGGAAAGAAAGCAGAGGAGGTGGATGCACAGATATGGGAATCATCACAGAGAATAATTAAGCCTATGAGAGCTGATGAGGTCACCGTAAGACCACAGAGAAAGAAGAGGGCTCAGGACCAGGTCCCCCTGGGGTACATCCACAGACAGTTAAGAGAAGAAATCCAGGACAGAAGAGAGCCACAGAAACCCAGAGACGAGAAAGTATCCAGAAGGAAAGTGTGGGCCACAATATCAAATGCTGCAGAAAGGTCAAGAAGAATGAGATACGTGGTAAACTGGAAAGAACAGCTTCAGGGTTAAGAAATGAGTAAAAAGAAGCAAAGAAAAGGAAGTAACAGCAACTGGTGGAGGAGGGAGGAGTTTGTCTTCAAAAGGGAAGATTACAGGGATGCTAGAATCCAGGGAGGAGTTGTTTTCGAGGATAGAGAGACTTGATCTTGTTTACAGGCACCAGAGAAGGAAAATTAGCGAGAGAACCTGCTGGAGAAGACAGGAGGGCCTGGAATCAAAAGTGCTTATAGAGGATTCAAGACAGTAAACAAATGAGTTACTTATTTTGATACCTGAAGGAGTCAAGATTTCACAGACGTAGATAACTCCTGCGAGTGATATTTCATAACTCTATAGAACATGACCTTCATGAGTAATGCTGCCCTCCCCTCCACCAATACCAGTAACAAAAATCGTCTGGTGTTCAACCTGCTTTCTGAAGATAAGATTATCTACATTTAACTAAGGATATTCTTAGACAACAAGGCTAAGAGATCCTGATAGAGTCTGTGTTCTGTTGGCAATATCAATCAAGAATTTATGATATTTATCACCTGACCATGAAAAAGGAAAATAGTGTAGATAAGATATATTATGGTGAATGCACAGGCAAAGTTAAAGAATAGTACATAAGAGTTTTGAGGAAAATAAGATCACTTACGGGGAAAGGGGGGGAAAATCAGTAAAGGTTTCATGAAGGAAGGTAACATCTGGGCCTGAAAAGAGAAGGATTATAACAGGCAAAGATATGTGTAAGGGTTAGGAGTGGTAGAAAGAGGTAAGGTAAATGGACCAGTCCAAGCCCAGGAAACAAAGTGAACAAAGACACAGAGGTGTGAGAACGTGAGATGAGCTCAGGAAACAGTGTCAAGTCAAGGAAAGCAGATTATGGCAAGAAATGTAGCATAAAAGTAGCCTAAAAAGGTTGGTATATTGATTGTTGAGTCTGAGGGCACTGAACAAGAGTATTGGGAGTTTATATTTTATTTTGAAAGCAATCAGGAACTACTAGAGGAGTTTTAGCAGGGGAATCAGTCACTATTCTACTGTTGTTTTTTAAAAAGTAGCTAATTTGGCTATCATTCCAACATTATGAATATATCCAGAAAGAACTTGCTACCAGCCTTTCAGGTGAGACCTAAAGAAAAAGTAATAGACCACATTGAATGTCACTCAAAGTATCCTGCACCAAAATTCACCACCAGTTTCCCTCCTGTTTTCTGCAATGTAATAACCTTTGAATTATGAAAGACCAAAGTTGCTCTCAAGCATTAAGCCTGAAGCTAGACAAGTGCAGACAGCTTTCCGTGCCTAGGCCTGGGTGTCCTCAAAGGCCCAGATTCTACCCTAGGCTACAGTGAGGCCTGAAAAGACCAAGGAAATCAGGGGCTTAGTCACTGGTCCCTGGCCAGGCCCACTCTTTGTGGTCTGTGGATGCGAGCCAAATAATTTTAAAAAAAGGTCACACTGGAATAGCCCAGAAGCCACAAATGACTTAAGTTTGTACACCAGGCACATAGTAGGCATTTATTAAATACTGATTGAGTGATTGGTCCTTAAAGGGACTCAGACTGAAAAAGACACCAAAAAGAAAATTCCTAGGAATATTATAGCCAAATTCCAGAGTTCCCAGGTCAAGGAAAAAATACTGCAAGCAGCCAGGAAGAAACTATTTGAGTATTATGGAAACACAATCAGGATAACACAAGATCTAGCAGCTTCTACACTAAGGGATCAAAGGGCTTGGAATATGATATTCCAGAGTGTCAAAGGGGCAAGGACTAAAACCAAGAATCACCTACCCAGCCAAACTCAGTATAATGCTACAAGGGAAAATATGGTCATTCAATGAAATAGAGGATTTTCAAGCATTCTTGATGAAAAAACCACAGCTGAACAGAAAATGTGACTTTCAAATACAAGAAGCAAGAGAAGCATGAGAAGGTAAACAGGGAAAAAAATCACAAGGAACTTATTAAAGTTGAACTATTTATATTCCTACATGGAAAAATAATAATTGTAACTCATAAGATTTTTCTCAGTATGAGAAGAGTTGAAGGGAATATATGTGTGTGTGTTTGTGTATGTGTATATACACACACATACATATATATGTATAGGAGGGTGTATGTGTATATAAATATATATGTGAGCATGGGTATATGCATGTTCATGTACACAGAGGGCACAGGATGAGCTGAATATGAAGAGGTGATATCTAAAAAATAAAATTAAGAGGTGAGAGGAATTTATTGGGAGAAGGAGAAAGGGAGAGATAGATTAGGGCAAATTATCTCATATAAAAGAGGCCAGAGAAAACTGTTACAACAGTAGGGAAGAGCAGGAAGATCAAAGGGAATGGGACAACCTTATTCTCATTGAATTTGGCTTAAGGAGAGAACAACATACACATTCAATTGGGTATCTAACCATACAAAAAAATAAGGGGGTAGAAGATGAGTGGAGATGACAGAAGGGAGGGCAAACTGGGGGAGAGGGTAGTTAGAAGCAAACATTTTTGAAAAAGGATAGGGTCAAAGGAGAAAACAGAGTAAGTGGGGGACAGGACAGGATGGAGGGAAACATAGTTAGTCTTTTACACTATAACTACTAAGGAAATGATTTGGGCAACTACACATGTACAACCTATATTGAATTGCTTATCTTCCCAGTGGGGGTGAGTGAGCAGGGAAGAACGGAAAATATCTGCAACTCAAAGTTTTAAAAACAAATGTAAAAGAACAATTTGTTTCTTACATGCAATTAGGAAATAAGATATACAGGCGGTGATGGGGGAGGATATAATAAAGTACAGATTAGGGGAAGGGGTATGTAGTAGGCTTGATATTTTGGGGTAGAGGGGTAGAGGAAAGACAGGGAGAAAAAAATTGTAACTCAAAATCTTGTGGAAATGAATGTTTCCACTAAAAAATAAAAAATTAATTAATTTTTTAAAAGTTACTCAGGCTGGACTCTGAGATGGCAACAGCAAAGCTGATCCAGACCAACAGGAAGGGCTCACCCTTGTTGAATCTATCACAAACATTTTTCAGATCTAGAAAAACGAAAAAAAGAAAAAAAGGTAGGAAAGTTTGAAGCTTTCCATAGAGCTTCCTTCCTCTTGGGAATAGTAAGTCAGGCAGGAAGGTCAAGGACAACAGTTCCAGAGACCAGTGACTCTGTTAACTGCAATTTTCCAAATCAATGCCCTTTCCCTCTTTTCTCAAGTGCTCTAGATTCTCATTTCATAGGCAGAAAGGCATGCCCAAACATACACACAAACCTTTAAATCTAAAGATTGCCTTCATTTTGGTAACACGAAGAATAGCTCACAAGTTAGTTTATAAAATGCTGCCATATCAATTCTAAATAGTGCCTTTTTTTTTCTTTAGCATGGTCTCAAAATAGCCTTCTAAATAGAACATAAAGGCCTCTTTCCTCTAAAGGACCAAGTTTCAGTGGAAGTTCTTTGGCCTCAAACATTCCCCCAGCCCTTCCCAGGCTAACCAAGTTAAGTATTTTAAATGTGTGCCATTCCACTCTTACGGCAATTTCAAAAAATGCAGCTGTTTGTTTTTTTTAGTTGCTCTACTCAAAGGACAACAAACTTTCTGTAGATGAGCAAGTTCCATCCAATAAATGCAGAACAAAAAAACAGATAAGGAAGCATTTTCCATTGCTGAACTCAATAGGCAATTTTTCCTCATCACATTACATACAAGCAAACTATTTGGTTAATACTGCTTGATGCCAACTAAAAATTAGTAACTATCTAATGCTTCTTCTTACCCCTTCCTCTTATATTTAAGAGAACTACAGCCTTGGAAATGTGGCAGAAAAGCAAGTTCTAACTTTCAGCAAGCACATAGACCAGTCTCTGGCTTCTGGTGCAAGCAGTGTAATGGTTTTAAAGCAGAAGAGGTATACTGTTCCTTAATGAGGACACTACTTATGACAGGCAGCCAAGTTAATTTTATTTAAGGAATGGATAATTAGGACTCCATTGCTCCAACCCCTTCTTCCATGGTACATCTGAAAGGGAATGATGGAGGAAGTTGCAAGAATGGGAAAGTCTAAAATATGGCAGTCTTTATTTAAAAAGAAATTATATCCATTTATAACAACTAGCACGTTTTAATAAACATGAAGGAAAAATAGATGCTTTGCTTTATATGTAACAAATATATAAAAATCTAGATAAATTAGGGAGGGAATAAAAAAACAAGTTTACACTGATGTATTCCTGTACAGTTCATAATACTGCATTTCCTATGAATTTTTTCCCTAGGGATAATCACACAACCACTTTTTAGCTCAGCAAAAGTGGGAATAAAAATGATATCTTTTCTATACAATATGATGAAAATTATGCTTTTTCCAAAAAAAGTAAGCAGTCTGTCATACAATGTTCACTTTAAAAAACCCAAAACATCTTACTCTGGCTCATTTTGTATAACTGGCCATTGTATACAAATTATCAACGTTATCGGCTTGTAACACAAAGGAATATCACCACAGCTGGCACCCATTTTGGCAGTCTCAGTTAAAGGTGACTAGATTACTGAAAGCTTTCTACAAGGACTAAACCACTTTGGAGGACAAGGAGGACAAACAGCCAAAAGCTGTCAAACTAAAGATCAATGTAGACTGGAAACACAACCATGACCTGGCCTTGACCCTGCAATTCAAGGAGGGTACAAGAGCTAACTGAAGGCATTATGTACACAGCAGAATACTTCATGCTGGGGAGAGTCATGAAGAACTAACAGACACCAAGGCAGCCACTAAGAAAGTTTCAGGGTAATTAATGGAGTTTTAACGGCAGCAGTGAAAGTCACTGCCGTCAGAAGACAATTGTTTCCCCTCATCTGGAGATCTTATTGTACTGGCTTGATGACCACTTGTTGGGGATATGGGATTCTTTTTCAGATATGCGTAAGACTAGGTTGTCAGCGAAGTTTCTTTCAACTCTGAAATGGTGTGATTTTACAAACTATTCCCTGAAATGTACACAATATTGGTATCCACATTTTACAGAAAAATAAACTTAAGGTCACAGAAGTAAAGCAAGCTGACCATGGTCATTCAGAGAACAAGAATTATTCAGAATCTGAACATGGGTCTCCTGTTTCCAAATCTAGTGCACCTTCTGATATTTCACAAGATGGAAGGCATGAAGAATTCATTCAGATTAAATTGCTCTACTCTTTTTACCACCATTATGAATGGTGGAGAACTCAATGAAAGTGACTATGCACTAGACAGATGTAGCCTAGAAGCCTAACAGGAAAACTGGCTGACCCGACACACGGGCCAGAAGAAGGAAGGGGGCCAAAGGCTAGGCTGAAAGAATTTGAGAGCTTTCACTGACAAGAGCTGGAGAACAGAACTCCCAAGTGTGAAAAGCAATTTGTGTATTTTCCTCAATAGGTCCAGAAGCCCACCTGAATCTGGAGAACTGGTAACACATATGGGGTTGGAAAGTGGTGACAATAGGAAACACACCAGGGCGGGTCGCAGCTTGTCCAGATGCTAGCCCATTTGCCAGAAACAATTTGTCACTCTCCCTCATGAGCACTCTTTAGCACAAACATGTGCAAAAGAACAAACTTCCTTCCTGAATCCATAAAAACTAACCTGCAAGTAAATGAGCTTCTATCACGATTCAGTGCACAAGAAAATTTACAGCGAAAAGGCAACAGAAAGGTCCTTTTGTTTACTTTTCTTACCGAGACAAGATACAAGTGGTATGACTGAAAACAGTGGAGACATGACAGAAAAAAAAAACACTCAAATGACAGCATGTGATCAGAGTGAGAAGCAGGAATCAAGGGGGCCAGGATATTGGTTTGAATAAGAAATTTTTTTAATATTAGCATGACAGATTTTTTTCTTTAAAAAGTAGATATAATCCTAAATTATGGCATAAAAATATAATTCCTATAAATAGAGTCACATTTCAAACACTCTAGAGCAACCTGTTCTGGAGAGACTGCATAGAACAGCTCCTGGTTTGGACTTAAGAAACCAAGATTTTAATCATCTTCATGTCTCCAGGCAACAGCACATAAAAATAAGGTTTTTGGACTATAAGGTCTTAAGGTCCCTTCCTGCTCTAACATTTAAAGTATTTAGTAATTGTTTTGAAAGAAACAAATCAACCTATTTTACATTGTTGGGAATCTGGATTTTAATATTCTATCTTGGACTTGCTTAAATCAGGATACATAACGTTAACACATAACTTGGCTAAACAAAAGTTTACAGTGAGTATGAGTATAGAGATTATGGTATGAAGGGTGGAGGCAATAAAGGTGTCAAACATGCAGGAAGTGTGGCCCAATCAGATTAAAATGTAATTGGAAAATATGTAACAAAATAAATACAAGTACAATAGAACACAGATGCTAAACCTGAACACAGCAAGACAGGCTACCTTCTATGCTAGGAGTGGGGAAGAAAAGGCAGACAAATGACATAGATGTCTACATGTGGTGACAACACTGTGCGGTGGGAAGAAATCAGGCTAGTTATGAGAGCTGAACAAAAACACAGACTCTCTAGGCCTGAATTCCCTCATCTGTAAAATGAAAAGTATTGTACTGGATGACCCCTTCTAGCTCCTGTAAGTATTTCTTTGGATGTTTTGTCTGGACAAACCTATTTGCCCTTCAGCTATTTATTCATGGTATATTTCATAAAGTAACAGGTCCTATTACTTATTTTGGCTACTGAGAATAGGGCTCCGGTGGCAAAAGAAAAAAAAAATAAAACTTTACTTGCTGATTTTTCTTTTTGGTTTTCTGGGGCAAGGGAGAAAGACAGACATATAAAGGTATCCAAGTGGCAGGGGAGAGGAATTAAAAAGCGAATGGAAAGAGTACTGATACTCTAGAAAGGGGACGTGAGTTCAAATCCCAATTCTGACTCTACAAAAGCGACCTAAAACACATCATTTAATGTCTCTGGGCCTTTGTCTTTTCATCTTTCAAGTGAGAGGGTTGGATTATATGACCTTTGAAGTCCCTTCCAGTTGTAAATCTAGAATCCTAAATTAACTTGCTCAAGAAAACAAGTGGAGAGGGCTCTATATAAGAGGAATATCCCACTTAGGAATACTTTTCACCGTACAATTTTTTTTTTAAATTTAAATTAGGGTGAATGTTTTGGGGAGGGAAATTAGGCAAAGGGTATCCAAGTCCAATGGAATGTCCAATTCTGGATGGAAACAAAATAAGAATGTGTTTAAATATAGCAGTCTTTTTAACAGAACTGACCACAGCTTAACAGGTTATAGAGAAATCCTGAAGAGGAAAGTTAAAAGAAATCCTTGAGATATATTATAGCATTGACATTAAGGAAATTTTTGATTAAGGAAATATAGAGATTTTAAGGAGATTAAGTTTAGAAAATCCTTGAGATATATTTTAGTGATAGGCCTATGCACTCAACAAATCCTTTGACAGGATCTGCAGAGTGGTTCAAGAAGAGAGACACTGCTAGTCGCAGCAGAGCCACTGATTTCGTTGCTGGACAGCATGGTTACCAGATGTGAAGAACCATTTTTCATCAGTGTAACAAAAGCCCAATGAAAGTACCTCAATCACTCCTTTGCTATTTGATCATTCTATCTATCTATAAATATTACTCTCCACAAAACAGCAGACCCTATGAAATGTTTTTAAGTATAGTCATTCCAAAACATCAATTTTTTAAAAGGCTGAATGGGGATGAAAGATATCACTAGATGTGACCATTTGTAAGGCACATCAGCCTCCTGCAAAGTAAGTAATTTCTTCCTCTCTGACATCCACACAAGATAACGGTTACTACATTCTATGCCATCTCCACAGTTTCCAGGAACTTACAAAATTTCCACTATTGACTTTATACACCCCAGGAGAGTTTCTCTTGAATTTCCAAT
Source organism: Pseudocheirus occidentalis (assembly GCA_028646575.1). Classification (NCBI taxonomy): domain Eukaryota; kingdom Metazoa; phylum Chordata; class Mammalia; order Diprotodontia; family Pseudocheiridae; genus Pseudocheirus; species Pseudocheirus occidentalis. The sequence goes on from CM053594.1 coordinate 334,438,584, forward strand.
GTTCAGTGGCCTTAAAGAATGTTCTGGTCATAAATGATGGGTTTTTGTAGAACCATAAAAGTATGAGATGGATTATTTTATAGTCACACCTTGTATATACATTATAACTAACATGTTCCTTAACTGGTATACAAGAACAACAAAAAGTTCTACATAAAAATCACTGGTAGAGTTGATTACAAGATTGAGAAAACCAAAAGGAAAGTTTTAAGCTTTAACTAAGACTATAACTGCAAACATTTTCATATTCATCATACATGTCCAAAGCTTTTCTTTGTCTGAAGAAATGAATTCCAAAATGGACACCCTTAAGGGTGTCTCCAACTATCTCCAAAAGTTTTGTAATGGTTTCTACAACATGCCTACAAAAATTAATTTTAAAATATATATGCCATGTAGAATGTTTATGGGTGAGGCATGAAAAAAAAAAATCACAAAAATTTAGAAATTACTTTTTCAAAAAAGTCTTTGTCTAATATGGTACCTTTATATGAAGACTTTCCACAGAAATAGTAGATGATGTGGGAATATTGAGGATATCATTTCTTGGAAAAATTCTGTGTCACTAATTCTTTTGTTTATTTACCATGAATAAGACTGACACAAGAAGCTAAGGTCAGCACATAGGTCATTCTCTCCCACGAAGACAACAGCATAAAAGCTTTTGAAGGCGACTGGTAAGTCTCCATGTAGTTCTATGTAAAACACTAACAATGATGTTCTTAACCTGAGATCCAAGACCTTAGATTTGTTTTTTGTTTTTTTAATGAAATATTGTAATTATAATTTAATCCTATGTATTTTATTTTAATTATTCATTTTAAAACACTTTAAGAAGGCACTACAGGGGCTTCAGCCTGCCAAAGGTGTTCAAAACACAAATAAGGTTAAGCACCCTTGATCTGGGGGTTATATAAAACACGGGCCAGCTTGTCAGGGTAAACTGAATGTAATTTTTTTAGTTCCTTACCCCACCTCTGGCCTTAAATTGCTGTTCTGTGGTCCAGAGATTATCCTGTGATTATACATCATTGCACTGCAATGGATACCCTACACACACACCCTTGGTCATCACTAAGTTAATAGCTAAGACACCAGAGGCAGTCACGACATTTTATTAATCTTTTCTAAATTTCCAATGAAATTTGCTCCCAAATAGGTCATTTCCTTGGGCCTCATACACTTACTCTTATCAACTCATATTCTTCAGTTGGTTTCTTCTTTGAATGCTCAAAGAGATAAGAATAATATCATATGTTTTTAAATCTGACTTATTTTGCAATGAACCCTAGTACTGGGTTAAGCAACTCACAGCTTTTAAAAAAAACAAAACCACCAACAATAACCCCTAAAACTGACCCTCTCACTCTTAAATTAAAAAAAAAAAAAAAAAAAAAGGAATCAAATGGTTCCATTTTAATTGAAACTTTTGCTTCTCAATTCAAACTCAGTTCATTATATAAGTCAAATTTAGAAAAGTTAAAAAAGAAAAGCCAGTCTTACCTTATTTGTAGCAGTAGCGCTGGATCCAGGGACCACAGGTACATTCGTCACTTGTACAGAAAGATAATTATTATCTATAAGAGGCCAGGCACCTTCCACCTTGCACGTTTGAAAGTGATCATTAAAAGTTCTAAGATGAGGATCTCCAAACAAGCCACAAAAAAGATAAGTGGGAGGACTCTGGTCCCCTCCCTGATGTTCTCTAGCTTCTGAATGGCTATGATAGTTACAAGGGTCATGGGTAACTTCAGGGTTGGTAGAGGATGTGGGTCCATCCTTGGAACAGTTTCTCTGGCTCATGAGGTCATTGATTCCTAGCACAGCTGAATGGTAGACCAGGTTTCCACGGCAGGCTTTGGAAGTACGCTGGGTACAGCCAGCATAAGCACGTAGAGCCTTGCAGAACTCTGAATCAAAGCCATCAATGGCAGAGTTCAGGTGAGAAGTCAGCGACACAAAGTCTGTGGTACATTTCTGGATTCGACACTGGGCTGGCTGCTGGCAATAACCTAAAGGAAGTGAGATAACAACAAATTGCTTAAAAGGTGAGACATTTGAAGAGGTTATATTACTTCCTGAATGAACTACATAAGAAAACTATGATTTTCTTTCAGGAGCTATTTGTTATACCCCTCCCTGATCAGGAAGAGAGAGGAAAAAAAGGAGGAATAGGGGCTTCAGCAATAATTTAAAAGAGCCTAAAAGAATACAGATACAAATCTATTTCTCTGCCTCTCTTAAACCAAACCAAACCTGAGAAAAACACCAGTTGTCAAACTTTATACTTGAACAAACTAAGTATAATACTTAGGTTAGATGGCTCTTAGAAGCTATGACAGAACGGTCAATCAAAGTATTCATTCAAATTGTTATTTCTTTCAAGTATGCTTATTTAATATAAGTTTTATTCTTCATTAGAATTCTATTGCACTATTTAAAACAAAAAATTATTAGCTTTAGAAAGTAAAGCAAAAATACCTGAGAAGGAAAAAATATGTATATCTAAACTACAGAATATCTATTTAAAAGTTCAAAATATGGATCTGAACTCATACTGCGTATCTATGCAGCCTCTAAAGCTAGAAAATGAAAGTACTAAGAGTCTTAAAAAAACCAAAACAACTTTCTATTAGCTAAGGGTACAGACACGCTCCACTTTAATCACAACTTATAATGGTCTACCTTCTAGAAAATTTAACTACCCATCTATAAACAAGTGTATTGCCCCAAATTTTAATTTTTCTTATTTCCTCCTATTCTCCCAGTGCCATGAGATCAAATGCTCTGGACCAAGCATTTGCACAGGATTTATTATTGCATGGATGGCCAATGATATGGGAAAAGACAGGTATTGAGATATTATTTATAACAGAGGCAGATGGCTATGACTGACTGTTTTAAGAATTTTGAACCAAAAGAGCAAATGAATGTAAAGTGTTCATTTCTAAATGTGACTATGGTTACCGTCTTTTCTCTTAAGGAGAAATAATGCATAATATATGCCATAAAATATAAAATAATAACTTCCAAAGCACCTTTACAGTTTGTTGTTGAATTATAAAAGCACACATAAACAAAAGTTTATCCTACTATAAATACTGGAATATAGAAGTGGACCTACAAAAATATAGATCAAGCCACAGGTACCTCTGGGTATTAAAAATAAAACAATTATTTAAATAAATCCCAATTCAACCTTACAATAGAACACTGACCCTTAATTTGAACCCCAAACTTGAACATATTTTAGTGGGAAATTTTTAAGTTCATAATATAACTTTTGTTAGGAATTTTAAAAATATATAAAGAAACACCTTATTCCTCCGTGTTTTTTTAAATTAAAAAAAAGGGAGAGAAATCCTGGGCTTCGATGTTAATTTTAACTGATTCAAAACCACACAAGTGAATATTGCACATCAATCAAATGAAAATTACTGAACCATAACTATCATCCTAAATTTGCATTTTCTTTACAGGTATTCATCACAAAAACAGTTGATGGTGTTGGTTCCGATTTTCTAAGCATTCAAAGTTGAGTGGTTAAAGAAGGTATTTTTAAAAGCCATTCTTTTCAAATGAAACTTGATCATTTTTAAGCATTATACTACAAAAAAATGAGTTAAGGCTATTTTACAAATAGAAATAAAGGATAAAGTTCAGAAGGCTTGGTTTTGTTACACATAAACAGTAAGCATACTGTTTTGTTATATGTGTATACATATATATATGTATGTATGTATATGTGTGTGTGTGTGTAAACAGTAAGCATAAGAACTCCAAGGTTCAACATTTGATTCAACACTGTTGATTCCCAGTCTTCAAAAGATCATGGATCACAGATTTAGAGCTAAAAAGGTCATCAAATCCAAGCCTCTAATTTTACAGAAGGTGACACTGTTGCCCAAAGAGGATAAATAACTGTCCAAATTTAACAGGTAAAATAAGTAAGAGTGCCAAGATTCAAACCCAAGTCTTCTGATAACAAATCTAGCTCTCTTTCTGCCTTCTACCTTTCATTCAAGGATACATTTTCTCTATTAAGTATTATCATTTATACCTCAGTAGTGGCCATGGTAGTAAAGACTCAAGCAACTGATTCACAGCATAGGAGGAAGTAAAGAAATGAAAATATGGTCTTAAGATAATTTGGTTAACATCCAGCTTTTATACTTGTGTGACAGCACAAGAACTTTCTGCTAAACTTCCTGGGCCTATTTGTTCTTTTTATGGTCTATAAAATTCAAACGAGATACATTTACTTGTAATTATTTCAAATGGTCATAAACTATCAAAAGTAGTGGTGCAGAAATGCAAATGCACTAACAGTCCAAACAGGGGAGAAGAATTTTTAAACCCTCTGCTTTCCCTTTTTCTCCCTACTTCCTTCCTTTAGCTGGTAAGTGGTTGTTGATGCCTTTGTAAAATCTTACACAAAACAGAAACCACATATTCCAGGGATGAGGAACTAGATAGTGTTAAAACTGCTGTTTGGTCTTTTAGTAGCTGAATGGTGGAGAAAGGAAGGAAAACTGGAGAAAAAGAAGGGAAACACAGGCCCAGGTCCGACTCCTTGCCCCAAGTTTCTTTACTATGACTAATCTGCAGCGTTCCACCAGAAATATCTAGGCTTCGTGAATTTATAATGGCAATGCACACTCTGCCTGTTTTAAGTGATACAATAAACCTCCTGTCAAAATGCCAAGACAAGGCCAAGCAGAAATAGTCTCAAAGATGTAGCAAAGGAAAGCCAAGGTGTACAGGAGGAAGCAAGCTGCTCCCTGTCTGATCCGCAGGCAGGAAATGCAGAGCTTTGTTACAAATATGTGAATAATGCACTCTATGCTTTCCCAAGGGAGAAAATTAAAAATTTACAGGTAAAGGGTTCACTGTTTTGTCCATCAAGTTATCTGTTATTAATGCAGAAGATTAGCCGGTCTATTTCTGTTTCAGTTAATGGGGAAGAATGTGCTAATGGATGTGTTTACAAATGATCCTATTGCCAAGGATTTCAAAACAAAACTGTCACAAATAAACTAGCCAAATTGACCCATACAATTCTGAAATGTAATGAATTTTTTGATAATGTGAGATATGTGCAAGCTATATTAAAAAGAATGACTCTTTAAGACATATATTTAAGACATACTGAGTGCTGAGGCAAATGCCATGATTACAGTGATAAAGCATACGGTCGCCCATCTGCGTGCACAAAGTACTTGACTAGGATCCCTGAAACGAACAGAAATCGTTCCTTAACATTTTCAGAAAGTATTGCTCTTACAAGACGGCTCACGCTAAAGAAAGGGGACTAGTCAATCCTTTTCCAGAAGATAAATTGCTTGAGTCCGACCGAACAAAATGTCCGAAGAAATCTCTCAACTACTGCCTTAACCAAGTGAGGCTCCATTAAAAATGAGCTTTTAAAAAAAATGATTAAGTTTCAACTTCCAAATTTTGAAACAAACAAGTTTTAATTTTCCAAATCAAGGTTTTTATTGGTTTTTTTTGCAGCCTACCCAAGAGATTAATAATCTTCAAGGATCACATTCTATACTTCCAATAGGGTTTCCATCATTATCAAGGCATGCCCTCACCAGAGTAGCCAAGGCTAAAACAGGCCTAGCTTAACATTTACAAGAAAAACATCAAATACCCCTGGACTGTATGATGTATCTATCAGATGGCCTGCTAGACTTGGAGTTACAAGATTCAAGCATGAATCTCACCTCTCACACTATGTAACTATGGGCAAATTACTTAACCTCGAAGCCTCAGTTCTCTCACCTGTAAAATGGTTGAGGGAAAAAGGGGTATGTATGGGGGGGGAAAACACCTATAGTTTATCCCACACAGTTACTGTGAGCCTCAAATGAGAAGATACGAGGTAAACTTGAAAATAAGTGTTAGTTGTTACCACAATTATGAGAAAGACATTGTGCTTTCTATTTTTTGTTGTTGTTGCAGACACCTAGTACTTTACACACCAACCCACACAATGCAAAAAAAAAACCAACAAACCCATTTATTAAAACTGCCCTTTTGTTAAAACACCCATTTGGTCCAATTCTATTTTCTTTAAGCCTAAGTAGAAAGTGACGCAAGCACGGAGATGACTCCTCCCCCTTTTTCAAAGATCCTCTAATCATTTTAAGACAAAGTACCTTTTCAACACTGCCCAAGAGTATTCCTGGATATATAGCATACTACCAGCCATTTGTTTTCTAAGGGAAATAAAGTCACTCATTTAAAAATTTAATCATGAAACCTGACACATACTTCTTAGGGTCTACCTCTATCACCCCTCATATCAGCAGTTACAATAGTAAACACATCGAAAGACAAAATTGGTCGTACTGTCTTCTCTAAGGAGCAAAGTGTTTTCTTCTGTCTGCCTCCCCCCCCCCATGATATCTGCGATTTTAACACGGTAGGTGTGACTTTAGTAAATAAATGACAATTACAACATATATCTCCCTGCCGTGAAAAGCACAGTACTCACATACTTTGCTGATATAAGCACCGGTGATTGGTTTTTATATAAATATACGGAAAGTAAAAGCATAAAACCTCCAAATTCCGGGGAAAGACTTTTCAGCTTTTAATACATTTCTCCCCCTCCCCCCAAGCCAATGCCTTACAAAGAAACCTTCTCAGGGTCTTTTTAAGTAGAATGAATCAACAGATTTTTAACACCACCAATCTAACCAATCTAAGAGGAGCCCCGGCATGCTAAGGCAAATTTTCTTCTCGTTTCCTCCAAATCAAAGTACCTATTAAGGGAAGAATAATAGGGATAATACAAAGGCTGGCAAATATTAACCTCTCTCACACTCTAGCCACGGTCCCCGAAAATGTTTCCCTGGCTATAAGTTTTTAGGGCGAGAACCGAAGATCGCTTTCCATCAGGTTTTTCAATTACGGAGTCGGTATTTTAGCTACGTTGAGATGAAGCTTCATACTGGTTTGCACATTCCAGTTAAAAAGTACAAGTTCTCTGCTTCACCAACCCCCCAACTCCAAAGAAACAGCCCAAGGCTCCTTCTCTCCAGCAGGGAGGAGGCAGCAGCGGAAACTTGATCCGATCTCCGACTGAGTAAATAAGATTGCAGAAAGTAATCATGCAGCTGGAGCATTTGCCTAAAGCCCCAAAGCAACACTCCCCTTTCCCTTCCCTGCAGCACCCTCAGCTCTCTCCGAGGGGAGATCTCTCCGCGAAGGGGCCATCTTACACGCACCTCGCACACTCGCCAAACGTTTGAACAGTTTGTTGCTGTTCCTTCAACTACAAGTTTTTGCTAAAAGATGGCTCTGCAGCCAGGTGTCCTGAAGCCAGACACACACACACAAGGGAATTTGCTTCTGCAATCTCTAGGTAGGGGTTTCTGCCAGAAACAAAGAAATCGAATCTTTTCCGTGGGCTTCCCCGCACCCCCCCCCCCCGCCTCCGCCCCACACCATTACCAACTTCTCCCGGGGGAGCATCTCCGACTAGAGCAAAAGTGAGGGCGCCTCTCCCACCTTCCCCCTCCACCCATCCGCGCGCAAGTCCGCGCCTGTCACTGGAGCCATGCGTGGGGTGTGGGTACGCCTGCGTGGGCGCTGGCGCACGTGTGAGCGCGCTCCCCCCACCCCCCGCGGGGCAGCGGACCCTCCGTACCTGCGGGCAGCCCCCCGAGGCCGAACAGGAGCAGCACGGCGGCCAAGGGAGGGGAGCGCCAGCCGCGACGGAGGCGGCGCCGGCGCGGCTCAGCCCCGGCGGCGGCGGCGCAGGAAGGGGCAGCTCTCCCCATGCCCGTCCATGCAGGTCTCCTCCGGGGCTCTGGCGGCGGCGTGGGGGCCCGGGAGCCGGGGCTGCTGCATGGACACGCGATCGGGCCTCGCTTTCTTTTCTTCCTCCTTTAGTCCCGCGAAGGCGAGAGGCGGCCGCCGCCCCCGCAGCAGCGAACACCGCGCCGGAGGAGGAGGAGGAGGAGGAGAACGGCCCCCGGCAGCATCGCAAGAGGAGGAGAAAAGAACACAAAGAACGCCAATGAGTCTCGCCGCCTTCCTCCCCACTTCCTAAAGCCGCTAGCGCGCGGGCTCCGGGGAGGCCAGGGGCAGGGGCTGCGTGCGCCGCGCGGGTGTGGGGGGCGAGTGTGCGCGCGGGGCCCGGCCTCGCTCGGGTGTCTCCGCACGCCCCTCCCCCGCCCCATCAATCAATCTCTGCGCCGCACTCCCCTCCCACGTCGGGCGCGCCCCCAGCCAATCCGCGCGCTCCTCCTACCTCAGCGGCGGCCCAGGGGCCGCGAGCGCCGGCAGACACAGACAGACCCGACACTTCTCGGGGCCTCCGGGGCCCGCCTTCCCCACCCAGGGCTGTGGGAGCTCGGCTGCCCCGGACGAGCTAAGACGAAGCGACTTGCCATCAGCCTCGCTCAGCCTCGCCTTCTCTATTAGCCGTTTCGGTTTTTGCTCTTTTAACGTAGTCTAATATAAACAGGCAGCCGCCACGGGCCGGGGGGGGGGGGGGGTCCCGCCTCTCGGGTTACTTTCCGAGGGCCCCACTCGGCCTCCCAAGTTTGGCTGGCTTGTTTTCTATCGCGTGCTCCCCGCCCCCGCCGGCCACGCCCTATCTCCGTCCATGCTCCTAAGGAGCAGCGTTTGGGAGTCACGTGTGCGGGGCTTCACCTTCGCAGCCAATCACCTCCCCCGAAACCACATTCCGCCTTAGCTCTCCAGAGTGGAACACTGCAGGGAAGAAATGGGCTTTTCTTAGTCGGAATGTGACTGGCGGGCCGGGGGCCTTCTGATTGGCAGGAAAAGGTCTCCGTGGGCTCGCGCTGGAATTTACTGGCAGCAGCAATCGGGCCGGGGATCACCCATTGGCGCTCCTTCGGCCCGGGAGCTGCAGCGCCTGCAAGAAACGTTTCTCTCCCTGGACTTCACCGTCCGAGTCAGGGGTTAGTGGCTAGTTAGTGACCACTAGCTAAGAGCTGGTTACTTGGGGCCCGTGGGTTAGCTTTTACTTAGTTCACCCACAGTGGGCAAACTTGAACATGCTGGATTAGAGGATAATTTAGATTAATGAGAAGTTAATGCGCTGCCTCACATGCTTAACTAATTGTGAAATCGTGGATAGGGCAAGTCACAACAGCTCATAGCCTCAGTTTCTTCATCTGAAGCAAAGGTAGCTACTTGCCCTACCTACCTCACAGGTTTATGCTTAGGAAAGCACTTGGCTTAAAATGCTCATTGTTATTTTAAGCCTGAGCTTAGGCAAGGTATCCTGGCCCTAATAACCAACACGTTAACAAAATCTCTATTTTTTTCCCCCCCAGAATTGGAAACAATAAGGAAAAGGCCAATTTGTAAGGAACCGGAAAAGGGAGAAAACAGCAATCTTGGGATCCGACAGATTGTAGAATTCAGTATGATTATCAGTAGTTGTACTTGAATCCACTTTCTCTATCTCTCCTGGAATATATATATATAATCGTTCTTAAACCGATCAAATCATGATCGTCTGAAGTCCCACACAGGTCCCAGATCACAACTTTGGCACTGTTTGGAAATAATAAATCATGGAAATATTAACCCTTTCCCTTCCCCTCCTTTTAAACAATATACTGTTCGAATACATTTGGAGAGTAGGGACTTGCAGCATTCTCCCTCAAATCGACAATATGCTTCGATTATACTTCTACAATATACTTTGGCTTAGACCAAGACCGGGACCTTTATGCAGGATTGCCTCCGCTATTCAGCCATACCTTTTCATTGCATAATTACTATACGGGATGTGGTGACTCAAGTAGTAAACATAACTTTCTCTGCCTAAGATATAATTCAAACTTTGACTACGTTATAACATAATAATAGCTTTACTACGACCTGGAGAAATTATTTTTGGTAGGGGAATCAAATGTGGAATTAGCATACTTAAAGATTTTGCTTGCATACCAAAGTCTTAGTCTGTTGGCGAAACTATTTTGTAGGATACAAGTAAATGATCATACTAGATTAAGTAAATAAAATTGTAGCAATGGAAGTTTCTTCTTAAAAAAATAAACAGGGGCAATTAAGTATTCCAAAGTAATTTGCTCTGCCAATCCTCCTTTAAGCCAGAAACTTGTGCTTTAAGAACCAATCAAAAGAAGTATCACACGTTCTTTGTACCTCAGCACATAACAAATATTCAAAATAAATAACTTGGGTCTGTTTTTCCCTGAGATTTTCTTAACTCTTCATTAGTATGATGACACATACTCTAGAGTTTGTTAACAATAGAGGGCGCTCTCTGCGAACTGTAGGGTCACTAAATGACATTTCTTAACGGGAAAATTTTCATCTCCTCTAAGGTGCTTTATTGTTCCTCTGTTGTAAAATTTGACAAGCACAAGATTTATGTGTGTAACAATTCACTTTTTATTGCTATATAAGTGTATAGTTGGCTAGAGGGAAATGCTAATTTTTACAATTAAGCTGGAAGGAGGTTCCCATTTTCAAGTGTCAAGGAATTAGGTGAGGTGAGAGACAGGAACGGTAAATTAGAGTTGATATCAATAATTGTATCAGGTTTTAAACCCAAGAGCTTTGCTGATGGACACAGAAGGGCACATAGTCTTTTTTACTAAAAAAAAAAATGAGATGTGGTCCCCAGCATTAACTTTGGGAAAAACAAAATTGAATGAATATTCCATTACTGATGTATAATGACTTTACATTTCAAACTAACAATATGCTGAAATAAATTATCTTTACAAGTCAAGAATCTATCCAGCTACTTAGTTCTTCCTTCCTTTCCCTTCTACTATTCCCATTTTTCTTTTAGTCCAGGAAAGAGGAAACAAGGTAGCAGGCTATTTAGGGACCCAGCAAAACATAAACTTAATGTGTAACTGGGTAGAATTCAAACATATGCAAGAAGCATTAATGGATTTTAAACAAAATGTGGTTTGCTTTTCCTGAAGCCATTCACATTGGCTTAACAGTTCCCCTGTTAATATAATCTCCATTTTCAGAAATCCAACACAAGTCTCAAGGTCTGTCTGCTTAATACAATGCATTAGGGAAGAGCAGCTGGGTATCAGACCTGAGGTTTCAATTTTTAAAACACAGTATATATGATATGTTTCCCATTTCCCTCTCCCCCACCTTGTTATCTATCATTTTGAGGAGGGGAGGTCAAAGGGACTAAAATAAAATACGTTCTAAAAGAAAACAAGCTCACCATGTGTTTGTACTTACATCATCTTATGATCCTGTATGGTGACTGGAGGGCCAAAGGGGCATCCAAACTCCTTGAAAAACTTTGACCCTGGCACTTACTTTTTGAACCTATATTTTAGATAATAGACACAAGTTAGTACTCTGTCCAGAATCTGAAAGCTGAAGATTCATTATTTGTACCTACAAAAATTGGCTGACAGGAGCCTAGCATCTTTACAACCACTCACTGAGCTTGAAAGTAGCAGGTGCAAAAAGCATTTGGGAGTGGATTGCCAGAGCCAGGGAGGTAATGTGCTTCCTGGCCATTTATCTCAGGAAACCAGCACAGTCTTCCCTCCGAAACAAAATTAACCTCTCATTAGCCGGGCACTCACTCCCAAGAAAGCCTTAAAAGCTTTACCATCTCACTAATGTATTTAGGATTTTCTTCCAGGCAATTATTACCATCAGTTACACTTTGTGATCCTGAGCCCAGAACCAGCTTACATTTCATCCGGCTCTGAAACCACCTGCCCCAAAGATGAGGGTAAAAATACTTTCTTTGGGGTTGCTCTCGGGTCTGTTAGGCACAGAGCCGGTTTATCCTCAAGAGTGATAAATACTGCCAAGTCAGTATGACTATTTGTAAGAATTATAAGGAAAATCACTCCCATACAAAGAAAGCATGCACTAACTTCACCTATTTTTCTGGGATTCCAAAAGAACAAGTTTTCCATCAACTCCACCTACATGCCACACACATCTATCTGCTCATCTTACAGGAACCCTTTTGGAAGTAACGGAAAAAAGGCAGAGGCCGATTTGGGGCCCGGCAAGAACCGCTGCTGCTAGATGAACACTGGAAACCTGCTGCCTGAGCATGCTGTTTTACAAGTTCTGTGTTTTGTGAAGGCTTGTGTCGATGCCGTATCTCTATGTATCAGCCGCCCAGCGTTATGCATCAAATTGGCTCAACTGCAAATATTGTAAAGGGGCAATTCTTGAGAGGGAGCCGGGTTTTTTGTTTGTTTGTTTGTTCTTAGCACAGACCCTTCTCTTAGCGGCTTCCTAGAGGGTTGAGAGATTTATATAACGTGGGTGGATGGAGACCAAGCGATACAGTTCAGTTCCCAACGCCCTCTTCTTACCTCTCCTCTACAACGTTTCATTCCCTTTCTCTCCCCCCAGCCCAACCCCGCCGCAAACTCTAACAAAATAAACAACTCACCACAGGCATTCCCTTGTCTTCATGGTGACGTTTGCCAGCTGGGAAAATAAGCCACAAGCCATGCAGCCTTGGTGCTGGAGGAAGAGAGCGCGGTCCGGGCTCCCCTCTCCCCCAGGTATGGTAAGAAGCCCTGTAACACCTCTACCCAGGCGGGGCTTGTCCTTCTCCGTGTAGGCTCTCCGGTCTCCTGATGCCTGGCACAGCCGCCAAGGGAGGTGATGTGTTTTTAATGACAGCGTGATCTCTCCGCCACTTATATAAAGGAGAGGAGGGAATTCCTTATTTCCCTTCTCTGTTCTGAGAAACTATCCTCCTTCCTAGTACCCCGCCCCTCCCCCTACCAAAGAAGGGTTGACGGAGTGCGTTGGTTCGTCTTCTCTCGCATCTCTGAAATCCATATGGCCCCCTACAGGAGCTTTCAGCAGCTACTGTAACCGCTGGAATGTACCTGCACATCTGGTGGAATCAGCTGGGCATGGCAACGCTGGCCCTTCAGTTTCTCCTCTCCTTTTCTGTGCCCAACTCCCTTCCCCCTTTCCCAGAAGGCTTGCACAAAGGGTGTCTTTCACCGCTGTTAACATTCAGTGCCTCCCAGTCTGCCGCCTCGCCTTTTCCCACCCGCGGCACTTGTTCACAACATAATACTATTTGGGCCTTTGCCTGGACCAAGCAGTGACCAACGCGTGCTACAACATCAAAGTATTTAAGCAGTCAACAAACGTTCCGCCCAGCTTCTTGGCGTGTCCAGAAGCCTTAGAGATCACAATGGCTTGGTCCAGGCTAGCCCTCCGGCATTTTCCTTCTAGTTGTTTCCTAGCTAGGAGTCACATTCTGTATTTGTTTTCTTTCCTTAGCCACAGGATGGACGTTTAACACTTTCCATCATTTTATTGTTTATAAATTTTGAAGTGTGGAAGGTTTTGTGTGAATTTCTTTTCTGTGAAATGAAGGGGCTGAATGAAGTTGATTTCTAAGAAAATCCCTTCCAGTCTAAACATTCTGTCACACACACACACACACACACACACACACACACATTGATTTAACTTTTTACATTTTTACATTTTAGAATGAAAAAGAGATGGGACTTGCTCAATTTTTTATTTTTGTGTCATGGACCCATTTGGCAATATGGTGAAACCTATGAACTCAGAATAATGTTTGTATATTCCAAAAAAAGAAGTACATTGGATAACAAATATAATTCTTCCTCATCCAAGTCCACGTATACTCTAAAATCTATTCACAGATCATGGTTCGAAGGTTAGGAGCTCCCAATTTATGGGAATTAATCATCCCACTACTAAACAATCAACCTTTTTCTCCTGTTTACGGGTTGGGGGGGGGAGAGAACATTAGGTTGCAAGTTTAACTGAGTGAGAAATTGCAAATAAAAAAACCCCAACAAACGTAGAATTCTCAGGATAAGAAACTTTGCATTAAAGTAACCTTTGGGGCTCAGTGCAGGGGGGAGGTGTTGTCCATATAAAGACAAAGACTGTCATTTCTTTCTTCACTGTGTTACTCTGCCACTGTTGAGATTTGTTGGGCAAAAATTCAAGTAAAGAACCTGATCTGTCTATCTACCTATCTAATCTATTTATATTACACAGTCAATTATTGCTATTAGCCTATTGAGATCACTACTTTCTACTCCAGTTTATCTGGGCCCTTGCTTTTATCCCTGTACTATACCACCACTTTTTTGCCTTTCTCTTTCTAAAATAGTAATTATTACTCATTTATATGGTGCTTTAAAGCTTGTAAAATACTTTCTTCATATTTCCGTTCTATCTCTCCTTCCGACACTTTCTTGGCCTCTGCCTGTGTCTGTCTTTTTCCCTCTCTATATGCCTTTCAGTCACTACTTCTCTGTATTCTCTGTCTCTTTCTGTCTTTCTGAAAGTCTCTCCTCTCTTGCCCCACCACTTCCCTTCTTCTGTCTCTCAATCTGACTCTGTCTCTGTTTCAGTCTTAGTCTCTTGGTATGTCTATGTCTGTTTCTATGTATGTCTCTTTGTCTTTTGTCTCTGTCTCTCTGTTTCTGTCTCTGTCTGTCTCTTTTCTCTTTCTGCGCCAATCAACTGGAAAGAGAAAAATGTACTATGGATGTCCTCAGAAAGGAGAGAATAACAGAAAGACACAATTGACAACATGCTCTTGCTGCAGAGCTTTTCAAAAAGCTCAGCTCCTAGCCCACAGGAAGCTGGGATTTTAATTTGCCCACTTGCTTTACCCTTTGAAAATTCACTACAGCAATCAGCAGAGCAGTAGCTTTGATTAAAAATCCTAAAGGGGAGTCTCCTGTGTTTTTCTTCTCCCCACCACCAACACAAAGAAAAGAAGGTGCATAAAATAATGATAAGCAAGAGTTCAAAGCCATGCTAGAAAGCTGGTCTGAGAAGATACTTTCTAATGCAGGTTCAGTTCTTCACCATTCCCTTGCTTTGTTGAATTTTTGCCATTATCAACACACACACACACACACACAAACACACACACACACTACATACAAGCAAGCAGAATATTTTTTCCCATTTCTTTAAGTGCTGGTCAGTGGGTCTCAGATGCTAACTCATTAATACTCAAATAAGTGTATTAAATAACCACATTTAAATTTTATTTAGGTTCATTGTGCCCTAGAAAAGACCTTATGCTAGCATTCTTGCTCCTTCCTCTCAGTGATAATGTCTTTTTGTTTTATGATAGATGTGCTCCAGTACCCAGAAAATAATAGGCAATTCAAAATGAAATATTAATGATTTTTTAGGGGGAAAAGGTCTCTTCTCTCTTCTACTTCCAGGATATTTAAATTATAAAACATAAAATACTACTAGTTTTTCAAGTTAATTTTGAATTTTTTTATGAATGTGAGTTTCAGAAGTACTTGGCTTTCATATCAATATTAACTTATTTTATTGATTGTTTTAAAGAATTTTTTGTCTTTGTATCATCACTCCAGTTTTTGAAAATACTGTGAACCTCTGTGATTCTATGTTGTTTTCCAATTTGTTTCAAACTCCAAACACCTATGTGAAAGGACTAATTACCAAGGGTCACCTCAACATTTTCAAGGCATGGTTGTCAGAGTTGTCTCTGGTATTTGATAGAGCCTTACCTGGTCACCTAAGAGCATTGAAAAGTCCCAATCATTTCTCAATCCCAGGACCCTGCCCTAGAGACCTGATGAATTTCCATATGAAAAACAAGGGGACCAAGTTGATAGAAGCTAAGTGTATTCTGATAGCTGTTACAGCAAAGTAAACCTCCTATTGTAAACTCCTGAGCACCTTATTTTGCATTTTGTATCAAAATACAACCTAAACTAACAGAATCAAAAATTAGGCCTACTCCTAACACCCTTTTTATTATACCCAGTCCAATGAAAATACTGAGATTTCTAAATATTAAAAGTTCTATTTTAAGGGAAACTTAACTAAGAGCTAGCATCATTTACAATAATAATAATTTTAAAAAACCACTACAAGCCTACCTATCCAGTGAGATTAGTGGGAAAATGAGTGTAGGTACCCCTAAGATTTTTACTTAGGGCTTTCTAAACTTGGGTTTCAAACAAGTACATAGAAGATTAGGGTGACCCTACTTCAAGGTTTATGTTATAGAAACCAACCCAAGTCTCCAAACTCTACCCCCAACCCAAACCCTACATGTGCTTCCAAGGATGAGATATTCTCTGGCTGATTCATATTAATGAATGATTTAGGGCTGCTTACAAGAAGGTCTCAAAAAGTCTTTTAATTGAAGACTGAACCAGAACTCCAGAGAATTGAAAAGGTGAACCTACCACTGAGGCCTCCTTTCTCTACAGGATCTGAAGATGATTCACCAAGCTTATGTGAGCTCCTGGTCACTGTAGGAGAAATACACATAAACTATGAGCTTATTACCTGGTAGGCAATTCTATACCTGGGTTGGGGCCACCTTCCATTTGTTTCTTCTTCCTTTTGGTACAGGACCTTGAGAGATCCTTCTCAGTTACCTGAACAGATGTGAAAAATGCAAAATGGCAACTGACCCTCAAAAAAGAAACCTCTTAGCAAATGTCTCTATGAAGTTTTTATGCTAATGGTGGAGTAGATGGTAGTATTAGATAAATGCCTGAATTCTGTTCTAATCATTCTGTGTTCTCTGATTAATTTATATGCTCAAGGTACCTTTAACAGTTTCCACTCTTGCTGAATTAAACTTCATCCAACAATAGAATCACCCCTGAAGTGGGCAGGGTGGGGGCCTGAAATGATAACCGAAAGAAGGAAGCCGAGGGGTCAGGCTCCATCAGGTGAACCTGGACAAACCTAAAGAACAGGGATTGACACAAGTGATACCCCTACACACACGTGCACACACACACACACACACACACACACACACACACACACACACACACTGGTCTCAACTAATCATGTTTGACTAGTTACTATGTCAGAAAAGAGTGTCCATTGTTATCACTGTTATTTGTTCTAGAAACACCAACTATAACAATAAAATGAGTTCTTGAAATACTAACTACAGCAATAAAATGAGGAAGAAATTGAGGAAATAAGCGTAGGCAAAGAACACATAAAATCTTCACTTTTTACAGATAATATTTACTTATAGAACCCTAGACATTCAACTCAAAATTAATAGAGACAATTTATGTCATTAGTAGCAAGATAGAAAATAAACCCATAAATATAGTAAAGCTTTATGTATACTACAAATAAAACACAGAAAGAAGAGAAGCAGTAAGAAAACAGATATTCTATTCAAAATTACCACAGAATGTACGAAATATCTGGCAGTCTACTTAAGCAAGACATGCAAAGGAATTATATAATCATAACTACAAAACACTATATAAATAAAGGAAGGCAAATAATTAGGGAGGAATTAATTGTTCATGGTTTGACCAGGCAGATGTAATAAGGTAAAAGGGCTATACCAATCAAAGTACCAAAGGATTGCCTTATAGAATTAGACAAAATAATGCCAAAGTCATCCAGAAGAACAAAGAGCAAAGAATTTCGGGGGAGGTAATGAAAAAAAGTGGGAAGGAAATGCATCTAGCTATAGATCTCAAACTAAAAGGGAGAGAAAAGAAGAGAAAGGAAAAGAAAAGAAAAGCTGGCCCAAGGAACAGAATAGGTACACAATGTCTAGAAGTAATTGAACACAGTCACATGGTGTTCAGTAAACCCAAGGGCACAAAACACTGAAGTTGAGGACTATTTGGCAAAAACTACTGAGAAAACTGGAAAATAGCCTGGGAAAAATTAGGCTTAGATCAATGTCTCACACCGTCAACCACAATAAGCTCTAAATTGATACATGGCCTAGATATGAAAGGTCATATCATAAATAAATTAAAGGAGAATGGAGGGAGATGCCTTTCACTACTGTGAATAGGGGAAGAGTTCTTGACCAGTCAAGGGATAGAGATGATCACAGGAGGTAGAATGGACAATTGTGATTATATAAAACAGAAGTTTTTGCAAAAAATGGAATTAGGAGGAAACCTTTGCAACTTTTTTTCTTTTTTGTTGAAGGTCTGTTTGATATTCCAGATATATAGAGAGCTGATAAAATTGTATAAGAGCAAGAGCAATTCCTGATAAATGACCAAAGGATATAAATAGGCAGTTCTCAAAATAAGGGAGGCAGGCTACCAAAAATCAAATGAAAAAATGTTGTTCTACCATACTCTCCTCCCCCTCACTGATCCTATTAGCCAAAGTGACAAAAAGGGAAGATGACAGCCGGTGGGAAGGTAAACACACCAATTCACAACTGGTCTGTGAGTTGGTCTACCATTCTGGAAAGCAATTTGTAACCTGACCTAGGTCTTTTCCAGTGCTGACTTGAAGACAAGAAGTGGGGATAATCTCTTGTGCTCGCTTGCTGACTTCTTCCTGAAAGGCTCTAAATTAGGGTTACTTCCTAAAACAGGTCACACAAGGTTGGGGGATGGGGGAGATCCTTAGTACCCTTCCTGTTTCCCAGGACTTATGAGTTACATATATATGGGACACCAAGAAAGGGATGGTGTTAGGTTTACTGCTTGCCTCCCATCCCAGTGGATCCTTTACCAGGACCATCTTCTGCACTTGGGCTGTTCTGTAGATAAGGCCTCCTTCATTCCAGGTCCTTCTTCTCCCTGGTGGACCTTCTTAGGTCTTACATAATAGAATATTTCCATTGGCCAGGAAACTGACCAGGAGAACCTTGACAGTCTAATTTCATATGTCTTTTAAACAGCTTTAAACTCTGATTGGACTCACTGCTCAGTATTTAACGTTCCTTTGTGATTCTGAACTGCCAGCTGTCAGTGTACAAGCTCTGTTGCCTTTCCTCAAGTGACCTCTCCCTCACATCTACCTATTTCAACCCTACTTCCCATCTTTCTTACACAAATGTTCCATTCTAGAACTGCCGGCTACATTCACTATGCCCTTTTGAATGCCTGATAATTATAAAACTTCCTTTCATATTAAACCTTTTTGTTTCTCAATTCTTCTGTCTTCTGGTTCTTCCTAAGATATACTTCCCTCCAGTTGACACTGCTTTGTTCATCACCCCTCATACTCCCAGATATTCTTCCCCCCCGCCCCACAGTCTTTGGTCAGGGAAAGGAGAAGTTGAAAGCATTCTTTGCTCTCCTTTGCTGCTTTCGGAACCTCTCAACCACATTCACTAAAGGACCTGTTTTTGAGAATCTAATATACTATTCAAACTCTAGCGGTCATTATTTATATAACCCCCAGCCCAAAGAATTCTATACTTTTCTTCAGTGAGTTCAGTGCCTGACTCACAGTTTTCTCATCTCCCCATCTCCTATAGGATTTCATACTAGATTTCAGCATATATACGAATACTCCCTTAAATACCCTAACTTCCCAGTTTCTCAATCTACACAATTTCCATGAGGAATTCATCCACTGTACTTCAATTACATAAAAATAATTGTTCTACTTACATGTTCAAGAACTCCAAGATTCCTTTGTCTGATATGCCTTTATCTTTTGCCATTCCATCTTTCCATATGCCTTTATGCTCCTTCACCTTCTTTGTCATCAATATGATCTTCACTGTCTCCATGGCTCAGGTTTTTTCTAGGCCATCATTCCTCCACCTGCTATAATCCTTGCCCCCTTGTTGTATTGCCAATCATGCCTTGCCAACCTCCATCTCTGTATTACTCTCACAATCAGCCCTTCTCATTCCTATTCATGGATGGCTGAATAGAGTTAGAGAAAATCACAAAATCATACTGACTGGACAAATTGATCATATTTAGTCTCAACTGGACTATCAGTGAAGCAAGACAACATTCAATTCCTCCTTAATTGATTTGCTACTCTACTCTCTACAAAATCTTTCAGATTTTGGTTCTTAAGTCTCTCCAGACACTCCATCCCCCTATGCCCTCTTAGCTTGGGATCTCAACTCACACTTCACTGGAAAAATTGAGACAGTTCATCAAGCTACTCTATTTGCTTGCCCGTATCATCTCATTTCTTTCAGAAATCTTTCTTCACTATCTCCTCCTTCCCTCCAGGCTCAGATGAAAATATGGCCTTTTTCCTTTCCCAGGCAAGCACCTCTTTATGGATTCTTAACCCTATACTCTCTTAATTTGTGTAGCAAATTGCCCTCGCTGTCATCCCCAATCTCTTCTCATCAGTATTTCCCTACATATTTATGCCCTTCCTGATGTCTACAAATATCCCCACGTCTCCTCATCTCAACAACAAAACAAAAAACAGTTCAAGTACAACAAGAATAGAACCTCGTTTGATCCATTTCACTCCACCAATTATTACCTTATACTCTCTTCTCGTTCATGGCTGAACTCCTTGACAAAGCCATTTGCTATTGATGTCCTTAATTATTCTCCTCCAACTCTCTTCCAACCCCTCTGGAACTTGGCTCCAACTGAAACTGGTCTCTCCAAAATTTCAAGTGATTTCTTCAGTGCTTAATCTTCAGTCCTCATCCTTCTGGAACTTAGAGCCTGTCAATCAGTACCTTCTCTTGAATTCTCACTCCTCTCTAGGTTTTCACTATTCTCTTCTGATTCTCCAACTATCAGTATAATCACTCTTTCTCAGTCTTTTTTTGTTTGTTTGTTTTGCTAGATCTTCATCTAAGGCGACTGTCCATTAACTGTATGTGTCCCTCAAGGGCCTGCTCTTCTCTTTTCTTTATTACTTTACATGGTGATCTTATCAGCTCCCCTGGGGTCAATTATAATCATTATGTAGATGATTTTCAGATTTACATATGCAGCCCTAAATCTCTCTCTCTCTAGTTATATATCACCATCTTTTTATTAACGTCTTAAACTACATTGGAGGCATTTGAAATTCAACATTTCCAAAAGAAATTATCTTTTCCTCCAAACGTTGGCACTCTTCCAAACTTCCCTATTATTTTTGAGGGTGCCACCATCCTCTCAGTTCACCTAGGCTTACAACCTTGCTGTTATCTTTGACACCTTACTTACTTACCTCATATGTCAAATCTAGAACTAAGTCTTGTCGTTTCTACCTTCACACTCTCTCGCTTATACTTTCCTTATCACCTCTTACCTGAACTATCATGAGTCTTCTAATACCTCCCATCTCTCCCATCTCTAACCCAGCCTCCACTTAGCTGCCTATGTGGTTTTTCTTAAAGTATAGGTCTGACTCGATGAGTTCAAGTGGAGCTTTAACCTCTAGGATCAAATACAGACTGTTCAGTTTGACATTTAAAGCTCTTGACAATTTGTGCACCTTGCTCCCTTGCCAGTCTTTTTACCTTTCCAGTCTTTTTTATATACTCCATATACTCTATGATCCATCTACACTGGCATATTTACAATTCCTCAAACATCACCTCCCATCTCCATACCATTGCACTGGCTGTGCCCATTCCTGGAATGTTTTTTCCCCCTCACTTCAGCCTCTTAGGTTTCCTGATTTTCTTCAAGAATCCACTCAAAGCTCATTTCTGCAAGAGTTTTTTTCCTATGTCCTCCTGTTAATAGTGCCTTTCACTTTAAGAATACCTTTACATTCTCTCTCTCTCTCTCTCTCTCTCTCTCTCTCTCTATATATATATATATATATATATATATATACATACATATATATATATGTATATGTATATATACACACACACACATATATATGCACACACATATATAGTTGTAGTTATTACATGTTGCTTTCCTCCATTAAAATGTATCCTCTTTAGGGACAGGGATTGTTTTTTGCCTTTCTTTGTATCCCCAGGGCTTGCCACAGTAGCTGGTAGATAGTGAGCCCTTACTTAACAAATGCTTCCTGACTGACTCATTATTCTTCCATAGGCTTTAAAATGAACAAACTTCTTGACCCAATGATATCACTGCTAATGATATACCCCAAAAGGATCAATGGCAGAGGGAAAATTCCAATGTGCTTGACATCATTTGTGGCAAGATTTTGTCTTATAGCAAACACCTTTGGAAACAAAGTCATTTAAAGAATGACTGAACCAATTATGGTATAGAATTTGATGGAATATTACTATATCTTGAGAAATGGCAAAAGGAATAGATTCAGAGAAACCTAGGAAGACTTGAATGAACTGATAAAAAGTGAAATGAGAATAACTAAGAAATTATTTATACCATGACTGCGCCAATGTAAAGGAAAATAAATTTTAAAGTCTTAAAAACTCTAATGCAATAACTATTCATAATTTCAGAGAGTGTTTAGTGATTGGCCTTGAGTCAGAAAGACTCCTCTTCCTGAGTTCAAATCCAGCCTCATACACTTACTAGTTGTGTGAACCTGGGCAAATAACTTAACCCTGTTTTTCTTCATTTACTCATCTGTAAGTTGTGTTGGAGAAGGAAATGGCAACTTACAGAAGAGGAAATGGAGGCAAATAGGGTTGAGAGACTTGCCCAGGATCTTTGCCAGGAAAATTACAAATAAGGTCAAGAGTAGGATGTGACTGAAATGACTGAAGCACAACAATCATGACCACTGAACACTGATGTTGAAGCATGAGACATTTGTTTTTAGAAATAACCAAAAAATACAAACTTGCTTTGCTTGACTGTATTTATTTGTTTCAAAGGTGGATTTTTATTTTGGGGAAAAATGGTAGGGAGTGAAAGTGATTCTGAAGTAGCTATTAAACACTTAAAATACACAGAGGAGAGCAGAAGAAAGTTCAGAAGGGAACATAATCAGTACAATATTTGTGCTACCATCTTAAACTTAATATTAAATTGTGTATCATAGATACATAATTACAATCATGATCTTTTTTCTCAAAACATTCATTTTTGTGGATGATTTTCTAGTTCACAATTTAAATTTTTCAAAAATTTAAGGAGCTCATTTTCTTATCATCTGTCTTCTCCCTTTCCAGTCTCATTTTCCTATCCTCTGCCCTTCCTCCAAATGCATCTATAGCTCTCTTTTCCACATTAACCAAAACAAATTATTATCCCCATTTTGTTGTTGTGTATTCTGATACTTAGAGAAGTTAAATGATTTGCTCAGGGGGGTATAGGTAGTAAATGAATGAGAAAATAGTCCTACTCATGCCATTTGACTCCAAATCAAGTATTCTTTTCACCTGATTGTTATGTTTTAAATTTTATCAAGTAAAATATCTGAAAGTTGCTCTCCTTCTGGTCCTCACAAGGGAAAATTTATGCCTCTTCTACACTTGAATTATTAAACCAGCAATAAGTTTTTTAGCTTACAATAATCCTGGAATTTGAATCATAGCCTTGTGGGGGTGGTTCCGCTCTGGAAACCCAACTTATCTTCATATGAGAAGCTATCTGTGTGTATATCAGAGGAAGCTGGAAAATCAATAAGAACGTATAGATCAATTCAAATAATTTGCTGGTATCCTCCTATGACCTCAGGTTCAATGTATGGCTTGTATAACTTCAATTATTAGAAAACTGAGGTAAAAAAATATAGCAACTTGCACATTTTGAAAATAAATTTTCCCTGAAGAACAAAGTATCTGTTTAACTCTAGTTAAAAATATAAAAATAGATAAGTGGAATAGATTAGATAAGAAAGACCCAGAATTAATACTGAAACAATCTTGTGTTCAATAAACCCAAGACACAGACTACTTTAGAGTGGAGGAGGAGTAAAGATTTCCTATTTGACAAGAACTTTTGGGAAAACTAGAAGACATTTGAAAGAAATTGGGTTTTTACCAGCATCTTCTGTAATGTATCACTCTAAGTTCCAAAGGTCACACCATAAAAATATTGGGGGGAATAGGAGGCATCTTTTATAACAATGACTAGCAGGAGAATTTTAACTGATCAAGGAATAGAGACAATCATAAACAACATAATTTAAAGTATGTATTATTTAAGAGCTTATGCATTTAAAAATGTATAATGAACAAGAAGAGGAACTGACAGGTAGGGAAAAAAATCTTTGCATTAAATATCTTTGATAAGAGTCTGTTATAGAGTAAATTGATGCAAATATGTAAGACCAGAAATCCTTCTTCAATACATTATTGGGAATATGAACAAACAACTCTCCAAATTGCAAAAGACTAACAACCATATGATTGATTGTTCCAAATTGTTAATAATAAAAGCTATAAATCAAAACAACCCAGAGATGCTCATCAAAATAGCAGAAAAGGAAATAACAAGTATGGAAGAACACTTACTAGCAGTGTGACTATGGACAAGTCACTTCAACATTTCTGGGCCTTAGTTTCTTCATCTATAAAATGAAGGAATTAGACTGGATGACTTCTAAAGCCCCTTTCAGCTCCATGATTCTGTGATCAAAGAGACAAGCTGCTGGTGGTGACAGGAGGATGTGGGATTAAGAGCTCAAAAAGAGGGAATGGTCCAGGAAAGAAGGATCATCTCTTCTTTATAGACTGAAGCAAAGGATAAGAGAATGTAGATTATGAAAAAAAGATTTTGAATTGGAAGTAGGTGAGAAGGGAGAACTTTTAAAAAATGTCTTATTTAATATTTTATTTTTTCCAATTACATGTAAAAACAATTTTAACATTCTTTTTAAAAAATGTTGAGTTCCAAATTTTCTCCTTCCTCCCTCCCCAATTGAGAAAGTGAACAATTTGACATAGAAAGTGTCAAATAGTGCACATGTATATGCCCTCATTCAAAGCACATTTCCATGTAAATCATTTTTTGAAAGAAAACACAGAAAAAAGCCCCAAGAAAAATAAAGAAAAAATATCTTGGTTCTGCATTCAGGCTCTACCAGTCCTTTCTCTGAAGATGGGCAACACCTTTTCTCATAAATCCTGCAGGATTTTCTTGGGAATAAGTAAGTTGTTCACAGTAGATCATCGTGCAATCTTGCTGTTGCTGTGTGTAGTGTTCTCCTGGTTCTGCTCATTTCATTTTGCATTGGTTCATGCCTTTCTATGTTTTTCTGAGAGCATCTTGCTCATTTCTTACAATACAATACTATTTCATCACAATCATATACAACTTGTTTAGCCACTCCCCAATTTCCAGCTCAATTTCCAATTCTTTGCCATCACTAAAAGAGGTGCTATAAATATTTTTGTACACATAGGTCCTTTTACTTTGTGTTTTTTGTCTCTTTGGGATACAGACCTAGTAGTGGTATTTCTTGGTCGAAGGGTATGCATGGTTTTCTAGCCCTTTGGGCATAATTCCAAAATACTCCCCAGAATGGTTGAATCAGTATATAACTTCACTCTCATGTTTTAATTTTCCCACATCTATTCCAACATCTGTCATTTTCTTTTTCTGTCATAATACCCAATCTGACAAGTATGAGGCAGCAGCTCGGAGTTGTTTTGATTTGTATTTCTCTAAACAATAACAATTTAGAACATTTTTTTCGTATAATTATAGACAGCTTTAACTACTTTGTCTGAAAACTACCTGCTCATATCCTTTAACCACTTATCAATTGGTGAATGACTCATTTCTATAAATTTGACTTAGTTTTCTGTTTGAGAAATGAAGCATTTTTCAGTGAAACTCACTGTAAAAATTTTTTTGTCACAGTAATGCTTACCAACTATGTATTTTCCTCCATCCAGTTTCCCCATTTATCCTTCTCTCTCTCTCTCTGTCTCTCTGTCTCTCTCTCTGTCTCTCTCTCTTTCTCTCTCTCTCTTTCTCTCTCTCTCTTTCTCTCTCTTTCTTTCAATCTCTCTCTTTCTCCCAGCTCTTCTTCTTATTTTATCCCCTTCCCTTCCTACTTTCCCATATCAAAAGATAGATTTCCACACTTGAGCATTTATATTACTCCCTAACAGTAAGGTTCATGTCCACTTCCCACTTTCTCCATCTTATTCTCCACTCTAAAATCTCTTTTATGTCTCTTTTATGTCAGATAATTTATTCCATTCTACATATACCTTTTCCCTTCTCCCAGTGCATTCTTCTTTCTTTTCTCTTAATTTTGTTTTGTTTCTTTTTAGAAAATCATGCCATCACATTCAAATCACAACTCTGTTTCCTGTCTATGTATACTCCTTCTAACTGCCCTAATAATGAGAAAGTTTTTAGGAGTTATTAAACATTACTGTCCCATGTAGGAATATGAACAGTTTTACCTTTTTGAATCCCTTGTGGTTTTTCTTTCCTGTTTACTTTCTTATGCTTTTTTGCATGACATATTTGAAAGTCAAATTTTCTATTCAGTTCTGGTCTTTTCATCAGGAATTCTTGAAAGTCCTCTATTTAATTAAATATAAATTTATTTTCCCTGAAGGATTATACTCAGTTTTGCTGGGTAGGTGATTCTTGGTTGTAGTCTTAGCTCTTTTGCCCTCCACCATATCATATTCCAAGCCCTTCAATCCTTTAATATAGAAGCTGCTAAATTTTGTGTTATCCTTATTGTGGCTCCTTGATATTTGAATTGTTTCTTTTTCTCTGCTTGTAATATTTTCTCCTTTATCTGGGAGGTCTAAAATTTTGCTATGATGATCCTAGGAGTTTTTGTTTTGAGGTCTCTTTCAGGAGATAATTGGTAGATTATTTCCATTTCTATTTTACTCCCTGATTCTATAACATCAAGACAGTTTTCCTTGATAATTACTTGGAAGATGATGTCTAGGCTCTTTTTTGTTATAATGACTTTCAGGTAGTTCAATAATGAATTCTTAAATTATCTCTCTTGGATCTATTTTCCAGGTCAATTGTTTTTCTTTTTCTTTTTTTTAATTTAGTTTTTTATTTGTTTTCTTGTTTACATTTTTCATTTTCATTACATTTTTGATTTATGCATTTTCTCCCTGTCTTGCCCCTGCCCCAACCCTAAAACAGCAATCCCACTGTAAAGCCCCACCCCTGCTCTGCTCTCTTATTTTCTTGTAGGACAGGGAGGCTCTCCCTATCCCAACCCCTGTATAGCTTAACTCCTAGTTGCAGTTATTGCAGAACTTTAAATTCTAGATTCTTTCGATTCCTCCCTTGTCACCCACCCTCATTGGAAGGACAATCAGTTCAATAAAGGCTATGGATGTGTGATTATACCGGACAACTTCATAGTGGACATATTGTGGCAGTGATCGTCTGTCTGTCCTTCCTATCCCTCCCCCCACCTTGTTCTGTTCTCTACCCTGTCCCTGTCCATTTACTGAAGTTCATGCTTCCAGCATCCCTCCCCCAGACCCTGCCCTCCCCTCCATCATGCCCCCTCTCATCCCCATGCCCCATACTCTCCTGGGTGACATGATGCCCAGTTTAGAGTTTATGCCATTTCTTCCCTAAGCCAAATTCAATGAGAGTAATTGAAAGTAAAATTGTAATAGTTATCCCTTGCCT
Organism: Pseudocheirus occidentalis; assembly: GCA_028646575.1. Classification (NCBI taxonomy): domain Eukaryota; kingdom Metazoa; phylum Chordata; class Mammalia; order Diprotodontia; family Pseudocheiridae; genus Pseudocheirus; species Pseudocheirus occidentalis. The sequence goes on from CM053594.1 coordinate 334,465,820, forward strand.
ATTCTCTATGGGATGATTAATCCCATTTTGTCTCTC
>CM053594.1:334466355-334487753 GCA_028646575.1 Pseudocheirus occidentalis
TCTGTGAAACTCTGCTTCCAGGGGAGGAAGCTCTGTTCCAAATTGCTGGCGTTTTTCCAACTGCCGGAGCTATTAGGGGGGTGTTGCAAGTCCCCCCAGCTTTGGCTTGCTGAAAGTGCACCCCAGAACCACCACCCAGGACCACGATCCGGATCCAGGCCGCTCAACGCAAGAGTACTTGGCCCTGAACAATCGATTCAGCCCCCCTGCGGAGTCTGCAGGCCAGGGGCTCTGAGGCATCCTGGTGGGCGCCGCGGAGGTTCCAGCAGTTCCCTTCCCCCACTGCTTCCTTGCCCAGGGGGATGATTGGCCGAACTGCTTTACCCCACCAAATTAATTTTCACAGTTTCACTTTCACTAACCGGTCTCTGAGGATTTGAAGATCCCTTAGGCAGGTACTTTAGATTTTCTTTGAAGTAGACTCACGCTTCTGTGGCTTGGGAGACTTAGCTCCTCCAAGCCACCCTGGCTGGGCCCTAGTGTGGCCATGGCTTCGGTTTTGGGCTGGTCAGGTCTCTGCTTCGCTGCGGTGTGAGCTGCCCCTCTCTGGTCCCTGTTCCTCACTCCTTGGCAGATGTGGAGGTGCTGGAAGCTGTAGAACCGCTGCTGACTGGCTGCGGGGCTCGGCTCCAGCTCCTACCCACTGTCCCAGGCCTGGCCTCGGTCTTGGTTTCAGGCTGTTCCAGCCTTCGCTCCCGGCGGCGCTGAGCCCCTGCTGCTGAGCTGCCTTTAGTGAGAGGTGTGTTCTCTGTATTTTTGTGAGTCTGAGAGTCCTAGGCTTTTTCTGGGTTCATATTTTATGGGTGTTTAGGGTGGCGGTGTGGGAGCTGCGGGACCTTGCTGCTTCTACACTGCCATCTTGGCTCCGCCCCCAGGTCAATTGTTTTTCAATGAGATAGTTCATGTTTTCTTCTATTTTTTCATTTTTTTGATTTTGTTTGATTGTTTCTTGATTTCTCATGAAGTCATTAGTTTCTACTTGCTCAATTCTAACTTTTAAGGAATTCTTTTCTTCAGTGAGCTTTTGTACTTCCTTTTCCATTTGGACAATTCTATTTTTTAAGGCATTCTTCTATTCACTGAATTTTTTTGGTCTTTTTTGCCATTTGAGCTATACTGTTTTTTTAAGATGTTATTTTCTTCAGTATTTTTTGGTGTCTCCTTTCTCAAGCTGTTGACTCTTTTTTTCATGATTTTCTTCCCATTTTTTCATCTACCTCTCTTACTTGATTTTAAAAATCCTTTTTGAGCTCTTCTATGGCCTGAGACCAATTCATATTTTTTGGGGGGGGGATGCTTTGAATATAGGAATTTTGATTTTATTGTCTTCTTCTGACTGTATGTTTTGATCTTCCTTATTACCATAGTAACTTTCTACAGTCAGATTTGTTTCTGTTGTTTACTCATTTTTCAGCCCATTTCTTGACTCTTAACTCAATGCTAACATGGGACTCAGCTTTCCAAGTGGAGGGGACACTGTCCCAAGCTTCAGGTTTTTTCCATAGCTGTTTTCAGAGGTAATTCTGGGAACCTGTAAGCTTTTGACTCTTTTCAGGTGGTATAATCTAGGGATAGGTGTGGTTACTATTCTCCTGGTCTGTACACTGGTTTGTTAGTGAACACAAGCACTATTTTCAACCCTGGAACTGTGACCAGGGTCCCTGATCCTCTGTGGCTATAAGTTCTACTATGCTAGTGCTCCTCCTCCATACTGGAACTAAGACCCAGAACTGTGACCCAGGACCACGTATAGGCAATGTAATAGAGTCCTGCCCCTGGTGCCAGCAAAGGGACCCCTGGAAATTTCTTTCTTCCCCCACCCTCACTCAGTGGTATTTTATTTTTTCCCAATTACATGTAAAGATAGTTATAAATATTCATTTTTATGAGATTTTGATTTCAAAATTTTTCTCCCTTCTTCCCTCCCCACTATCTTCCTGAAGACAGCAAGCAATCTGATATAGATTATACATGTGCAATCATATTAAATATATTTCCACATTAGTCATGTTCTGACAGAAGAATCAGAACAAAATGGAAAAAACACAAGAAAAAAACAACAAAACAACAAAAAAGTGAAAACAGTATGCTTTGAGCTGCATTCAGACTCCATAGTTCTTTCTTTAGATGTGGATAGCATTTTCATCATGAGTCTTTTGGAATTTTCTTGGATTGTTGAGAATTGCCTCTATTGCTGAGAAAGGCTAAATCTATTATTGTTGATCATTGCACAGCATTGCTATTACTGTGTACAATGTTCTCCTGGTTCTGCTCACTTCACTCAGCATCAGTTCATGTGAGTCTTTCCAGGTTTTTCTGAAGTTCTCCTGCTCATCATTTTTTATGGAATGATGGTATTCTATTACATTCATGTGCAACTTGTTCAGGCGTTTATCAATTGACGGGCATTCCCTCAATGTCCAACTCCTTGCCACCACAAAAAGACCTGCTATAAATATTTTTCTACATGTGGGTGATTTTTCCTTTTTTATGATCTTTGGACTACACACCTAATAATAGTGTTGCTGGGTCAAAGTATATGCACAGTTTTATAGTCCCTTGGTCATAGTTCCAAACTGCTCTTCAGAATGGTTGAATCACTTCACAGCTCCATCAACAATGCATTAGTATTCCAATAGAAATCTCCTTCTGATCCATTGTCCAATCCCCTTTCCATCTGTGGGCTGATCAGTCTAGAAATGGCCACTGTGTTACTCATTCAGTTGCCCCAGGCCTGTTCCTAGTTTACTGAGGCCTGGTCTGCCCTGACTTGGCCTGTGTTGAACTGTGCTCTACTCTTACCCTGGTGCAACAGACCTTCCTTGCGGACCTTCTAAGTTGTCTTGGGCTGAAAAATTGTTCCACTCCATCTTTTTGTGGGTTCTGTTGCTCTGGAATTTGTTTAGAGTCAGTATTTAAAGATTTTTGGAGGAGTTTGGGGGAAAGTGAGGGAGATTCAGGTGAATCCTTGCCTTTCCCCACCGTCTTGGCTCCACCTTTTGAAGGAAGAACTACTGCCTCTATTTTCTCAATAAAGTAGCAAATGTCGCCTTTTGCCGAGGTGATAGGGATGGAGGTTTAGAAGTACTGAGGAAAGAGGAGAAGGTTCAGAATTTGGAATAGAAAGTCAATCAGGGAACAATAAAAGGATTGCCATGTAGTGATGTAATACGAGAGCAGAAGAAGGTATTTATTGTCTGTGGAGTGACAAGCTTAAGGTACATTGGTATGAGAATACAGGAAGATGTAGGAAGGTAGTTTTCCTCTCGACAGACACCACCTTTGAATCACAAGGAAAAGGGAGCAGTAGCTTGGAGCTTGCTCAGCATATCATGGTGGAATGATTTCATTTGGGTGTATCCTCTAGTATCTAGTGATGACAGAACATGGAGTTTGTGTAGTCCCTTGCCTCCCTCTGGTTCACAGGCATCCAGGAACTCTTACAACTATGGGAGAAGGAATTTATAATATGGCAAATGGATCTTTGGGAGCTCTGCTGAATTCACCTCTTATGACCCTCCCTGGAATCTCATTACAAAATTGTGGAGGATAAGGCTCAATTCGGAATAAGGCTCTGAATGCAGAGCTGACGTTAAAGTTTTATTCTTTGAGTCCCTGGAAGCAAAGCCCTACCCTCTCTCCTATTCTCAGGACGTTTGGTTCACTGAAAAGCAGGATCTACAGTGGCTTTGAGTTCTTTTGGCACCCTGAAGCAGAAGCAAGGATAGATATGGGTCCCCTTCAGATCAGGTCTTCTGTTGATCCACTAGAAATCCCCATATTCAAAGTGTCAAGATGCAACCTTATTTCTGTCATCTAATTAGTAATTTTAATGAGTAATTTTAGCAATGACCAGTCTCCAAATGAAGTGCTGACACTAGATAGGGTGGATTTGAATACATACATACAAAGAAGTTGATTATATACCTTGGGAGAATTGTAAGAGTTTATGACCCCTGAACTTGAGGTCAGAAGAAGAACATTCTTATTCAAAGCATTTACTCTGATAGGTAAAATAATGATTGTACATGTCAGAAACGTTGTAGAAAGCATTATTGGTCAATGGATCTGGTAGTGGGAATGTTCTAGGTGAGGGAAGAATTTGATAAAGGGATTTTTAAAGTTTCCATCTATGTGTATGTCAAAATTAGGGAAAAAAGGATCCTTAGAATTAGCAAAAAAATAAAAGACAGTATTTTTTATTCTTCATAAGTTTCCTAGACAGTTTCAGATCTAGTCGTAGATGTGATTACTGGCACTAAGTGATCTCTGAGGCAAATTACCATGAGATTATAGGTGTCCAGATTGTCATACATCCTTCACAATCCCAGTTTTGCCTAGTGGTCATCTCAAGGACTCATTTGAGTGGCCATGCTTTGTCACTACAGGTCACTTTCCGCACAGATAACAGGGTGGGGACTCCTAGGTCTAATCTCAGTTCTTAGAGGCATTCTGGGGGTACCAGTATGTGAATATTAAGGAAAAGAGCAGGGCCTCAGTTAACTGAATTTACCTTCATCAGATCTGTCAGGTGAAGGTTCAGTTTAGGTTCATGTTGATGTACTTCTTTATTAGGACCTCTACATTATGGCATGGATGTTCCCCATCCTCAAGGCTGATGACAAACAAATCCCATTATTCTATGTGAAACCTCCAGCTTCTGTCTACACATCTACATCAATGGATTTATTATAAAGAATCATCAATTTTCATGAACTGTAGTAATAAGTTTCTCTTCTGTGTCCATTTTATTTTATTTATATGCATGTACGCTGACACAAAATTTAAAATGCTGCACAGAAGGGGATTTTCCTTTTGTTTACCCTCCCCAAAGGTGGTTTGCATCTCAAGAGGATTAAAAAAAATTTAAAGAGACCTTACATTTAAAAGTGAATGGTGGAATAAGATGCTGTTACATGGCTGCCATGTACCTTTTATTTCTGGTCTTTGTTCTGGGGATAGCAGGTGATAGATAGAACCCATAAAGTTTCCCAATCATTTTCTCCCCCACCTCCGTCTTGACAAGTGCACCATTTTCATTTTCATAGTGTGATATAAACTCAGTAAGAGCCTGTGCTATTTTGAGCTAGATTATGGCATAATTGTTACAGGATTAAAAAAAAGACTTTTGATTATGCCATATCTTTATGAATTATTAATTGAGCCACACAACAGTACTGTGCTTGGTGCTAATTGCATGTGGCTAAACCTTCCTAGTCAATTCATCTCAAATTACTTTGCAAGGCTTGGACAACAACACACTCATTTATTTATTGAATAAATAAATAAGTAAATAGGAGAAAATAGAGACTTCACAGCTTATTATTCAGAACACATTTTTATTAATGAACTCATTTTAATAATTATCTTTGTTTGATGCAAGAAGAGAGAAATGGGCAGTATTTCAGCAGAGAAATGCGTAAAAGGGAAAGTGTTCTATGTAGGCCCATGTCCTCTTGGTTATGCAAATAAGTCTTTTGAGAGAAATATTTTTCAGAAAAAACTTTTACAGAGAAAGATATAGTGTTGGAGGTATAATTCAACTTATTTTATGATGAATATTTGTATTAGATTTATATTGTGAATAGTGTTTGCAAGCAAAAGACACAAGGATATATGGGGGTACATATGAAAAAGATAGAATGCAGACCTATAGTCCAAACCAAGAAAATGAATATATTATGGGATTTTCCCCAGAGAAAATCAGGTCCATATGATGGTTAAATCAAAGAGAATAAAATGAGAATGAAATTTGGTGTAACTGGAGAAGACAATCTCCATGTGGAAGAGGTTGGGGAGCCTACTTTTGGAAAGGCAGGATGATAGATATTGGAAGTGTCTTGCCCCCTGATTTGGAGCCTGCTCAGAACATTCTGTAACTCATTCTGGTCAGTTAAACATGTGAGAGGGGCAGTTATGTGGTACAGTGGATAGAATGCCTGGCCTGGAGTGAGGAAAACTTATCTTTCTGAGTTCAAATCCATCCTCAGACTTGTGTGACCCTGCACAGGTTGCTTAACCCTGTTTGCCTCAGTTTCCTCATGTGTAAAATGAGCTGGAGAAGGAAAGGGCAAACCACTCCAATATCTTTGCCAAGAAAACCCTAAAGAGGTCATGAAGAGTCAGACATGATCAAAAATGACTAAGAAACAACAAAAATGGAATGGAGAGATGGGCAATTAGTCGGGTATATAACTGGAAGGCTGATACATTCAAAAGGTACAAATGAGCCAAAGTGAAGTTGGTCTTCATTCCTCCCAAGCTGTGTTTCAGTGAAGAAGGAAGGAACATTGAAAGCCAAGGGTAGGGAGGGTAGAGACATGAACCCTTGGGTTCATGGCCTTGTTGCTTCTGCCTCTCTTCTGCCTCTTCTTTCCTGTGTCCTTGGGATCTGGTTCATGCCCAGAGTGCCTCAGATGACATCTGCACATGAAGGATGCTAGGGAGATGGAGATGGCATCTCCGCATGGAGGACAAGGGGTAAGTGCTTCTGAGAGAACTGTGATAACAAGGAAAGGAAATGCCTTGGCAAGACTATGGAACATAGCTAGATGTTCTGTAACTGGTTTTGATAGGTTTATCACACAGTTGAGAGGAGCCTTTTTTCAATTAACTAGAACTGTCAAAAAACCTTGGCAAACTTTGTCTTTTTCTTTGTTGCATTCATATTTAGGGAGCTTAGTGATAATTTCACTCATAATATCTAGTGAGACCATGTGGTGTGGGTGACTGAGGGATGGTGAGGAATCATAGAACCTTCTTCCCTTTCTGAGGCCAAGTGGCCCCTGAAAAATGATGCCTCTTTTGCTTTTTCATTCATTCTTTTATGTTACAGATGTAGGGAGAGTCTGATCTAGGCTGGGAACACAGACTATAAGAATCCAGGAGTCAGAAGTTAGACCAAGTATTTCCTCTAGCTCAGCATCAGTGCCCTGGGGAATAGGAAATGATTTTTTGTGGTAACCCTTAGGATTGCAGACCCTTCAAAGGATTCACTCAGTAGTTACACTGAATTTGGATATGAACTTGATGGGACTAAGTATATAGGAACTGAGCCAAATTATGAGTCTATTCCTTCCCAGACACTGAGTTGGTATAGAAGGGATTATGCATAAGGGGGATTATGCTTTCAAGGTGCTGGGGGAAATATTAGTATATTTGTTCTTGCTGATGTTACATGGCTAAATGGAACTAGGGTTTACTCATTGGCTCCTAATAAATGTGGGAAAATACAGATGGTATGGATTTGAACCAATGGCAATAGAAAAGAGATACCTCCAAACTTTTCAAGGTATTTGAGAACACTGATGGGGATGTGTAGCAAGCTTGGCCCTGAGAGAGTGGAGCCAAGACATCCATGTTACACTTGAATTGAAGTGAAGGAGATTAGAGATGGCTATGACATTGTCATCTTTTAAAGGTCTTTAAAGGTGAGAATTAACAAAAATCTTCAATGAACTCATCTTTCCAGACTATACTTTAAATGATATTTTATCTTTTATAACAATAAGCATCATTTTAATCTTATCAGCTTTCTGTGAGGAATCTTCAATACACCTCACCTCTTAAATTTTTGCAATTCACGTGAGAAGTAGGAAGTAAACACAAAGCCCATCTAAGCATCCAGAAATTGTTCTGTAAGGTCTGTGAGCTAATACTCTTAACTTTACCTGTGCAAAGACTTTTAGACTCTTCCTCTGAGCATATTTGTTCTTAGTTTTACAATCTTAATGATATATTTTCTTCCACATCAATAATAGATTAGAATATGAAAATTAGGAGGAAAATACGGACTTGTGTAGCAAGAAGTGACAACTGGCAATAAAGGCAGAGGACCAAAAAAATCCAAACCCTATAAAAATCAGAGACAAAAATTCAAATAGCTTTAGGGTCTTTACAACTGGGCAAATAGTTACATAGACTTAATGATCTTGGAGGCATCAGTACTTTAAAACATATCATAATGATTTCAAAGAAGCAGAGTTGCATAGTGGATAGAGGATTGGTCCTTAGAATAAGGATGGCCTGGGTTCAAGTCCACACTCTGACACCTACTGACTGTGTGACCCCTAGGCAAATCACTCAACCTCTCAGTGTTCTAGATAGTTCAAGCTGTAGGCAAGGAGAAGAACTGCACTAATATAGGGAGTTTTCTTATCAAGTGGTTCCCTAGATTGCTACAATCACTTCTCTGGTTAAAAAAAAAATTTAAATGATAAACTACATTTATTTAAAAATAAAGATTTAATTACCTCTAACAGTGGTGATGGTATGGAGTTATTTGGCTGAAGAGGATTTATTGCTCCTCCCTTCATCTGGTCCATGACCAAGTACAACCAGAGCCACCTAGTTTCTCCTTTGAAGCTTTCTTATAGGCAGGGCTTTGCCATTAGTCATTGCTCTCTCCAATATCTTTAACCTGCTTCAGAGGAGAACTATGGCAGAGGAGTCGCCCAATGCAACTTCTGTTCTCTAATCACCAAAACTGTCCTCCCTCCAGAGTTCTGCTGACTCATTCTCTGTCCAAGTTTCTTTTTGGGTCCAAATCCATTTGCTCTTTTCCCTGCTTTGGGGGAGCTACAATAATAATATTTTCGGTTTCCTCTCAAATATGCACCTACAGATCTCAGAAATTAGAGAGAAAATTTCTTTCTCTCTCTCTGTTGCTAACTATATGTCATATTCTTCTTCTCAGCTGTCTTTGAGAAAATGAAATACATACAGACCAGTAATGCATTAGGTTAACCACAATTTTATCTTAATGTCAGCTTTTAGAGATTAGGTAGACGGAAATGCAAAATAGATATTAAAGAAATAGAGACACATTTTGGAATGAATATAACTCTTGGGAGGGAGAGGGGAAGAGAAAGATTGTCACTTTTTTCATTCCCAACTAACAAAAGCAGGATTACATTCTGCCTTCATTTTGAGATTGACTACACCTTAGCATATGGTTAGTAATTAAATTCTCATTTTTTTGTATATGGTCAGATAAATTAAACTTCTCGTAATTCTAGAACACTTCTGATATTCATATTGTTCCAACATTCTTGTTGCTTTCAAAATGAGCAACAACTGTTTAGAACTCTGAGTCAGTAACTATTTCTCTTAGGACTCTGAGCCAAGTTTTCTTTGAACCCTATCTATCCAAATAAGTGAACTAAGTGGATTTAAGCTAGCAACTCTATTTCTCAGAAGTCGACTCAGGTCTCAAACAAGTAAACTATCATTCCTCTACATGAGCAACATCTCACAAGAAGGAAACATGAAAAACAACAGAAAGATTTGTATCTAAAATGCTTTTGTTAGGGCCCCATGAACCTTGATATAGGTATGGGTGACTGAATAGAGAAGAACTCAGGAAGTGTTATTAACTCCATAGCTGCTGCTGAGCTCGTGGCTGGGTCTCTAAAGTCCAAACTCTTTGGTAATATTTACCCCTGAGATCTCAGGATAGTTCAAAGCACACTCTGATATATGAAACTTTCTCAAGGTCATATACATACCAGAGAACACAAACACAGACTCACCAAAATCCATTTGGGAACACCAGATCCCCTCCAGTCACAAGGCTTTGCTGCAAGTCTTTCCTGGCTCTCTCTTGCCAGTCCTATGCTCTAGGGCCCCCTGATTTTTCATTATGTACAGAAAGCCTCAGGTGCCCTTTTGAAGGTTACTAATAGCAGTAGTCAGCCGATTGCAGATGCTGCCTTACTATTCCTGCCTGTGTATTTCTACTGACTTGTCTCCCTGATATGACAAGATTAAAAAAAAAACCAACTCCTGATGCTTAAACAACCTCAGCTATTCATAAAAAAAAAGAAAACAAAAGAAAACAAATCAAAACCTGACTATTCAAAATAATTAATTTCCCCAGGGATTCTGAGGAAATCAGGGTGTCAGAGTAGAAAAGGTTTTCGTCTAAATATGACTGTGTCTGTGTGTACCTGACTAGCTTCCGTTGACTATATCTAAATAAGCAAAATAAAGTATTACCTACTCACATGTATGTTTAGGTAATGCCACCTCTATTAGGAAAAATAACTTCTCTAAAAGTAGAATTGGATACCTTAAGAGGTAGTTGGATCCTCACTCCTTAAATGTCTTCAAGCAGCGTCTGCATGATTACTTGGGTATATGATGGAAAGATTTTTTTTTTCATATATAAATGGGACTAGATGGTTGCTGAGGCCATTTATAGGTGTCAAACTCTGTAAAAATTGTAGGTTGGATTATGTGGTAGGAGGAATATCTACTAGAGTCCCTTACCTTCCTCATTGGTTCCTAATAAATGGGGGAAAATACAGATGGCATGGACTTGAACCAATGGCAATAGAAAAGAGATACCTCCCAACTTTTCAGGGTTTGGAATTGGAGTTGGATTTAAAATATAGTGAAACCATCCTGAAACTTCATTGGCTAAGGGAATGGAAGATTCTGGTCATTGTCATCACTTTCTGGTCACCTGAGTTAAAAAAAGCCATGAAAAAACTCTAGTTCTTCCTCAACCAGTGGATCACGATAGGCGATTTAGAGGCAGAAGCTCTATGCTCAACTGCATCAACTTGTGGTATGCCAAAAAAATATCCATTCCCGGCTATTGTTAAGAAAATCTTTTGTAAACCTTTTGTACCTGTTCAGTGGACTACCAGTATCTCATTTTGTTTGGGTCTCAAACCTAAACTGCCAAAAGACTGTCTTTGTCAGCCCTGACCTGCAATGGGTTATTATGCTGATTTGTCTACAAAGCCCAAATTCAATGGATTATTATCCCTCTATTTTATTTTGCCTGTGTAGACTTAACAGTTTAGTTTGAATCTAGTGGAAATTAATTATCTCTTTTTAAATGATTGTGACCATGAGTCTGTTACAACTCAATAAAAACAGCTTTCTTGAGATAATATTCTATCCCACTATGAAAATATGTTATTTTGTTGTTTTCTGATTTTATATTTTTAAATCAATGAGCTCGATGCTTACAACTAATTTGGTTTTTTAATTAATTAAAAAAAAATTTAAACACCAGTTTGGATTAGTAAGGCTGAAGTGTCAGGTACTTCTATCACCCCTTCTTTCTGTCTGTATAAGTGTCTACTTGTACATCTTGATTATGTATGATTATTTCCCCTAAATTTTCCCAAAAATGTATTCCTTTCCCCTTGTCTTTCCATTCTTCTCTTAAGATAATCAAGACATTACAGAACTACTTCCAGGCCTTGTCTAACTCCTGATGATTGTTGGGTTCAGAGGGGACATTATTGTGTTCAGAGGTTATCATCTCCCAATATTTGAATATAAACAGCTTATCCTTGTTTAGTCCTTTATTATTGTTTATTTATGTTTATCTTTTTGTATTTCTCTTAACTCTTGTGTTTAAATTTCAAAGTTTCTATGCAACTCCGGTCTTTTCATCAGGAATATCCAAAAGTTCTTTATTTCATTAAAGATCTATTTTTTCCTCTTTAGCATTATACTCATGTTTTGTAGGTAAGTTATTGTAATGGCAATCAAAGAAGTACTTAGTGCTTTGTTTCAGCTACTTAAGTATTTAGCACCTTGTTTGAGCTCCTTCTGATTTGTGGTGGGAAGAACTTGCTAATGCAAGAGGAAGGGGAAGAACAGGAAGAAGAACCACAATATAAGGAAGAGCACAGCTGGGACAGAGCAGAACTGAGAAGGGGAATAGTTGTGGTGGCTAGCACTCTGTCTGTTCTGTTGTGTTTGTCATACAGAAGTCCTGGGACCTTATTGGAAGCCCTGAAAGAGGATTTTCTTGTTGACTGTTAACAGAAGTCCTGGAGAAGGGTTTCAGAGGTCCTGGGACTATACTGACAATTTATGTTGAGTTCTCAGACCTTGTTGGTGGGTCTGTGTTGATTTCACAGGCAGATAGTGAATTGATAATGATGCCAGCGATGTGCATGAATGTTGTCTCTGCTCTGTTAAGCTTTGTCTTCCCAGAAACAGAAACTGCAAAGAACTTGAGGTGGACTGGACACTATGAGCTTCAATATGGAATGGGAACTAGATGAGGAACTAGACAAGGAGCTGGACTAGGAATTGGATGAGGAACTGAGAGCTGCCTGCCTGTGAATCCAGGGAGCTGGACCCATAGAAGAAGAACCATAGAATTTGGGAGCCAGCCTTGAGCCAAGATGTTGAGGGTCACAGGCAAGTGGATCTCGGACCCTGATGGCTGAACAAGCCCTCTCAGGTGTCTGGCCTGGATCAGTTTCCCATCCCCCAGGAAAAGCGTGCAAACATACAGGTGTGAGGATTAGGTCCTTGAGATAAGCATGACATTTTACCCCCATGGCCTAGGAACATAGAAGTGTGCAAGGTCCACAGGGGAGGACGATTAAGGAAAAAGGATTATGGCTCTATAAAGCTGTGCCTAGAACAATAAACATTGGCTCTTTACTTTCACCATTAGAGAGTCCTGTCCCCTTTTTTCCCCCTCTAGGCCTCTGGGTCAGTGACTCTCTTTTTTTTTTTTGGAGGGCATTTGGGGTTAGGTGACTTGCCCAAGGTCACACGGCTAGCTTTTTGTGTTAAGTGTCTGAGGCCAGATTTGAACTCAGGTACTCCTGACTCCAGGGCCGGTGCTCTATTCACTGCGCCACCTAGCCGCCCCTGGGTCAGTGACTCTCAATCCTGTTGTGGGACAACAGGTGTCTCCAAAATTGGCTGCCCACACCAAGATGAAAAGACCTCTCCTTGGGTATTTAGTGCTGACTGACAAGATTATGATTTACTGTGATATAGGGGTGGGAGAACTTTGTACTTTGTACCTTGTACCTCTTAAGGATGATTGAGTTAAGAATGGTTGGAAACTAATCTCCAATCAAGAAGAAAGAAGACTTTTTGATTGAGAGATTAAGACAATGTGATCTAGGGGTGGGAAAACTTAGACCTTTGTACTTTGTGTCCATTAAGGAGGATTGCTCATTAAGGATGATTGGGTTCAGGATTTACTGAATGATATCTTTTGTTTAAAACTATGTGGTCACTTTAAGTAAAAAATATGTAGTCACTTTAGTGGTAAGCTGTTATGTTATATCATTGTGAATGCTGTACTTCTGTTTCTGAGAATGTTTTGCATTAGTTAACCACTGAATAGAGAGTTCACAATACTATGTGATCAGAACCTTAGAGCTATTCACAGCAGCATTCCTCTGGAAAGCTGCTTGTGCTTGGCTTTGTACTTATTCTTGGCTGTATCATGTATTTTGCCTTCTGGAATGCTAGATTCCAAGTTCTCTGCTCCTTTACAGTGGTAGCTATTAAATCTGTGGTCATAATTGTAGCTTTTGATAGTTGAATGCTTAGTTTCTGGCTTATTGTCAGTGTTTTTCTTTGACATGTAAGCTCCAGATTTTTGCTTTGATGTTCTTGAGGGTTTTCATTTGGTGGTTTCTTTTAGGAGATAACTGGTAGATTGTTTCCATTTCTACTTTGCCCTCTAGTTCTAAGAGATCTGCACAGTTTTAGAATTTCTTGAAATATGATGTCTAGGCTCTTTTTCTAGTCATGGAATTCAGATGGTCTGATGAGTCTTATTCCTTTTCTCCTATACAGATCTGTTTTCCAAGTCAGTCATTTTTGATATTAAAAACTTTACATTTTCTGTGATCTTTTTCAGTCTTTTGACTTTGTTTTTAATATTTCTTGTTATCTCACGGAGTCATTAGCTTCTATTTGGTACATCTTAATTTTTAGAGAGTTTGTTGCTTGGGCAAAGATACGTATCTCTTGTGCCAAATTACTAATCATCCATCCAATTCTTTCTTTCATAGTTTTCATTTCTTTTACAATTTTTTCCTCAAGTTCGCTCATTTTATTTATAAAAGACATTAATAAAAAACCCTTGGTAGATCTTTTCTAGAAATTCATATTAAGTGTCTATCTAAGCTATGCTTTTCTCTGCAGCTTTACAGTATATGATTTGGAATGATTTTCTTCTCCTGGGTTTGTATCTTGAACTTCCCTGATACCAAAAGAGCTCTTTATTGTGTCATTCTTTTTTGTTGTTGTTGTTTGCCCATTCTTCCAGTCTGCTTCCTGATTTTAGAGTTGGTGTTATGACTAGGCTTTGTGGCACTTCTAGAGGGAAGGTTTGAGCCGGTCCTGTTGCTGCTTTCTTGAGGATTGCTTATTCCAGGATCTCAGAGACTGGGGACCTATAAACATATAGTGTTCACAGAGTGGTCTGATTTAAGGAAAAGTCAGATTACTGCTTCCCCCCCTAAGGCTTGGTCTGAGCCCTGGGTTTCTGTTTGAGCAACCAAAGAATGCAGTTGGACTCAGCCTCTGTTAGCCATCTGGAAAGTTCTATTGGCTTACGTTGAGAGAATTGTAGTTTCTCTTTTGGTCTGAGATTCCTACTTTGGTTATTCTTCCACAGGCTGGCTTAGATGTTGGAACTGAGATCCTGTTCTGCTTCTGAGATCTGATCCACACTGCTGCTACTTGCTTCTGAAATTCCTCCTTTCTATGTGCATCAATTTACTACTCACAAACTTCCTACCTGGTAATACCACCCCCATGTACAGGTACCCTTTTCAGTATGCCCTGGATATGTGACCCAGAACTAGGAAGTGGACAACAAAGTAGCCAGTTGGCAACTGCCCCTATTGTGGTGCACTGGTCTGGGTCTAGGACTTCACTGATCTGGAACCTCCTTTTGTCCTGGTTCACGGCCTAACCCAAGGGCACTGGATTGTACAGTCCAGTTGGGAGCACACAGTTGTAGTTGGCCCAATCTCACCCCCAGTTTCTGCAGATTGCTGCTTTCTTTATTTCCCTTTATTAATCTGGGTCATTCAAATGACTTACTGTGACTTTTTGGGAGTATTTCCCCATCAGAACTTGTCCTGGTGCATTTCCTAGATCTGTTTGGGGGAATTTTGTGGAAGAGAGATGTGCTTTACTTCTTCTTCCTACTTTACCATCTTGGCTCTGCCTCCAACCCTTCTCCCTCCACTCCAAATCCACAATTTTGAAATTCTGAGGGTCAGCATGGAAGAGTGGGCTGGGTTTGGAGACAGGAAGATCTTAGTTCAAATCTTGTCTCTGAATTCTACTAGATTTATGACCACGAACCAATTATTTAACTTCTTTTTCCTCATCTATAAAATAGAATTGTAATAGATGACCTCTGAGAAAATTTATGACCTTATGATCCTCTCTATTATATTATAACCTCGCACTCTTCTGTTATCTTCAGTTTAGCCTCCAGTCAGTGAACCAGCCTGGTTTCCCAGTCTTTCAGTCTTACTCTAGTCTCACTTTCTTCCCTTTGAAATCTTAATGCCCTAGTTAATTAGTTCAACTTTATACTCTGGAACCCCTTGCTCATGTGTCCTCACACTGTAACTCTACTCAAGGAATACCTTTCCAAACCCTAACTCTGAATTATCCTCACCACTAGTATTCTATGTACCTTTGGTACACTACTGAAGAAAGTTACAGAATTATGACACCTGAGTCAAATTTATATTATCTTATATTATTATTACTATTAGATAATAATCTAATTCAGTTGTATTCCTACTGTTTCATATCAACTTTTTAATTTATTTCTATTCACTCTGTTTTGTTCTCACCAAATTAATAATCCCAAACATTCACTTTTCTCCTTAGTTCACATATCCTATCATTGACTCTTCTTTCTGAATTCATAGGAGATCTTAATAGGAGACCATATTTTATTAAGAATATTTATATTTTCTTTAGAATATTTATATTATCTGTTATAAATTCCTTTGTCTCCACAAATTTATACTTCAAATTCTATCAAAATTATTCCTTGACCTCTTCTCTTTTGCTCCAGTATTGTAGGAAAAATTCATTCCTCTCCTTGTCAAGGTCAGTTCTTTGGTCTTATGTCCCAAGGGATTACTTCTGCCTTGGATTCTGTCACCTTCCATTTCCTCCAGCAACTTGCCCTTGCACTTATTTACTTATTTTCTAATCTCCAATCTTTCTCTATACATTGACTTTCTTTACCTGCCTACAAACATATGTAGATCTCCCCTATATTTTTTAAAAAATCACTTTGTTGTATTTACTTGAGCAATCAGACAATTGCTGTCTTCTCTGTCATAGTCAAACCTCTAGAAATAGCTGAGTTACATGAGTTACCTTCATTTTATCACCTCCTATTCTCTTTTTGTGCCTTATAATATAGCTTCCATAATATCTACTTGATTGCCTTTGTTCTCTCCAAGGTTACAGAATCACTGAATTGCTAAATCAGTTGGCCTCTCTCAGTATTTATCCTTCTTGCAGTATTTACTGTTGATCATTTTCTGGATACTTCCCTTGGGGTTTCATGACACTGTCCAACCTAGTTCTCCCTCTACTTGCCTGACCAATCCTTTTCTGTATTCTTTGATGAATCATTATTCATGCCCCCTCCCCTGAACCATAAGATGTATCCCATGAAATATCCTCTTCCTGGTCCCACTTTTTTCATTTTTTTCATTGTCTCTCTTGAAGAGCTCATAAAATACTATAGGGACCACTATTATTTCTATGTAAATTATTCTCAAATCTACATAGCTAGCCTTCCTCTCCTTCTGAGTTCCAGTATTTCTTTACATACCACCTGTTAGACATTTCCACTTGAATGCCCCCATAGTCATCCCAAACTCAAAATGACTAAAATAGATTCACCACCTTTTCCGTCAGAACCCAACTTTCCTCCTGTTTACAGGTTCACAACCCCTGTGCCATCTTTGGTTCTAAACTCCCCCCCACTACCTGTATCCAATCTGTTGCAAAGTCTTATAGATCCTACCTCTACGACATCTTTACCTTCATCATCTCTTCCCCATCTACAGTCACACCCCTAGTTTAGCCTTTATCAGCTTTCTCTTGGACTATTGGAAACCTTACTGAGCTTCCTGCTTCAAGTTTCTGCACCCTCTCTGATTTATCCTTTATGTGGTTGCTAAATTGATATTTCTAAAGTATAGGTCACTTCCCCACTTAAGAAACTTCAGGGGCTCCCTGTTACACTTAGGATTAAATGAAAACTCCTTTGTTTGTCATTTAAAGCCTTTCATGATTTATCTCCAGCCTGCCTTTTCATATTGATTTCATGTTAGTTGTCCTCACACAATCTATATTCCAGTGCAACTTGATTATTAGTTGTTCCACCTACATGACATTCCCTCTACCCCTGGGTCCTTGTACAGGCTGTCTTGCTGTTCCTCTTCACTTCTGCTTTTTGGAGGGCAATTGGGGTTAAGTGACTTGCCCAAGGTCACACAGCTGGTAAATGCTAAGTGTCTGAGGCCGGATTTGAACTCAGGTTCTCCTGACTCCAGGGCCAGTGCTCTGTTCACTGCGTCACCCAGCCGCCCCCACATTTTATAATTTTTAAAAATAAAAGAAAGAGGGTTGTGGGATAAATGCATGGAGAAAGGAAATGGAATAGCCTGTATGAGATACAGTGAGAAGCTGAATTTGGCTGGAATGTAGCTTGTGGAAAGGGGAGCATCACAGAATCTGGCTGGAAAGATAGTCTGGAGTTAGGGAGGAAACAGGAGGTTTCTGTTTTATGGGAGAGATAGTGAGGAGCCTTTGTATCAATTAATCAACAAACATCTATTCAATGCCTCTGTATGTTAGGCCCTGTGCTAAATGCAGCTACAAAGATAAAAGTGAAAACGTCTCTGTTCAGAAGCAACTACTTTCTATTGGGTCAGATGCCATCTGTGTGTGTGTGTGTGTGTGTATAAGGTAAATATAAAGTGTATATATATATATATATATATATATATGTGTGTGTGTGTGTGTGCATGTGTATAGATATATACACACATATGGTATAATATGGTATGTGTGTATAAGGTAAATATAAGGTATATATATATGTGTGTGTGTATATATATATATACACATATGGTATGGTATGTGTGTATAAGGTAAATATAAGGTGTATATATATGTGTGTGTGTATATATACACATGTGGTATAGATAAGGTGTGTGTGTATAAGGTAATATAAGGTATATATATATGTACATGTATACATATATGGCACATATAAGGTGTGTGTATAAGGTAAACATAAGGTGTATATATATGTGTGTGTGTGTCTACATGTATACATATATGGTATATATAAGGTGTGTATGTATAAGGTAAATATAAAGTGTATGTGTGTGTATGTATGTATGTGTGTATATATATATATATATATAGTATATGTATGGTGTGTGTGTATAAGGCAAATATAATGTATATGTGTGTAAATGTATACATATATGGTATGTATAAGGTGTGTTTGTGTATAAGGTAAATATAAGGTATATGTGTGTGTACATGTATACATATATGGTATATACAAGGTGTGTGTATAAGGTAAATATAAGTTATATATGTGTACATGTATGCATATATGGTATATATAAGGTGTGTGTATAAGATAAATATAAGGTGCATATGTGTGTATACACATACATACACATATATATATGTATGGTGTGTGTATAAGGTAAATATAAGGTGTATACATATGTGTACATGTATACACAGATGGTATACACAAGGCAAATATAAGGTGTATATATGTGTATATAGATACATATATGGTATATGTATGGTGTGTATAAGGTAAATATAAGGTGTATACATATGTATATATACATATATGGTATATGTATGGTGTGTGTATAAGGCAAACATAAGGTGTATATATATATGTGTGTGTGTGTGTGTATACACACACACATATGGTTATATATGGTATGTGTGCATAAGGTGTAAAAATGTGTGTGTATATATTCCAGTGTATACACACACACACAGACACACGGTATATGCATGGTGTGTGTGTGTGTGTGTGTGTATAAGGTAAATATAAGGCATATACATATATGTGTGTATATGGTATATACATATGGGGCACACATATATGTATATACATATATGATAAATGCATGGTGTGTGTGTATAAGGCAAATATAAGGTGTATATGTGTGTGTGTGTATATACACACACATATGGTTATATATGGTATGTGTGTATAAGGTGTAAAAATGTGTGTGTATATAAGGTAAATATAAGGTATATACATATATGTGTGTATATGGTATATACATATGGGGCCCATATATATGTATATACTTATATGATAAATGCATGGTGTGCATGTATAAGGTAAATATAAGGTGTATATATGTGTATATACATACATATGTGATATATGTATGGTGTGTGTATAAGGTAAATATAAGATGTGTATATATACACACATATGGTATGTATGGTGTGTATGTGTATAAGGTAAATATAAGGTGAATATATATGTTTATATATGGTATATGTAAGGTATGTGTGTGTATAAGGTAAATATAAGGTATATATGTGTGTGTATATATACATACTTATACACAAACTTATATACACACCATACATATCCCATATGTGTGTGTATATATACACACACACACACATATGGTGTGTGTATATATATATGGTGTGTATGTATAAGGTAAATATAAGTGTGTGTGTGTGTGTGTGTATGGTATATATACAAAGTGGACAAATAATAGCCTGAGAGATGATACCATCAGAGGCTGAACAGATCATTTAATGCCTCCCCTGAACTGAATCTTGAAGAAAGCCAGGAATTCTAAGAGGCAGAAATGATGAGAAAGGATAGTCCAGGCATGGCAGACACAAAAACATAGAGATGGAGTGGGGAGAGATTTTAGGAAGGGAGAACAATTAGGCTAATGCAATTGTCCAGGTGAGGAGTAAGGAGGACCTGAGCTAGGGTGGTAACTATGTGAGGAGAGAGAAGGGCACATTAATGAGAAATGTTGCAGAGATCAAAATGACAAGATTTGGTAAATGATTGAATTTGTGGGGTGAGAAAGAGTGCAGAATCAAAGATAACATTAAGGTTATGAACTGGTTACCTGGAAGGATTGTGGTACCCTTGGGAGTAAAATTTGACAAAAGGTGAATGCAAAGATAATGAGTTCTCTCTGGGACATGCTGACTTTGAGATGCTGCAGATAGGGCAAGAAAAATGAAGATTTTTTAAAAAATTAAAAAAATGAAGATTTTGAAAAATGCTGTTAGATTTGACAATTCAGAGATCATTGGTAATTTTGTACAGAACAGTTTCAATGGAGTGATGACATTGCAGAGGGTATAAAAGAGAGAATGAAGGCAATAAATACAGATTTTTCAAGGAGGTAAGCTGAGCATATTAGCCAGTAGAATCTAGTGAGAGCTTTATAAGGATGAGGGAGACTTTTGTATGTTTATAGGTAACAGAAAAAGATCTAGTACTCAGGGAGACAGTGAAGATTGCAGAGGGTGGTGTATTAGTGAAAGCAATCTTGTAGAGCAACTGAACAAAGATGGCATCAAGGGTATTCATAAAGGGGTGGGTTGTGACAAGCAGAGGGGCTACTTCATTAGAGACTGGTATAGAAAATAATGGGTGATGATGTCATGAGAATATGAGGTGACAGGTGAAGTATGAAAAGGGAGCTCATGGCAAATGATCTCTGTATTTCTGGTACAATATGAAGTGCGTTCCATGGTTGAGAGGGTGGAAAGAAAGTATATTGTGGAGGGCTTGAACAGGCAATAAAAGGTTTAAACTAGCTGATGTGGTTAATGGAATAAAGAATCAATTAAGGAAGAACAGAAGGATTGCTTTGCTGTAGTGAGGACCCACTTGAGATTAGATTTTAAAAAATTGTAGTGAATATAGGCTACCTAATGGTGTGACTTCGTCTAACTTTGTTCTGTAGCCTATGAGTGGGAATGAATGAAGCAGATTGTGGGATCAACTTGACTTTATTCTCAATCTCTATTTCCTTTGCTGTTTTTCCTACATGTGCTTCCTTTTCTGCTTTATTCCTTTTCTCAGTTTTTGCCTCCTAAGGTAATGCCTAAGTTCCTTCACCAGGCCTCCTAGTGGTCTTTTTAAAAAAATTTTTTTAAAATTTATTTTCTTGTTTACATCATTCATTTTCATTACATTTTTGAATTACAAATTTTCTTCCTGTCTTTCCCCTGCCCCAACCCTAAAACAGCAATTGCACTGAAAAGCCCCTCCCCTGCTCTGCTCTCTTACTTTCTGGTAGGGCAGGGAAGGGCTCCCTATCTCAGCCCCTGTATATCTTAATTCCTAGTTGCAGGTATTGCAGAACTTTAAATTCTAGATTCTTTCGATTCCTCCCTTGTCACCCACCCCCACTGGAAGGACAATCACTTGAATACAGGCTGTGGATGTGTGATTATATAGGACATCTTCATAGTGGACATATTGTGACAGTGATCATCTGTCTCTCCTTCCTATCCCTCCCCCTCTTGTTCTGTTCTCTAGCCTGTCGCTGTTCCTTTACTGAAGTGTGTGCTTCCAG
>CM053594.1:334488253-334508426 GCA_028646575.1 Pseudocheirus occidentalis
AGTAAGAGAGCAGAGCAGGAGAGGGGCTTTACAGTGGGATTGCTGTTTTGGGGTTGGGGCGGGGGCAAGACGGGGAGAAAATTTGTAATTTAAAAATGTAATGAAAATGAATGATGTAAACAAGAAAACAAATTTTAAAAAATGATAGTGCTAGGGGAAAAAAAAGGAGAGAACATTGGTGACCTCAAAAAGAGAAGTTTGTTTTTCATTGATCGAGATGAAAATCAGATTGCAAGAAGTGAGAGGGAAGTGAAAAGGTGGAGCTAATAAATATAAAAAGAATTTTCTATAAGCTTGGATATGAAAAGGAAGAGAGGGATAACTTGAGGTAATTGCTGAATCAAGTGAAGGTTTTTAAAATAATCAATACATCAATATTTATTCACGGCTTTGTATGTTCCAGGGAATGTAGTAGGAACTTGAGGAATGTTTTTAAGGATGGTGGAGATTTGGGTATATTTGAAGGGAGACTAGAAGGAAATAGTATATGACCTGAATGAAAACTAGGGAGAGAGAAGAGATAATTAAAGGAGCAAGCTCCTAGAGGGATGCATTTAAATGTACAGTAAAAGGGTTGGCATAGGCAAAAAGAAAGGCCGTTTCATCTTCCGAGATTAGAGCAAAAGAGGGGAGATGATGGTGGGATGATCTGAAGTATAGATTTGGAGAGAGAAGTAAGTTTGCAGAAGATAATCTCAGCTTATCCAACTAAGTATAAGTTATGGCTCTATGCTGAGAGGGAGCAGTTACTGTTGGAAAGATCAAGCATATACCAAAATATTAGAAGTGAATGTAAGTCAGTACCTCAAGGAGAGAAGACAAGACTTGGAACAATGTGTAATGGACAGCCAATCAGTAAAAAATAAAAGGATGGGCAGTTAGGTGACCCAGAGCATCAGGTCTGCAGTCAGGAAGACCAGAGTTCAAATCTGACCTCAGACACTTACGAGCTATATGACCATGGGCAAGTCATTTAACCCTATTTGCCTCAGTTTCCCCACTTGTAAAATGAGCTGGAGAAGGAAACTGCAAACCACTCCAGTATATTTGCCAAGAAAACCCCACGGGGCCACAAAGTCAGAGACAATTAAACAACAAATTCATCAGTGGGGTCTCAGCTGAGATTGGAAAAAATCTTTTTGTTGGGGACCCAATTGTGTGTGATTTCTTCCATCGCTGTTCAGCAGTGCTTGAGAAGGAGTGAATAAGGCAGGTGGTGAGAATTAATCCAGGACTGGGGTTTAGAGAGAGATAAGCAACAATAAGACAAGGAGGCAAGGACTCAAGGCTGCAGAATAGCATAAAGATACTGATTACCCATAGGGTCAAGATTTTGAAGGGAGGCAGGTGGAAGCAGAGGAGGGATGATGACCTGGAACAGCAGGGAGGGGTAGAGAGACTAGAGGTAGGAGACGTAAAACCTGTCAGAGATTGAAGGATAGTCCCAAAGAGAATGACCTCTCTCTAGAGATGGAGACTTCCTAAATCCCCCAGGCTGAAGAAGGGATTAAATAATAACCCCCCTCTCATTTTCTCTTGAGCCTCAGCTAAACAAGAGTGTAACAATTCTCTCCTGATCTTTCCCTTCATTGTCCCCCCCCAAAACCCTTTATCTGTGCCTTCCCTTCCCCCAGAACTGTTATTTTTCAAATGATGACACCTGAATTCTAATTCACAAAGCATTGATTCTATCCTTTTTTTAAGTTACATTTTTATGACATTTGAAGTTTGACCCAAAATGCCAGTGCCTTCTTTTTTGTTTTAACAGTCCCTCTGTGATTTTTAAAAGTATCTTTCTCTTGTCATACAAGCCTAAAAATATTGATTTGATTCAAAATATTGATTTTTCCCTTCTTTTAAAAACATGCTTGCTTGTTATTACTGTCCCCTCCTCAGCTCAATTCCTTGAAAAAGATATTTACAAGTGCCTCCACTTCCTCCACTTTTGCTGTCTACACTCCGCAAACTTGTTTCTGAAACTCATCTTCCAGCTGAAACTACTCTTTCCAAAATTACTAGTGATCTCTTAATTGCCAAATCTAATGGCCTTTCCTCAGTCCTTATCCTTGATCTCTTTGAAGCATTTGACACTGTTGACCACCTTTTCTTCCTAGATACTCCCCCTTTTGTAGGTTTCCATGACTCTGCTCTCCTTTCATTCTCCTCCTACCTTACCTAACCATTCATCCTCAGTCTCCTTTTTGGATCATCACTAAGACTCTGTCCTGGGAGCTTTCTCTTTTCACTCTATACTCTTGCTTATTGACCTCATCCAAAGTTACCATGCATCTACTTTATATGCATAGTGCATATGCCTATTAGGTATATATTATTTCCTGAATTAAAATCTTAGATCCTCTAAGACAAAGGCTATTTTTTTTCTTTTTCTTTGTATCTTCAGTGCTTAAAACCATGCTGGGCACATAGTAAATGCTTAATACAGGTCCATTGATTGCCACATGCCTTGCTCAACCCCTTTTCTATTAAAATAATATTTAAAAGTCATCCCTTTTATAGAAATTCCATTTTTTCTTCATTTATCAAGTTCAGATTTGTGGATGTTTTATTTGGGGGTGGTTTTCAAAATATCATATCCCAATTTCTCCTTGGATTTCTCATAAACAACTGATAGTCTTGTAGAGTTTGACTTTATTTTTTTATATATAAAGTCATTTCTTCTGGAAGCCAGCAGTATTTGCTATTTGTGTTGAAATTTTGTATTTATGAAACTGGACAAGTCTATATGATAAAACAGTACTAAAAATCCATATTTTTACCATTGCTTTTTTTTTTGCTTTGCCTAACTGTAAACTTCTTTCTCACATTAGTCAATGGATTCTATTTATCTAAACTGCCTCTCTCTCCATGACTTCTAGGTAATATTTCAGTATGATTTCCTTAAGTATAGCATTCATGAGTTTTCTTTGTTGTGCCTCTCTGGAAGGACTATATTTCTTGAATTATCTTCATCTCTGTCTTAGAGTTCTGTTTCCTTGCTTGAAAGAGGTCGGCAAAGTTGTTTCACTCATTTTGTCTTTTGATTGTGTTCAATTAATTTTCCTTCTGCTTTTATATTTTATGCTCAAAATCTGCAATTTTCTTTTTTGTAGAATCAGTTTTGAGAGCTTTTCAGTCAGTTGCTCTAAATTTTCTATCCTCTCATTTGTATTATTCATTTCTTCTTTGATAGATCAAATTTTGTGCTAAATCCCTCCCTTATTTCTTTTATTTCTTCTTTTATTGTACTTCTGAATTATTTTGGAGGATCTCGTAGTTGTTTCAGTGCCATTTCTGGGAATCTGTTTTTCCTTCCTGAGGGGCTTCCTTGTCTCTAAAGTATTTATAAATTATGTTGGTTCCTTTTCTTGTTTTTTAGCTTATTCTTTATCTGACTCTTTACTGGATTATCTGTGATGACCTTCTTTAGAGGAATTCTTTCATTTATTCTTTTTTCTGTTGGTTATGACTCCTTTATGATGGTGATGTTGCTTGTCACTTTACAATGATGGATGGGATCTGAACTTAACTGCAAGTCAAGACATCAATGGTGATACCATTCATCCTTTTCAAAAATTAAGGACAGAAAAAGAGAAGAAAAGAAAAGAAATTGAAGGACAAACAACAGCAGCAGTAACAACACAACATCTCTCAGTCGTTTTCCCAGAAATCTGCTTCCTTCTTTCTCCTGGAATTTTTATTTTTTCTTTTCTTAAGTTTCTATTATGTCTTTTTAACTGTTTATGAGTGTTAAATAAAGTCTGGGTTTATACCCACCATCTTGTTCATCTTTCCTAACATAGGACACTTGCATGGTTTTAAAACAGCCCTGTGATCTGTCCTGCACTTCTGAGGTTCCCCCCCACACCATATCTCCCTCAGCCTGATTGCCACTCCCTTTGGAGCACAAAGACAGTGTCTTTTAAGGAGTGGGTAGCCTTTGGCTGAATCCCTCCCTAAAGACTCTGAAACACACACACACACACACACACACACACACACACACACACACCAAGAAAAAAATACAGATATTTTCCTGAAAGCACACAGAGTTTGGTGCAGTGTCCATTGCTTAGGTCATTAACAAATGCTGGCTGCCGAGGAGTCTGTCTGCTGGTGAGTCTCTACCAACTCCAATCCATCATTCAGCTTTATTGTTGTTGCTGTTCAGTCGTGTCCGACTCTTCATGACCTCATTTGGGATTTTCTTGGCAAAGATACTGGAGTGGTTTGCCATTTCCTTCTCCAGCTCATTTTAGAGATGAGGAAACTGAGGCAAAGAGGATTAAGTGACATAGCTAGTATGTGTCTGAGGCCAGATTTGAACTCAAGAAAATAAGTCCTTCTGACTCCAGGCCAGATACTCTACACTACACCACCTAACTGACCGTCATTCAGCTACCAAAGTGATTTTCCTAAAGTTGCAGGTCCAACCAAGTCACCCATCTCCACAACAATGTCCAGTGACCCCCTTTTCCCTTCAGGCAAAATACAAAATCTCGTTTTGGGCATTTGAAGCTCAGCCCCTAAGGAGGCTAAGGCCTCCTTAGACCTTAATCTTCTTCACATATTCTTGCATCCGATGATGCTGTCCTCCTTGCCGTTCTGAGAACAAGACACCGAATTTCTCAACTCTGGACATTTTCTCTGTCTCCCGTTACTGTAATGCTCTCCTTCCTCATCTTCTACCTACTGACTTTTCTGGCTTCCTTTAAATCCCAACTCAAATCCCATCTTCTATAAGAAGCCTTTCCTAAGCCCTTTTAATTCTAGTGCCTTTCTTCTCACCTCTTATTTATCCTATATATATAGTTTGTTTTTACGTATTTGTTTACTGGTTGTCTGCCTCATTAGATTGTGCTCTCCTTGAAGTCAGAGATGGTCATTTGCCTCTTTTTGTATTCCCAGAGCTTAGCACTGTACTCTCACATATTTGGTGCTTAAGAAATATTTGTTGACTAGCTAGTGCCAAATATGGCATTATAAGCCTAAGATGCAATCCCCTTTTTATTTTATTTTATTTTGCAGAATTTACCTTTGGGGGAATTGTATACCCTCTTGCCTCCTTGTTTTCATTAATTTGGTGCATTTCTTATTGTTCAAACATGGAGAGTAGATCGACATTAGAGAAAACCATTCACAGTCATGTTGGCCTCACTGCACCTACTGTGTCATTTTACCTAAGTCTGACAAACTTCTACAAGAGAATATGTTCAAACATAAAACTACATTCTTATAGACTATATAAAAGAAAAGCAAGTAGATTTACATAGATAAAGAACACATTTTGTTATCTATTTTCCTGGACATTGTTTGAGAGTCTGACTAGGGAGAAAAACAAGATAGGCAAGCTATCAGTCAACCCCAAAAGGCAGAGGTTCCTGAACAAATGGGTGGACCCTCTTTAAGACAAGTGATCCATTTTTTTTATGTAGCCTAACTTTTCCTACAAACTGACATCTGTGCTAATTTTGATAAAAAGAACTTCACACCTTGAAAACAAGACAATCACTTAAGGCAATTGCATCTTGGGACTAAAGGACCATTGTCATTTTTATCTCAACATAAACCTTCACCTCAGACCTTAGATGGCTTGCTTTGATCTTTCTTCCTTCAAGTGGCTATGAGTCAGTTTCTATGTTTGTTCTGTGAAGTTCTGTGATAAATGTGTGTATAGTGTAGTAGATACAGTTTCTCACTTAGAAATTCATAAATTAATAAATCTAATATTTTCAGTAATGAAAATATTTATGAGTTTGCAGGACAAAACATCTGTCCTTCACAGTATGATCCAAATTTGAGTGATATTCTTTAGGACCATCGTTAGAACTGAATAAAATTGCCCTCAGTTAGCCGGATAAAGCATTTATTGGGTACTTACTATTTTCAGGAACTGTTCTAACCACAGTTATGGAATAAGAAATGTAAGTGCATTAAATCTATAAATCAATCAGAAAAGGCAAATGTCATGTTTACCAATAGCCCACAAGAAGGTGATACCATTGTAGATTTCCTGATGTGTAATTTGCCTGTGTGCAAGTGTTTCATTAAATTCATCATGCATATGCTATTGACTGTAAAAGGCCCGTCTAGCATTTCAATTTGAACCAGATCACTTGAAACCTTTAATACATCTGAGCCCCAATTAAATGGAGATAGTTGTGCCAATTCCTTCTCCACCTACCCCTGACTTTCCCCCTAAAATCTTGGTCAGCTTAAATACATCTGTTCCTGGACTGTGGAATATGTGACTGACTTAGGTAGCAGGGGAAGAATTACTGGCTTAACACAGCTGCAGCCTTGTAGGGAACTCTTTGTGTGGTCCTGGGAGAGGAACGTTCCTGCAGTCTCCACAGCTGTGCTCCAAGTGTAGGAAGGGGGAGGTGAGCCTCCCAGAGATTTCTCTTCTGTGTGCTCCCCTTTCTGAACAAGGAAGGGTTCGAAAACAGACTGCACTGAAAAGTTCAAAGGCCACTTTATTCCCACTGGGCTAAAGAAAAGGGGGGTTTATGGTGAAGGGCGAAGCAGTTGCTACTCTCAGGTTCCCGAGAAAGAAAAAGCCAGTAAATGAATGAATTATTCATTTGGAGGCTCTGTACTAGGCTGATAACTTTTTTTGAATCAAAACTGAATGTATGGAGATATGAGATGCATGATTTTCTTTTCTTGATGCGTCCTGGCTTTATGACTAAGTCTATTTCTATATCACATAAGAAGTGACTTCTATGAAACTCTGGGGGCTGCTAGAGAAGAGAGTAAGGGCAGCATTTCATTTTTTACTCCCTGATAATTAACTTTATTTTAATGCATATAGGATACAGCCATTTGAAGATCACCAGAGTTGCCGGAATGCATAAATGATGATGAGGCATTTGTATGAAAATAGTTCAGGCAAAGTACAGGATTTTGTGTTTCTCTACCCATTCATGATTTATTTTAAGCAGTTTTAACTAGAGAAGAATTCTGCAACCTGTCTCAAAATCATAGCCAGCTCATACTTGTCTTTCCCAAGCAAAACAAGCCTCCAAGTTAAACAACAGAATTTTGATTCAGAGGGTAGAAGCCACATTGGCTTTTAGCTCCATACTTTGACAGTTTATAACAACATGTAGGCTTAAAGGGTGATTTCAAACTTATCCAAAATAGACTGCTTTGAATTTTAATTTGGAAATCCTCCTAAAAATTCCATGGCTTCCAGATTCCACTTGCTCTTAGAATATGACTGATCAGCATGTTCTCCACCCCCATCCCCTGAGAATCAAAGGCCCTAATGTACAAGGTCAGCTGCATTTCAAAAGAAGAGAAGGGGAAAAAAACCTAAAATATTTTCTAAAATGTCCTAAATTATTTTAAGTTGCTTTCACCTGTGCTTGGGTTACTTTAAACTTAATTTATTTTCCAGATTTAGATTGACTGAATCCAAACCAGTTTATCGATCATTGGCCTAAGGATGGCTAACTATAACCATCATCAAAGTTTTAAGTCAGGACTTAAACTGATAATAATAGCAGCATATATATATATAGTGTTTGAAGGTTTGAGAACTGCTGTACACATGATACCTCATTTAATCTTCCCAGAAATCCTGGTAGATGCTACTATTCTCTCCATTTTACAAATGAGGAAACTGAGGCTGAGAACGGTTAAGTGACTTGCACAGGATCATTCAGCCAGTAAGTATCTGAAGCTGGATTTGCTCTCAGGTCTTTCTCACTGCAGGTCCAGTGCTCTTGCTTTCCAGCCACCTCATAAAACTGAGATGATTTGTTTTGGAATCGGCAAGCATTTTTTTTAGTCCCTACTATGTGCCAGGAATTGTTCTAGGTTTTGGAGGATCAAGTACAAAAGAGAGACAGTCCTTTGAATTTTTGCTTCTGTCCTGTTGGAAAAGAATGTATGCATAAATAAGTATATGCCACACACAATCAATGCAAATTCGAGGGAGAAACCCTAACAGCTGGCAGGATCAGGGAAGACTTCATATAGAAGGTATCATTGTGCACTTTGGAAAACACCAAATTGTTTCTATAGAGGTAATCGGTATTGTTTTCAGCTGTAGATGAAAATAAGTGTATATCATTTTCTAGTTCTGTTCTACATGTTCACTATATTTTCTTTTCCATTTTTTTTCTTCCAGAGACTCTGCACCTATTTTCATAAAAGTTATAGTTGGAAAAAATCTCTCGCATGCATTACTGAGAAGAATACATTTCAGTATGCAATTTTAAGTTGTCACTGAATTAAATATTGCAAATGTTTGGTAGTCTCATGATACCTTGTATTAAAAGCAATACTAACATATAAAGGCATCCATGTTGGGATATTTAATTGTGCACTATACTATTCTATGGTGTAAAATACGAAATGAGCTTAAAAAAAAGAAGGCTGAAGCTTCAATACTTCCCAGTGTTTGGAGGGGATAGCCAGCACCAGAGACAGAGACAGAGACAGAGAGAGAGAGGTCATCTTCATATTCTTTCTGTCTATGGCTCTTTATTTTGTCTGCTAGATAAAGTAAGGGATTTATCTGCTAGATAAAGTAAGGGATAATTATCACCAGCAAGGAGGTATTCACACACAAAAAAGAAACCTAAAACTAAACTCCTTGTTGCTGTATCAAATATAAAAGAAGACGGGTGGTTTCAGTTTTGTTTTGTGTTTATTATTTATAGCACCTAACACAATGTCTGACAAAGATTGTTCAGTTTTTCAGTCTTGTCTGACTCTTCAAGACCTTCCAAGGGGTTTTCTGGGCAGAGATACTGGAACAGTTTGCCATTTCCTTCTCTAGTAGATTGGGAAAACCGAAGTTAAGTGACTTGCCCAGAGTCACATAGCTAGTGAATGTCTGAGGTCAAATTTGAGCTCAGGTCTTCCTGACTCCATGCCCGACATTCTGTCCTCCTAGTCACCTACCTGCCTCCGTGTCTAACAAATAGCAGGATCTTACCAAATTCTTATTTTAATTTAATAAATAATGTGACTTCTACATGTAGGTCCTTAAAATTGGTCCTTAAATGGCTCTTGTCATTAACTTTACAGTATTTCATTCCCCTTGAATGAATTTCATCCCTCTTGGCAACCTATCACTGAGGTATGGGAGCAGGAGCTAAGTAAGATGGAAGAAATCGGGAGAGTAATACTGTCTTAGATGCCTGCAACACTAGGAGGTGATACTGTATCATTTGCAGGTGAAAGAGGAAAGGTAAAATCTGTGTGCCTCTTTTGGTGATTCGTTTTATTTACATCCGCTTTCTTAAACCAACTCTGCAGATAGACCACAGAATATGAAAAAGATTTCTATTTCACAAAACTTGAATCTGAAGAAGACAATTTTTCACAGTTTATCAGAGCAATCCAGATAATTATAGAGTTTTATGCAATCTTAGTTATTGCCCTATCTATACTCTAACAGACTGTACATGAATATAATAAGGAAATAGTTCATAACATCTAAACAAAGGGACAGCCATTTCAGTTCACATTTCAACACCCCTTTTTTGTACAAATCTAACAGAGACACCAAATTGCTGTTTTTCTCCCACTATTAGACTTTATCACATACTTCTATATCTGTAAATATGTTGCATAAACTCTTGTAATAGGAGAAGACTGAGATTTCAATTGCCTCAGAGTTACAAAATCCAGCCTAAGTTAGTACAGCCAAAGTAACTTGAACTCTGCCTTCTCCCACCATATCCTGCTTCCCACTAGCCACCCTTGGGGCAATATAATAGTGGCTTTCATTTTATGATTCATCTAATCTTATGTAATATTTTATGGCTATCTGGTTATGGGAAGGGGGCACTAATAATCGAGGGAGGGAAGACACGTTCTCTTTGCATCCTGTTATATTATGCTTCCTTCAGTTTGGGTTAAAAAAAAAACAACTCCTGAACTTAAGCACCACAAAAAAATAAAAATAATTTCACTCTATACTATAGAACACACAAAAAGGATGGCATATGAAACCATGAATCTTTTCTTCATACTTCCTGCTTTTAAAAAGTATATAATAGATAGCCCATCTTATTGTCTTTTCTTTTCTTTTTTTGTCTCAAGGATTTATTACCAGTGTGACTTTAAGCAAGTTACTTAACCTATCCATCTTAGCTTCCTCATCTTTTTTTTCTCTAGCTTTCTTTATTTTATCTTATTTTATTTTTCAATTTGAATTGTTATTTATTTTCTGGTTTACATCACTCATTTCCACGAGATTTTGAGTTACAAATTTTCTCCCCATCATTTCCCTACACACCACCACAAAACAGCCATCCCACTGTAAAGCCCCATCCCTAATCTGCTCTCTCCTATGTCCTCCTCCATTGCCCCTCTAACTTTCCAGTAGGGCAGGATGGGTCTCCCTACCCTAGTGCCTGTATATCTTAATTCCCAGTCACATATAGTTAATTATATATATATACATTTTTAACATTTGATTATGCAAGTTTAAGTTCTAGATTCTTTCCCTTCCTCCCTCGTCAGCCACCCACACTGGAAGGACAAGAAATTCAATACAGGCTGTACATGTGTAATTACGCAGGACATCTCCACAGTGGACACATTGTGAGAGACTGATTATATATCCCTCCTTCCTATCCTGCCCCCCCTTGTTCTATTCTCTACCCTGTCCTTGTCCCTTTACAGAAGTGTGTGCTTCCAGGGGCCTTCCCCCCCCCACCATGCCCTCCCTCTCTCATCCTGCTCTCATCCCCATCCCCACTACTCTCTGGTGTGGCAAAAAGTATTCTAGAATTGTATTGCTGTTCTTACTTTGCTTCCTTTGCCTGCTCATGTTGTCAGCAAATTACTTGTCTTTTTAGCTCTGTGGAACTCTGCTTCCAGAGGGGAAGCTCTGTCCCAAATTGCTGGTGTTTTTGCAGCTGCTGGAGCTATTAAGAGGCCACTGCAGCCCCCACCAGCTTTGGCTCACTGAAAACGTACCCCAGGACCACCACCCAAGACCACAATCTAGGTCCAGGCTGCTCAATACAAGAGGACTTTGCCTCTGAACAATAACTTGGCCCCCCTCCAGTCTGCAGGCTGGGAGCTCTGAAGCAGCTACATGGAGGCAGCTGCAGGGCCTGTGCTTCTGCGGCTTCCTTGCCCTAGAGGCAGTTTGGCCAGGACCACTTTTCTCCCCCAAATTTAGCTCAGTTCCACTGACCTTTCACTTAATCCTTATTTCTCATGGCTTGATAAATCTGGAAACTGCCATAGTTGCTGATGATCCACTCTCCTGAAGGTGCCAGCTGTGGCTTTTCCTGGCTGCCCTGGGACCAATCTGCAGTTTCAGGCTGGGCTGGTTTTCGCACCAAGTGTGTTGTGATGAGCCCTTCCTGCCAAGCTGCCTTCAGTGGGAGATGTGTTTTTCTTTATTTTTGTGTGAGTTTTGGAGCCCTAAAATTTGTTTAGAGTCATATTTATGGGTATTTGAGGTGGCTATGTGCGAGCTGCCACGTTTTCTTGCTTCTGTGTCACCATCCCCCATATTATTTTCAAAGCTATCCTATTTTTTGGTGCTTCCTTCTGAATCTCTATTTGTTTCCTTCAATATATTAAAAAAAAGTCTGACTGGCTCTTTTTTTAAAAACACTGTTACTTTCTCCCCTCTCACCACCTGCACTTTTAAAAAACAAAGTAACTTGTAAAAAAAAAATGATCACAGACAAGCAAAACAAATCCACACAGTGTCCATGTCCAAAAATAATTTGTCTCTTTCTGACCCTTAAATCTATCACTTCTCAGGAAATATATAACATGCTTCATCCCAAGTCCTCTGAATATATGGTTGGTCTTGGCTTGATGAGAATTCTAAAGTCTTTCAAAATTTTCATTACAGTGTTTTCATCTTAAAAGCTCTTCTGCTGGTTCTGCTCATTTCATTGGGCATCTTTCCATACTTCCCAGGAGTCTCAGAAATAGTCTCTTTTAATCATTTTTATGGTGCAATAATATTCCCTTGTATTAATATAACATGGCTTGTTCAGTTTATGAATACCATCTTGATTCTAGTCCTTCTCCTTTTCTTTTTTCCCTTTTGACCTTCTCTCCAGGGTCAGGAAATTCTCTAGGTAGCTCAGTGGATAAGGTGTTAGACCTGGAGTCAAGAAGACCTGAGTTCAAATCCAGCCTCAGACACTTTCTAATTATGTGACCCCAATCAGTCACATAACCTCTGTTTGCCTTAATGCACTGGAGAAGAAGATGGCAAACAATTTTAGTATCTTTGCCAAGAAAATTCCATTTACAGGAGCAGGTAGGTGGTACAATGAATAGATCACTGACCCTGGAGTCAGGAAGTCCTGATTTCAAATCCGGCCTCAGACACTTAACCCTTACTAGCCATGTGACCTTGGGCAAGTTACTTAACCCCAATCGCCCTGCATTCTCCCCTCCAAAAAAGAAAAAAAAATCC
Organism: Pseudocheirus occidentalis; assembly: GCA_028646575.1. Classification (NCBI taxonomy): domain Eukaryota; kingdom Metazoa; phylum Chordata; class Mammalia; order Diprotodontia; family Pseudocheiridae; genus Pseudocheirus; species Pseudocheirus occidentalis. The sequence continues at coordinate 334,500,669 of CM053594.1, forward strand.
GCAGAAAAAATGATCTATGGGCGTCACAAAGAATCGGACAGGATTGAACAACAACAAACTCCTTCTGCAGTATGATCCTACTTATAATCACTCTCACTCCCACCATGCTCTCCAAGCACCATCTACCTAAGCTCTCCAACATATTTTACATCAAATAGTTTATGTATATATGTTTAACCTGCTTTGGTCAAGTTGAGACGAATGAAGTTCATTTGATGGGAGCTTCTTCCAGCCTTTTTTCCTGCTTGTATACTCCTCAAGAATCCTAATGATAAGAAATGGCAAATTCCTCTTTCTTCCTCACTTCTATATTAAAGTACTCCTTCTACCCTCCCTTTACTCTTTCCTCTCATCAAACTCTCAAAACAGAACCAACACATTCCCAGTTCCTCTGGGGTTTGTTTGTTTGTTTGTTTTGTTTTTGCCTCTTCAGTATCCTTTGAAGACATGAAGGTTCTGAAAAAAAATTTTCTATGCTCAAAGGGCTATGAAACTGTGCATACCCTTTGACCAAGCAGTACCACTTCTAGAGTTGTATCCCCCCAAAAATCATAAAAATGGAAAAAGAACCCACATGTACAAAAATATTTATAGAAGCTCATTTTGTAGTAGCCAAGAACTAGAAATTGAGGGGATGCCTATCAATTGGGGAATGGCTGAACAAGTTGTGGTATATGAATGTAATAGAATACTATTGTTCCCGTAAGAAATGATGAGCAGGCAGATTTCAGAAAAACCTGGAAAGACTTGCATGAAATGATGCTGAGTGAAGTTAGTAGGCACAGGAGAACATCGTACATAGTAACAGCAACTTTGTTCAATGACTAACTTTGATGAACTTACCTCTTCTCAGCAATGCAAGGATCTGAGACAACTCCAAAAGATTCATGATGGAAAATGCTATCCACATTCAGAAAAAGAAATATGGAGTCTGAAGGCAGATGCAAGCGTACTATTTGCTCTCTTTTTTTGTTTTTTTTTCTTAAGATTCCCATTGCTTCTGATTCTTTTTTATAACATGACTAATGTGAAAATCTGTTTAATATAAATATATATGTAGAATCTATGTCAGATTAGATGTCATCTTGGGGTGGGGGGAAGTGATGGAGGGGGAAAAATTTAGAACTCAAAATCTTATGGAACTGAATGTTAAAAACTAAAAATTAATTAATTAATTTATTTATTTATTCATATATTCTTTTAAAAAGCATTTGTTTCTTCTCTCCCTACTAGATTGTTAACACTGTATCAGTATACAGACCCTTCCAATGAATCAAATAAATTTCCATTTCTAATTTTCTCTTGAATTTGCATTTCAAAGTTTCTATCTAGCTCTGGTCTAATCATCAGAAATGCTTTAAAGCCCACTATTCAATGAAAGATCAGTCTTTTCCTTTGTTTGATTGATTATGCTCAGCTTTGCAGCATACTTTATTCTTGGTTATAAGCCCATGTCTTCTGCATTTTGTAATATTGTGTTCCAAGATCTCCTTTTATTTATAGCATAAGCTTCTGAGTCTTATATATCCTGACTATAATTCCTGGTACTCTAAACGTCTTGTTTGTGGCTCTTTGCAGTATTATTTGTTAAGGTAAACACTTTGGCAGCTAAGGAGTGTGGTTGATAGAGCACCAGGCCTGGAGTCAGGAAGACCTGAGTTCAAATCTGGCCTCAGACACTTATTAAGTGTGGGGCCCTGTGTAAGTCACTTAACTGTGTTTGATCAGTTTCCTCATTTATAAAATATGCTGATGAATGAATACACCTTCAGTATGTATCTCTACCAAGAAAATCCCGAACGGGGTCATGAAGAGTTGGTTATCATTGAAATGACTAAACAACAACATTGCCTCCAAAATGAGATTCAATTTCCCCAGTTTAGCAGTTAAAGTCTATCTCATCATGGCTCCAGACTACCATATAAACTTCCTTCACTTTAACTTTACTCCCTTGCACAAATTCTGTGTTCCAATGAAGCTTTTGCCTAAAGTTGACATTTCATCTACCCACCAACATGCCTTTTCTTCAGTTGTATCCCATGCCTTGAATGCAATCTTTCTCACCTCTTGTCTCTGAATTTCTAGCTTCCTTCAAGGTTCATTCTTTCTATTTGCTATTGTTCTCTCCATCCTAAAATTATAGTTATCTATCTTAACATGATATTCTCAATCCATACTATGCACCACAATACGCTCCAAATGAATATATAACCTAGATATAAAAGATCACATCACAGACAAATTGGAGAAGCAAGGAAGGAAATATTTTTTGTAATTATGGATGCAGTTTGGTCATGACCGTGACCCAGAAAATCACAAAGAGGATCTGAGAAGATGAAATGGGCAATATGTATTACATAGAATTAAAAAGCTTTTAAATAAATACAACCAATTGAAACTTAATTAAAATTAGAAGGTGAGCAGATAACTTGAAAAAAACTCTTTATAACAAATTTCTCTGAATGACAGCTAATCTCTAACAGATAAATGGTCAGGGTATATGAACAGTCCCTTTTCTAAGGAAGAAATATAATTTATTGACAGACGTTTTAAAAAATTATCCAAATCATTAATGATTAGAGAAATACAAATTAAAGCAGCTCTGAGAATCTGCCTCACATCAATTGAATTGATAAAGATGACCCAAAAAAACCACAAAATTACAATTGTTAAAGGGACTAGAGAAGCTCAGGCATGTTAGTGCGTCACCAGTAAAGCTGCAAGTTAGTCAAGTAATTCTAGAAAACAGTTTGTAACTATGCCCAAAGGACGAGGAGGAGGAGGAGGAGGAGGAAGAGGAGGAGGAGGATGAGGGGAAGGAGGAGGAGGAGGAGGAAGAGGAGAAAGAGGAAGAGGAGGAAGAGGAGGAGGAGGAGAGGAGGAAGGGGTCGGAGGAGGATGAGAATTGTGCCTTGAAGACAATAATTTCTGGAAACCACTCTTTGTTGAATTAGCATAGTTTTTATTATTTGGAGGTTTTAGTGATCTTCAGCCTCAGGGCCTCCTGAACCATATAACCCCCACCCCAAGGTCATAATTTGGGGATTGTCTAAAAATGTTAGAGAGGGAAAAAATTTGGACTTTTTATATGGGCATTTGGAGTTCTCTTGCTTTTGCCACCTGACTGACATACCCTTTTTTGAGTTACACATTTCTCTTACTTCCAGCATCTACTATTTGGTTTGTATACTTCTTTAGTGGCAATGTGTCACAAACTATTCATATCCACTCTACGTATCTCCACCACTCTTTGGATAATCCTGGATTTTAATTTTTCAATGTCTATGGTATCCCATAACCCATAGCCATATAACATCACCAAAAAGATGTTGGAGTTATACCTCCCTCCTCATGGTAGAAAGATGTGAACTTACTATGACAGAATGCTGCATACATTGTGTGATGTGGCTGTTATATCAGGGTTTTTACTTAATTGTTTTTGCTACAGCAAAAGATTTAATTACTAGGGTTTAGGATATGGTACAGTTTCCAGGTTGTTTTATATCCTCTTTTGTGGTAATTTGTGAAGGTTCCAGATGAGAATCCACAAACGCCTTATTGATGTGCACAGTCCTTCTGAAATTTTTAAACAGATCACTTCTATCAGCATTGAACCAAGTGTAGAAGTTGAAGTCACCATTGCAGATGCCTAACCAATAATCTCTTTTAATAAATTGATTGCAACTATTGAAAAAAAATAGTTTGGTTGGCATCATAAGGAAAAGCTTCATGCCTAAGATATATCTGAAAGGAAGAGAGGGATTCTAAGAAGTGGTAAAGGAGGCATCGGCTACAAAAGCACTGAGATTATGAGCCCAAAACACTAGAAAGATGGCAGTGCTTTTAATAGAAATGGGAAAATTTGGAAAAGGGAAAAGTTTAGGGGAAAAGATGATGTATTCTGTTTTAGACATGTTGAGTTTAAGAGATCTCTGTGACAGCCAACTTGATATGTTCAATAGACAACTGTTGATGTGGGACTGAAATTTAAGACTGAAATTGGAACTGGATATACATATTGGGGAGATACCAATATAGAGATGATAATTAAACTAATGAGAGCTGAGGAGGTAGACAAAATAGAATACAGGGACAAGAGAGAAGTTGTTATTAATACAGAGCTTTGGGAAATTCTCCATTAAGAGGCATGATTTGAACAAATGAGTCAGCAAGAGCCTGAGAAGGAACAGTCAGAAAGATAGGAGGCAAATCAACAGAGGCTAGTGTCCTAAAAATCTAAATAGGAGAAAGTAGCCAGGAGAAAAGATTGTTCACAATGTTAAATGTAGAAAATGGGTCTAGAGGGATTTGGACTGATAAAAGGCCATTAAAGTTGGCAAATAAGACTCTTTGGGTTTTTTTTTGTTTTTGTTTTTTTGCTTTTTGGAGGGCAGTTGGGGTTAAGTGACTTGCCCAAAGTCACAAGGCTGGTAAGTGTGTCAAGTGTCTGATGCTGGATTTGAATTGAGGTTCTCCTGACTCCAGGGCTGGTGCTCTACTCACTGTGCCACCTAGCTGCCCCAACTAAGACTCTTAATAACCTTGGAAAGAGAAGTTTCTTTTGAGTGGCAAGGTCAGAATCCAGATTGCAAAAAGTTCAAGAGTGAGTGAGGGGAGGAGAAGTAAAGGCAGGGAATGAAGAAAATTTTTTCAGAGTTTAATTGAAAAAGGCAGGAGAAATATAAAATGACAGCTTGAGGGGATGACAATGTCTAATTAAAGATTTTTAAGAATAGAGGAAACTTGGACAAATTTGAAGCCAGGAGAGGAGCAACCGGTTGATAGGAGGAAGCTGAAGATTCAAGAAAGTGCAGGGAGGGTTGAGAGAGGTTACTGACTGAGGATGCAATCTGCTAAAGAAGATGGGAGGAGATGGGATCAAGGGTACAAATAGGGGAGTTGATCTTGAAAAAGAGAAGGGCTACTGCTATGTCAGAAAATGGGGGAGAGGAGGAAGAAGTGAAACATGATATTGACGGATGAAGAGAATGAGAGAAGAGACAGCCTAAGGACCTCAGTGGGTTTTTTTGATAAAATGAATCAAGTTCCTAAGCTGAAAGAGATGAGGGAGGGAGAAACATGAGAATTTCAAGGAAGAGTTTTAAAATAGTTTCTATGGGAAGTGAGATAAGAAATAAATTTGGGAGTAAGGGATGGGGGTAGGGAAGGGCTGCCTTGTTGCAGATGAAGTCAAATAACATGAATTTTTAATGCGCCCACTCATCATAGTCATGAGGCTTTATCCAGAAGCTTCATTCAGCGACTCATGCTGAAGACAGATGGTAGGGGGTAATCCAGGACTGAGGTTTGGCACAAAAACTGCTCATGATAGCACAGAATGTTAAAGGATTCAAGAGCAGAGGACAGAGTAGAGTTTAAATGGCTAAAGACTGGGTTGAAGTTGATGCTAGCATCCAATTAGTGTCCATGCTATGCAAATTACATCAGTTATAGCCCTAGCAGTCAATGCTTGTTCACTCTCAATGCTAGTGTTCTCCTTTACTTTCAATGTTACCAGAAATAAAATTGGGGGCAGAGTCTGATAAAGGTAGTCTGCCAAAGCTACAGCCTCTACACACACACACAAACACACACACACACACACACACACACTACACACACTACACACATATACACACATACACTCACAAATGTGCTGATGGGTCTAAGACTCCAAGAGGCAAATAATCCAAAGGTTCTTCTCTCAGGCCCTAATGTTCTAAATGATAATGTAGCTTCCATTAATCCTGCACCTACAAAATCTCGGTATAAGGAGAGAGTGTAGTCTAGTGGGTAGGTCATTGAGCCAGGAAGAACTGGATTTAAATCCACTCTCAAACATTTACTGCATGACCTTTGGCAATAAACATGTGTGTATGTATATATGCATGTACAATACACATATGTGTAGATATGTGTAGATGTAAATACTTTTCCCAGTAACTGTTTACTCTCAATAAAATACAAGCTCCCTGAAGGCAGGGATTGTTTCATCTTAGGGTTTGTATCCCCAAGTGCCTAGCACACACCTAACAAATAATAGTGACTTAATAAATGTCTGTTGAAATAGAATAGTAGGTATGATACTCTTTGCAGTCCATTGGTTATTAAAAATATGTCCTTTTCTCCAAATTGCTGCTTATGTATATATTATATAAGATTATTCTATGCATGTGAGGGACTCAAACACTAACCTCCGGATCATTATTACTATCAGTGATTTATTACCCAAGTTACTGTAGATTGTAATTTAGAACCTAGCATCCCATAGTTCAGCTATAGGAATGAAACCGTCCAGTCTCTGGGTAAATAACGGAAACTCCAGGATCCAGGAAAGAGACGTAATTGTCACACTTATAGGATGATCATTCATCAGTGCTCAAAGCAGCAACTGATTAAAATTAGTAAAGTGCTATTGAGGAGATGTATTCTTCGATTTGGTGCGAGATGCAGTAATGAAGCATTTCTGGACATTTCCTCAGTTGCATTAGGTCATAGTTTTATCAGGAGAATTTTGTCAAGACCAATAGCATATGCAAAAACTGAACAGGTCATTTGGCACACGCAGGGTCACCTATAGGTCATTCATCTAAGCAAATGATATTTTATGCTTTTTTGGTGGTATAATAGTTACATTGACTTTCTTTTTTAAAAAAGCAATTATCCTATTTTTCTTGTCTTTTGTTTTTACATTATATCTTGATCCCTCCCCCTCTCTCCTACCCAGTGAGCCATCCTTTATAGCAAAGATTTTAGCAGAGGGGAAAAAAGCAGTTCAACAAAACTGATCAACATGTTGACTGTCTGCTAAAATATGCAATATTGCTCACTCATAATCCCCTACCTCTGCAATCACATTCACTTCAATAGAATGACTACCTTAATATTTCCTTGGAAATAAGTCCTGGCAATTTTCTTTCTTTCTATTGATAAAATACATTAATCAGTAACTAACTGAGGAGATTACCAATGCTCTCAATTGCCAAATCCCCTTTTTCCACCTGGAAGTCAAACCACTTTCAACATCTTACTCACAGACTCCCCAGACATCCCATGAGTCAGATTACTTGGTGATATGGATAAGGACTACAAAACCTAGCCTGGCTCCTAGATCTCCAAATAGCCAAATCTCCAGGGTGCCTGAATTCCAAGTTCAGAAGACCCAAAACATAGGTATATGAACAATTCTAAGACACAGAACTAGATTTTCTATGTGCAGGAAAGAGGAAGTAGAAAGGTATTTTTCAGAGCCATTTTATCTCACAAATAAGATATAAACTCAAATAATAAAATGAAAAAGTAAATAATGAGTATTTAAAGCACTAGTATTTTGCCTGGCTTGTATGGAAGTTCTGATGCCTTAGAAGATTTCAGATTTTATGAACCAAAGCATGATACTTGTGAGTATATACCCAAAGATACCTCCAGGCTAAAACCTTCTCTAAGAGAAAGCATTATTATTGGAAACTTAGCAGATTTTTTTTAACAGTTAGGCTTTTAAAGTGGATGGGTAATCTGTCATAATGGAACATTAACTTCACTTAAAGATACATTTATAGTTCTATTTTTATGACACCATTATCATTTTTACTAGTATTATTGGTGTTCCTGAATCAGAGTGCAAAAATACTACAGAGATAACTTTGTTGTTGGTTTTGTTGGAGTTTAATAGAAGAGTCATTTGCTATTAAATTTAGAATGCAAGAGAGAGAGAGAGAGAGAGAGAGAGAGAGAGAAAGAGAGAAAGAGAGACAGAGC
>CM053594.1:334508926-334524177 GCA_028646575.1 Pseudocheirus occidentalis
TGTCCACTATGAAGATGTCCTGTATAATCACACATCCACAGCCTGTATTGAATTGATTGTCCTTCCAGTGGGGGTGGGTGACAAGGGAGGAATCGAAAGAATCTAGAATTTAAAGTTCTGCAATACCTGCAACTAGGAATTAAGATATTGGGGGCTGAGGTAGGGAAACCCTCCCTGCCCTACCAGAAAGTAAGAGAGCAGATAAGGGGAGGGTCTTTACAGTGGGATCGCTGTTTTGGGTTTGGGGTAGGGGAAAGATGGGGAGAAAATTTGTAATTCAAAAATCTCATAAAAATGAATGATGTAAACAAGAAAACAAATTTTAAAAATGAATCAATAAAAAATTGGATTTTCCTCACTACAGTTCCAATACTCTAAACACTGTGTCACTAGATACCCAACTCTCTTACAAAAAAGTGGAAAGAACCAAAAAGGAAGTAGTTTGTAAGAAGCAGAATTGTGTGGTTCAGATTGTTCCTGAAGCAATCAAGGACATCATTATTTGCATGCTGAAATTCTGAGTTACCTGACCATGGATGTTTTTCTCACATGGACCTCCTTGCTAAATCTCTGTGTGTGTGTCTACTTTTCCCCATTGGCACTATATGTATTGATAGAAGAACGTGACCTGGGTTTATATTCAGGCTGTAATGCATTGACTATTAACTCATTTGAATTATATTGAATGTGGTATTTGAATTTTCCTTGCTTTTTCCTTATTAGGTAGTTTTTTGTTAACGAGATAATATTGTCATGTTGAACGATTCTGTGTAAATGGAAAACGCACCCATTGGGACTCTTGATCTATAGTGAATAGTAAGCTGTTCCCACTTTTGGTTTCACCCAAGATTGTGCGAGGGTTTGAGTCATGTCTACACAGTGAAGGTTCATCTCTGGGAACCCCAGATACACCATTGTGAGGACAGATTAAGTTAGTAAACCAGCTCACAGGGAGAGAATGTGGGAATCACCCAAACCACTTGATACAGAACCTTATGCAAGAAAGTTCGTTAACCCAGTCAGGGAGTTCTAGGAAGGAAATGAAGCTCTTCTTTTATACCTTCTTCATCCTCCAGGTGAAGAAGAGAGTTTAGGGAAATTCTCACTTTCAAAGAGGAAAAAATATTAAGCAAATACACTCTAAATATCTAACTATATTTTTATGGATGTCACTTAAAAGCTTTGGACCATGGTTTCCTCATCCATAAAATAAGGGAGTTGGATTAAATGACTTCCATTAAAAAAGCCACTTGTGGCCCAGTAGACAAAGCACCAGACCTGGAGTAAGGAAGACATGAATACAAATATGACCGTTAACATCTACTAGCTGTGAGATCCTAAATAAGTCACTTAATTGCTGTTTGCCTCAGTTTCCTAAATGGGGATAATAATCGCACTAACCTCACAGGCTTGTTGCGAAGATCCAATGAGATAATTTTTTTTAACTGCTTAGTACAGTACCTGACACATACTAGGACCTATATAAAAGCTAATTCCTTTCCCTGTCTCTCTCTTCAGCACACATATAGGATTTCAAGGATGGGAAAAGTATACTTCATACCACAAACTGCCTACCCTATTTCCTTCCCAGGAGGTTTAACCTTACGTTCTCCCTCCATCTGTTTTGTCACTATGTCTTTTAATCCTCTGCATTAGTGAACATACCTAGCAATCTTATTCTCATATGGCATTTGTGTCACTGAAATCTCTTAGCAACTAACTCCACATATATCTTATTACCAAGTCTAGGCCATCTTTCACATGTAGAACAGTAAAAACTGCATTTTCCACTGTAATCCATTATAATTTCAGTGCTGACTTTCTAATAAAAAGTTTGATGCGTTTTCAGTTGTACAGGATATTTAAAATAAATAAGCCAACCACATATCTTATTATGGGAGGCAGATTTTAAAAAGCTATACTTCTGAGATACTGAGTAATACTGCTAAGTAAGCCCTGATAGTCTCACTGTAAAATGGAGCCGCGGAGAAGAATTCTTTGAGTATCTATAGCTTGGTCTGGAACCAGCCTCAACAACCTTCACTCCTATTTAAAAATCAACTCACTCAGAATTAAACAACCTAGGACCAGATCCTTTAATGGCATGTAGGTCTTCTAACATTTATTTTCTTCAGTAGTTGTTCAGTCTTTAGGATGAAAAGATAAGAACCATTTATAAGAAAGAGGCAGAATGACGGGGGTAGTTTGGGGGCCAAAAATAGCATTTGTACTTATCATCTCCTCTAAATCCTGAGAGCTAAGTATCACTGATTCAAGGGAAAAGAAGCAAGCAGGTGATATTATCACATTTATTGGTAAGGACTCTCTTCTCGCAGGTTTAGGAGTCTAATGATCCTATGCACACTGCTCAGGAGAAACATTGTCATTGTTTTTGATCCTTTATTTTCAAAGGGAACCAATGACATCATGAGTGATGTCTTGACTTGCTTGTGAATTGGATTTAAATGACACAGAGCTGCCGAAAGTCATCCAGGAGAGATAGAAAGGAGAGAAATCGTGAAGAGAGAGAGGCGAGCAAAGGACCAATGGATTTAGAAGAGTATCTTCCCCCATCCCTTCTGACTGCTCCTTTATTTCCACAGACAAAACACTGTCATTTAGATAACTTTCTTCTGACAGCACAGTTGGTTTTGGAGGGAAGGACAAGGTTGGTTGAGGGGGAAAATTATGGGAGGGAAGTATTTTTATAATTTCCTTAACAAATATTTGTTGAATTGAATAATTTTCTGAAATACTCTTTCCCTTCCCCCATTCAGAGAATATGCTTCATTTTTAATGTCAAAAGAAAAGATTTCTATGTCAAACACATGTTACTCAGGTGTCATATATCTTATTGAATTAGAAAAAGGAAGTTTTCAGCAGTATAAACTTGTACAATAAATGTTCGTCAAATCAAATTGAATTGAATTATGCAGTAACTCAAAGTTGAGCAAAGCCATAATTTTACTGTATAATTGGAAAATACATTACAAACAAGTGACTCTCCCCATCAATGAAGATAATATTCTGAATATTTTTTAGCTAGAAGTCATTTCTCTAGCCCACATTAATAGCATTCAAATGAACAGTATGAAAATCAAGAGCATTAGTAAGCTAGGAAGGAAAAAATCAGGACCGGTGGATGCTTATAGACTCAGTTTCATCAAACCTGTCGCCAGTTAGTTATATTGCCTTTATTTGCCAAAGAAACCCTTTGATGCATTTTAAAATGTTTTATTGATCTTTTGTTTTTGTTTTTGTTTTTTTAAATATCACTCACACTTCCCAATAATTTACTTATCCCCACTTCCCCCTCAATAAAACCTTGCTTTACAACAAAGTAATAATCAGGTAAAACGAGTCACTGCATTAGCCACATCTAAAAACATATACCTCGCTCCTCTGTGAGAGCTAGGAGGTATGCATGGACCATAGTTCTGAAGTCTATCAGTGCTGTTTTTCCTTTACATGATTTTGGTCATTGTGTAAATTGTTGTCCTAGTTCTACTTCTTTGCTCCACATTAATACATATAATTGTTTCAGAATTCATGTTGGTCATTTCTTTGGTGCAGTAATATTACATTACATTCATATGTCACAATTTATTCAGCCATTTCCTATTTTCCTTCCAGTCTTGTTAAAGAAACCTTAACAGCGGTGTTAACTTCTCTCACCCTCCCTAACACTGCCTTCATAAAAACATACATAGCTATAAAACAAGAGGAATTTAGCACCTAAAGCATATTGAACTTATGTTTGCTCAAGATTTGTTACTTTTACTTCTCCAAACTAAGAAAAGCATTTGCCTTTTGTGACATGATCAATTTAAAAAAAAAACTTCACAGGAGAATGTAATTGATCTGGAAATTCTGAGGGACATTGAAACTCTCAGATTATTATTCATAATCTACAGGGAATTCAAGCTTTTGATTCCTTAGTTTTGCTTTTGGAAAGGTAGCATTGTATAGTAAAAAGGCCACTGGACTTGAAGTAAAAATATCTGAGTTTAAGGTCTGACTTTAGGAATTACAGAGAGGCAAGCAAAGGACCAATGGATTTAGAAGAGTATCTTCCCCCATCCCTTCTGACTGCTCCTTTATTTCCAAATCTAAATTTCAACTTTTCTCACGTGTAAAATGGAGTTAATGATACTTTTACAAACTCCCCCACAAAGTTGTGAGAAAAGCACTTTGTAAATTGCTAAAGGCTATATAAATTTGAGCTATTGAGATACTTGACTTAAAATATAATGCAAGTTAAAGAGAAGAAGGGTAATTGGGGGAAAAAATTGGAATGGGAATCAAAGGATTTGTGTTCAAGTCCCTGCTATGCTATGTGAACATTGACAAGTAGCTAAACTACCTAGACCTCAGATTTTTCCACTTTTAAAATGAAGAAATTTGCCTAAATTGTCATTTTTATTTTCCAATCCAAACTTCAGTGATTCTAAGTTTGAACTATCTCAGAGTTCAGCACAAAAGGGACCTTAATATTATAGTATTGTTGTGGTTAAATCCCTGCCTGGGGAATCAGGGTGGGGTGGGACTGTAACTGAATTTCTAACTAACAATTCTTAACTCTACAAGCTACCATTTCAGTTTATCAATGATAATTTATTGGGTTATGAGTTGGGTCCCTAAGAGATATAAATAGGAGCAGGTATTTTCCTCAAATTATGCTAAAGTTTTTTTTTATTTTACTTTGTTTTGTTTTTAACAAATACTGTTTAAAAGAGGAACTGAGTTGATGTGGTGGTGCTTGTTAGTCTTGTTTTTTAGGGAAGAAAAGGGGAGACAAGCCAAAGGAAGAAAGGCCCAGGGCCAGAAGGGACTTCAGAACACATGGAGGCCAACCCCTATCATTTTTCAGATGACAGATTAAATGACTTGCCCAGCATCAAATAAGTCTCAGAGTCAGAATTCAAATTCAAGACTATCAATCCAAATTCAACAGTCTTTCCACTGAACCACATCCCTGTCCTGTGTTCTATGGATTTGAAATAAATATAAATATAAATTGTTTTACAGCCTTTTTATGGATTAGGAATAGCATAAATGTAAAAAGTTTTGTCCTCTCGAAAATCTAAAATACAGGTTTCTCTTTTAAAAAACAGAAATACTTAAAGATTCATGTGTTCCTTTGGAGAGGTAGAAGATTTCAGTTCCTTGTATTTGGAAATTATGTTGCATTCCTTCTTACTTAGATGGATCACTGACTAAGCAGCTTGGTCCATGTTCTAACCAGACAGGTACAGAATAGTGGTCACTCAGCCTAGGTAGATATAGATGAAGTGCTTAGTCTTATGCTTCTCTCTCCAAGTTGAAGTGCCAGGTGGGGCAGTCCTTCTTGCCAGGTTCCTCCTCATTGTGCTCTTCTATGTCTTTTTAGATCATATTTTTCAAACACCTGAGTCACACATTCTTCAGAGCTCTCCTTTAACTATTTCAATTCTTCCACAACCAAATACTTTTAAAAATTCCACTATTATATTTTTTAAAAATTCTGCATTATAAGCCCACATGCTACCATGGTTCCAAGGGGATTCAGAACAATGGTTCATCTAAAGGTAGGCGACCAAATAGTCCAGGCAAGTGTTATTACCTAATGTGTCATGTGCCTCAGATGCTGATTTTTTAGAGGCATACAAGATAAATAGAGGTAGAGGACCCAAAAAATTTCTTCACGTTGAAAAGAATCTAAAAATATTATCAAGGGATGATATGGAAAGAACAACCAATAAATTAAAAACTCTCCAGGGTAGATATTGGCAAAAGAACTTGTACGAGTGTCTTCTAAAAATTTCAGGTCCTTACAAGACAACGAGCTACATCTAGTTGTCCAGATGATGGTAACAAGGTTTTGCCAATATCATTGATCTTATCAGTAGTGCTCCAACTCCAATTAGAATAAGGACATCTCCTTAACATGACAACTTTTCAAATATCTAATATAACATTAAAAAAATTCCATGCCTATTCAATGCCTAAAACTCATGTGTTTCTGGATTGCTTAGAAAAAATAAAGCTTTATTCATTGAAAGGTATTCAAAGATTTATTGTCTTCCGACTGACACAAGGTAAATAAATACATTGTTAGGGGCTAATGAGCAACTGTTTTATTGAGCAGAGACCCATAGAATACTTTGAATCTAGAGTTGCCTTACTCTCTACATACACATCCACTAAATTCATTCACCTCTACTGATACATTAACCTTTAATAGTCAACCAAAGGATTGATTAATTCAAATTAGAGTCATTTAGTGAAATAACATAAGAAAAGTTACAGTGGCACATTTTCCCTGCAAACTTAGGGCATGTTCTCCCACAACTGCACACCCCAACAGTGAGAAGAGCAGATACATAAAGACAGAGTAGAGTGAATGTAGGAAACATGTGAGAAAATATGGGAAAAGTTGAGTAGCTCATTAGCCTTTAGGACAGAGTTGTAACTGCCAATTGATTTGACTTGTTGGCCACGTTCAGACAGAAAGCCCACTATTGCACAATAGGACCTTCAAGATATAAAGGATTGCAATATGCCAGCCCATAATTCTTGAATGTATTTGTTCTTTTGGAGAAGGGCATCTTGTCTACCAAACTTTATGGAAATATTTCTATGCGTTGAAGTCACAGCGTAAGTTCCAGGGCGACACTGAACCATGCTGTCTAGTCTCATAAATAATGATAACTCATGTTTCCATAGCTTCTTAAAAACACATAACATTTATATATAATTAATATTGTGTGGGAATCCTAGGATGATAAACCTAGGGAAAAGCCTCTCACATGATGGATGGACCTTCTTTGAATGTTTTAGGGGAAGACACAGATAACACTTGCACAGAAGTATAGATTGGTTGTGATCCAGAATGAATACCCACGATCATGAAACTATGACACTATTGAATTAGTTGATTCTTAAAACAAGCCTATGAGATGCTTTGGGAATATATGATTATCTCCATTTGATACTCTGAGGCTCAGAGTTTGAATCAATTACCTGAGATAATGTAACTAATAAACAGCAAGAGAGGATGAGACACCAAAGTCAGTGCTCTTCCAGCCACAGAAAATGACAAGGTGGTGGATCAGACAATCAAGGTGGTCTAAGTGACCTGTAAAGTGCCTTCTGATTCTAAATCTATGATCCTCTAAAGTCACCTCAGTTTTCACTTTCAGTTTTCTCAGTGTCCTCCTTTGGAAAATTAGAATGTTGGACCAAAATCCCTTCCAGTTCTAAATTCTATAACCACAGAAACTCTTTTGGAGATTGGAAGAATAACAAAGTTCTGACATTCTATTATTTCAATTTTGTATGCTTTTTCATTCCTTATTTTCAGCAAAAGACGAATGAATTTTGTAAATTAACAATTAAAATAGGATATGTTACCTAGTACTGTGTACAGGATATTGGAAATCTCATAAGACTATTGTTCATTCCTTATGATGTAAAAGATAGATTGCTTAAGTTATAGCTAGCCAAGGCTCAGGCTTGCTTTTCTCTTTACACTCTCACTTGTTAAACTGTCATTTGTACATAGAAGATGAAGCTTGTTGAAAATGGAGAGTGAGAGAAAGTAAGCAGGATGAGATCTGGGTAATGAACTTGGCCCTGAATAGTAATAGGGAAAAATAAAAGATGAAGGATGTGGAGTTTAGGGTTGAGGTGGAATTTCAGTTAGGTGAAAAGCTCTATGGGTCAATCAAGTATCCTAAAATGTCTAGTGTGTAACCCAGAAACACTTGTGGATTGATTGATTATGACAATGAATAATTCATTAATGAGATAAAAGGTTTGTCACTCTTTCTTGGCTACACTTCTATACTCCTAGGAGACAGATTCACAAAACTTCCAAATGACTGAGCCAAGAATATTTTCCATGGAAACAACACATTTATGCTGGGCCTAATTTTTACAGAGTAAGTTTAGGGGAAATGAAAGCAAATATAATCAAGGGCAGTATGAAGAGCTTTTTTAAAAAAAATAGAACAGAAGTGTCTGGAAATAACCAATCTCCAAAATCCCCCCAATCATAGATGGTATGTTAGAATTTTAGTTGTTGGTTTACTTTTGCCCTAAGTGGCATCACTTTAAATTTACACTGAACCTTTTTCAGAAGCACAGAGAAGGATTTAAAATCACTAATGCAAAAATATTACAGCTATTACATTTTATCGCTGATTGTCTTTAGATAGTTGGAAGAAATACAATAGATTTTTTTTGCATACTTACTATCATTTGCTTTCTATGGAGCTAACCTGTATTTTACTTTTTCACAGGATAGTTACAAAAAGAAAATGGTCTGATAAGTCTTAAGTTCCTTCCAAAGAGGTAAGAACTAAAGAAGAATATTTCACATTCAGGATCATTTTACACAGATACCTGGCTTCTGGCCACCACTGTGGAATTTAAGGGTGAAAAGAAATTTACAAAAGAAATTCACAAAAAGCATGAAACCCAAAGGTCTTTTTGCAAGCCCTAGTATTTGCTGGACCAGAGAAGATATGACCTTCACTTTACAAGTCTTAGATATTCACATAGTTTAGCATTCTTCTCAGCATCTTCATTTGGCACCATTGTTCTTTCAGTACAAAGCAAAAATTGAAAGAAGAGGGTGTTTAGAAAAAACACACATACATCTTTTCTTGGTCTGACTGACGAAGCATTTTGCCCTTTGGAATAGATTTTTTCAGTCAGATGAGTTTCAAGGAAATGTTTTTGTTTTGTTTTTAAATCTCATTCCACATGGTTTGACTTTTGTTTGTTTTCCTGTCACCCTTCTAGAATTACCCTTGGCATCTTTCCTAATCAGCAACATTAGGAGCTCCCTAGGCCACAGTGGAATGTAGACCTGCAAGTCAGTTGAGGTTAGTCTGGCCACCAGCCGCCATGTTAGGATTTCCTCAATGACAGTCAGCTTAGATCGGTCCAGTGCCAAGCATTCAAAAATAACCACAAGATTCCTCATTTTGCTTTCCTTTCATGGTGACTTTCTAGTCTTTCTTTTCCTTTCTAAGGGATTTTGAAGATCAGATGTCTAGTGTCAACCCTATAATTGTCCTGTTTCTTTGGCACAAGAGCAAAAGAATTGTTATCAAGGTACAAGTGATGTTTTTCTAGAGTTTTCTCAATTTCTGAGGACAGCATTTTTCATAAAATGGAGATCTGACCCATGATTAATCAGTATCCTCTCTTTTTTAATAGGTTTCCTACATATGCAGGGGAAAAACGTCATTGCTTCCAACATGGAGAGAGTTGAGTATGAACAATATAGAGATTCTTGAACCTATGTAATTCAAAACTCATTCAAGTTTCAATTCAATTCAAGAAACATTTATTAAGCATTTCCTATGTGCATTGCTATACCCATCAATCAATCATCATTTATCAAGTACCTATTATGTGCTAAGTATTGTACTAGGTTCTGGGGGTATAATCATAAAAAATGAAGCTGTTCCTAACAAGCTAACATTACATTATGAAAGAAAGCATCAGTTCACTGATCTAGAGCTGGTAGGAGTATTAGAGGCCATATTATCCAAACCCTTCATTTACCACAGGTGCAGAGAAATTAAGTAACTTATCCTGTTAATATCAAAGGCAATATTTGAACACAGCCCGCTTAATTTCAGAACCAGTTCTCCTTCCCCTGTACATGTATGCATATAAGTATATAGAAAATAAATACAGAGTAATGTGTTATGATTAAATTTTCAAGAGGAACAGAACTGGAAATGTTTTCAATAAAAAAAACAACTTACCACTTGAAAGTAACTGCAATGTGAGTACCCTTCGGCCTTAAAATTTATTTCAAAATTATATTTTGGTAAAGGTTGGTTGGTTGTTGTTCTTCATGCTTGAAGAGGGCCAAGATGACATCACTATGTTGGGGTCAAGGTACAGTATGTCTGACTGTGGCTGACCCAATCAATACGAGTTCAGAAGGATCTTATCATAGGTCAGGCACACATAGTCTATATGAATATTTGGAGTGGAAATGTCTAAATCTGCACATCTCATGATTTATTTGAGCTACTGCAATTCTGCTTGGCTCATCGAACACAGGTCCTTCTTCGATGTGGGAATGCCATGCTGAGGGGTCCTGTGCCAGTGTTTCCCATGTCTCACAATAGATTCCAAAGTTCCTCACAGAGACCTTGAGAATGTCCTTGTACAGCTTCTTCTGACCTCCAACTGAGTGCTTGCCTTGTTTAAGTACTCCATAAAAAAAATCTTTTAGGCAAACATAGATTGGGCATTTGAACAACATAGCCAATCCATCAGAGTTCTGCTCTCTGCGGTAGAGTTTGAATGCTTGGCAGTTCAGCTTAAGAAAGGAACTCAGTGTCAAGTATCATATCTTGCCAGTTGATCTTCAGAATCTTCCAAAGACAATTCAAATGGAAGTGATTCGGTTTCCTGGCATGGCACTGGTATACCTTTCAGATTTCACAGACAGGTGAAGTCAATACAATGGCTCTGTTGACCTTTAGTTTGGTAGGCAGCTTAATACCTCTTCTCTCTCATATTTTCCTTCAGAGCCTCCTAAATACCAAGATAGCTCTATCAATGCACACTTCATCATCTACACGTACCTCCCTAAAAAGTATACTTCCAAAGTAAGTAAATTTCTCCACACCACTCAAATCTCTCCATTTGCTGTAACTGGTGGTTCCATATATGGATTGGTGCAGTGTTGGCTGGTAGAGAACCTCTGTTTTCTTGGTATTGGTCATCAGGTCAAAATTAACACAAGCAGTAGAGAATCAATCAATACTCTATTGATTTAGTTGTTGTTGTTGTTGTTGTTAAGAACAAACAAATTAGGACAGTGATTACTTTCCTTTCAGCAAAAATTAAAATATTGGAGTTATCTGCAGTAAACATTCCAGAACCTCTGTCTCCAGGCATCTTAAAACTGAAGTTTCTCTTCCATGATTCCTTGAATATCTTGTGTTACAACCTACTAATGCCAATTCTGTGCACTCTCATTACCCTTTGGCAATAACTCTGCACATTCCTGAATACTTCAGGTATGATCATGAATGAATGCAAGGAAATGGAGCATTTCATAAGCTTAGGTCTGTGATTCAATAATTCTCTTAAAGCTAATGTTTTGCCATGCTTCTGACACAGCTTCTAACTAATATGAGGCATGATCTAACTTTGACTATTTTGTGATCATACCTAGTCTTGATTGTGTTGTGATAACAATGGAAAGATGTGACCAATAAACTGTTAATATTTAACAAAAATAATTTTACTATTAGCCTGGAGGGATTCCCTAGGGTTTTTAAGGTCCACCAAAAGAAATAATACAAATACTGACACTAATTTCTTTCTTTGTTAGCCAACTGCTTATGCTGGAATATTAATCCACCTCTCTGCCTATTTAGAAGACAATTCCATTCTCTACCTAATATTATTCAATTCAGATTAAAGCAATAAGTAATACCCACTGAGCCAACTTTCTCTTTGGAGCCTGATTTAAAGAAGGAGCCAGTCTTATTCCATAACTGTTTCTTGCATGTGAAATTCAGAAAAAAGGAAGGAGATGCATGATCATGCTCATGATTTTCTCTTTATATTTGCTTGTGAGAAATAGCCTTCTTCATTTTCCTTTGTCTCTAACTCTTAGTTACAATTAACTTCTCTGACATGCTATAGTAAGTTGAAAGTAGAGTACCATACACGGAAACATTATTTCAAGGTTTATAATGTAATTTAAATCCTTCTTCTTTGTGTTTAAAATCTAGGAAGCACTGTATCGGACTGTCTTCAAAGAGTAAAAATCAACAGAAACCTATTAATGCTTTTTATTTAATACCCCAGTTTCCTATCTAATCTTGCCAGAGCAAATTTCTGTCTATTATGCTGTGATGAAGGTAAGAGAAAATAGCACATATATCATTGTAATTGATGGTAAATGAGAATTGAAATGAACACACTGTGCTTTTCATTGTTATGAATTCAATTCCACAGACATTTTTTATTTTTTTTTATTTTTGGGGGGGCAGGGCAGTTGGGGTTAAATGACTTGCCCAAGGTCACACGGCTAGTTTGTGTGTGTGTGTGTGTGTGTGTGTGTGTGTGTGTGTGTGTGTTAAGTGTCTGAGGCCGGATTTGAACTCAGGTACTCCTGACTCCAGGGCCGGTGCTCTATTCACTGCGCCACCTAGCCTCCCCCACAGACATTTTTTAAGCATCTGACATGCTCAGAGAAATGTGTTAGGTGGTAGGTATAGAATTTATAATAGTGATCCACATGTATTATGTCACGTTGAAGTACTTTCCCACAATAATTCTATGAGGTAGATTATACAAATATTATCGTCTACATTTTACAGAGGAGGTCTAAAAAAACCATCATTGATGTTGCTGTTAGTAAGACTAAGGGACTTGACCAAAGTCACACAGCTAATAAGTGGAGGTGGGAGGATTTGATTGGAGCGAGTATACAGCAAGTACAAAAAACAAACTGTACATGGGGTTGCCAACATTTTGGAAAAAGGGAGCAATTCCTTATACCTGGAAGGATCAGTCAAGAATCTGACTAGCATTTATTAAGTACCACTATATTTTAGGCACTGTGCTAACTTATATGATCTGGGTAATCCCTTGTGGAAGAATTGGCACATAAACTGGACCTTGAATTTAGGGGTTACTTCAGTAGATTTAGTTGAGGGAAGGATGTTATAGATAAGGAATCTGTTATGGGCAAACTTCCTGGACACACTCTCCTTTCCTGATCTTCCTGATGCTGGTCTCTCCTGGTTCTCCCCCTACCTGCCAGACTACTCCTGCTCATTTGCCTTCGCTGTATTTTCATATTATACCCTCTGACTGTGAGTCTCTCCCAAGGATCTGCCCAAAACTCTCTTCTCTCTTCTTCTCTTTTCTTTCTACACATTCTCCTGTGATTATCTTACTGATTGACTCCCATGGGTTATTATCTCTATGCAAATGCCTCCCACATATCGATAGACAACCTCTTGTCCTAGTTTCTCTGCTAAGCTCTAAACACAGTTGGCTAACTCTCTTTAGGACATTTTAATCTGTATGTTCTGAAGGCATCTTAAATTTAATATATCCAAAACAAAACTGCCTCCCAAAACCTTTCTACTCCCCCCCAAAATTTCTCTCTTCTGAATTTCCCTATATTTGTGGAAGATAATACCATCTTTCCAGTCACCCAAGTTCACAACCTCGGTAGTATCCTCAACCTCTCACTCTCACTCACCTCACATATGCAACCAAATACCAAATCTTATTGTTTCAATCTCTACAATATCTCTTATATAATCCCCTTCTTTCCATTCACATGGTCATTAACATAGCTCAGGCTCTCATCACCCCTCAGATGGACTATTACAATAAAATTCTGTTTGCCCTCCCCAGCATAAACCTCTCTCCACTCTTGCCACACAAACACCACACAAATTATCCTCTGTAGTCATTGAAATGGTTTTTCCTAAAGCACAGGTCTTATCATGCCACACTCCCTACCCAATAAATTACTCCAACAGCGCCCAAGG
Organism: Pseudocheirus occidentalis; assembly: GCA_028646575.1. Taxonomy (NCBI): domain Eukaryota; kingdom Metazoa; phylum Chordata; class Mammalia; order Diprotodontia; family Pseudocheiridae; genus Pseudocheirus; species Pseudocheirus occidentalis. The sequence continues at coordinate 334,522,465 of CM053594.1, forward strand.
ATGCAACTCCTCTGTTTGGCATTCAAAGTCATCGCAACTAGGCCCCTTCTTATTTCCCTGCTCTTACACTACTCCACTCTGTACACTCTACCATCCAGCAATATTGTCCTAATTGCTTTTCTTTATACACAATGATCCATATCCCATCTCTATGACTTTCCATGGCTGGAATGCTTTTTATGCCTCTTTCAGCCTCTAGTTTCTTTCAAGACTCAGCTCAAACAAGGCCTCCAGGAGTCCTTTCCTGATCAACCTAGCTATTAATTCCTTCCCCTGTAACATCTCCTTCTATCTACATTGTCAGTATCTCGTATATGCCTATATGCGCACATGTCATCTCCCCCATTACAACATAAGCTTCTTGAGGGCAAAGAGTGTTTTACTTTTGTCTTTCTATCCCTAGAGCCTAGAAGAATAAAAATGCTTGTTGGTTAATTGACTATTGGATGTCTTTGATTGTGTCCAATACCAAAACCTTCAGACAAATAGTGAAAAGTCTAATTGTCTGAGTTTGTGCCAAATATCCAAAAATGAGTGTAATTGGTAGTGGTTATTGGGTTTTCTCCCTCAGAGAATTCATCAACAAAGAGTATCATAGGTTAAGTTTAGAAGGGCAGGTTGGAGCCAAGATGGCGGCATAGAAGCAGCAAGGATCCGCAGCTCCTACCCAGCCACCCAAAATACCCATAAAATATGACCCTAAACAAATTCTAGGACTCTCAAACACACAAAAATACAGAAAACACATCTCTCGCTGAAAGCAGCTCGGCAAGAGGGGCTCACCTTGGCAGGCTGGGAGCCAAGGCCAGCCAAACCCATAACCAAAACCATGGCCAGGCCTCAGGGCAGTCCGGGAGGAGCCCAGCCACAGCCAGTCTACAAAAGAGGAGATCTACCTCACCTCCAGCAAATGCCACATCTAGTAAGGTGTGAAAAACAAGGATTGAAGAAAGTTAGCTTGGCAGCAGGCTAGGAGCTGAGACCAGCCCAGCCCGAAAACCTAAACCGTGGCCAGGACTCAGGGCGGTGGGGAGGAGCAGAGCCTCTGAAGCTGCAGTATGAGTCTACCCCGGGGAGCAGATCTAGAGCACCTGGATGGACTATCACATATAGCAAGCCAGAATTACAGAAGGTCAGTGAAAGTGAAACTTTGAAACTTAATTTGGGGGAGAAAAAGCAGCTCCGCCAATCTGCCCCCAGGGCAAGGAAGCAGTGGGGGAAGGGTAGGAACTGCTCTAACCAGCAGCTGCCCCCACTGGGCTGCTTCAGAGCCCCTGGCCTGTGGAAGCTGCAGGGGGGCTGAATCAATTGATCAGGGCCAAGTGCTCTTGCATTGAGCGGCCTGGATACAGATCATGGTCTTGGGTGGTGGTCCTGGGGTGCGCACTGAGCAAGCCAAAACTGGGGGTGGGGGGCTGCAATACCCCCCTAATAGCTCTGGAAGCTAGGAAAACCCCACCAATTTGGAACAGAGATTTCCCCCCTGGAAGCAGAGTTCCACAAAGCAGAAAAAAAAAACCCAACCAATTAATTGAGTGGCCAACATGAGGAAAAGAAAGCAAAATAATAACAGCAATAAAACTCTAGAATCCTATTTTGTGGACAAAAAGGATCAAAGCATGGAATGGGAGGAAGACAACCCAGTCAGAACTCCCACACCAAATGCTTCCAAGACACTTGAAGAATGCCTAGAACCTATACATCAACTGAAAA
>CM053594.1:334524677-334542134 GCA_028646575.1 Pseudocheirus occidentalis
CAATTTTTCCTCCACTTCTCTTGTTCTTCAAAGTCCTTTTTCAGATTATCTATGCTTCTAGGAATTCTTCAAGTGTCTTGGAAGCATTTGGTGTGGGAATTCTGACTGTGTTGTCTTCCTCCCATTCCATTCTTTGATCCTTTTTGTCCACAAAAAAGGATTCTAGAGTTTTATTGCTGTTCTTATTTTGCTTCCTTTTCCTCATGTTGGCTAGTCAATTAATTGGTTGTTTTTTTTTCAGCTTTGTGAAACTCTGCTTCCAGGGGGGAAAGCTCTGTTCCAAATCGCTGGGATTTTCCCAGTTGCTGGAGCTATTAGGGGAGTGTTGCAGGCCCCCACCCCACCCCCCCAGCTTTGGCTTGCTGAAAGTGCTCCTGAGAACCACCACCCAAGACCATGATCCAGATCCAGGCCGTCAATGCAAGAGCAGTTGGCCCTGATCAATTGACTGAGCCCCCTTGTTGGATTTGCAGGCCAGGGGCTCTGAAGCAGTTCCTGCCCTTCCCCCACTGCTTCCTTGCCCTTGGGATAGATTGACCCAACTACTTTTTTCCCCCAAATTTAGCTTGAAAGCTTCATTCACTTTCACTGACCTCTAATCCTGGCTCAGTAGATGTGAAGATTGCTCCAGGTGCTTTAGATCTTCTCTGAAGTAGACTCATGCTGTGGCTTGGGACGCTTGGCTCCTCCCAACTGCCCTGGAGCCTGGCCCCATCATGGTTTCTGGCTGGGCTGGTCCCGGCTCCTGGCCTGCAGGCCTGTGGGATGAGCCCCTCCTGCCAAGCTGTCTTTCTCTAATCCCTATTTTTCAGACCTTGGTAGAGGTGGTGTTGCTGGAGGCTTTAGATCTTCTCTCTTGTAGACTGGCTGGGGCAGGGCTCAGCTCCTCCTGACTGCCCTGGGGCCTGGCCATTTTGGTTTCAGGCTGCCAAGATGATCCCCTGCTCCCGAGCTGCCTTCTGCGAGAGATGTGTTTTCTGTATTTTTGTGAGTTTGAGAGTCCTAGAATTTGTGCAGAATCATATTTTATGGGTGTTTAGGGTGGCTGTATGGGGGCTGCGAGACCTTGCTGCTTCTACGCCGCTTTCTTGGCTCCGCCCCTGTAAATCTCCTGGTATAGTTATTAATCACAAAATGTAACAGGCTCTCTACATGGGGGATATATAGAACATTTATTTCAAATACCAGAAAGCTGGGTCCCCAAACCAGAAAGTCAAAGCCATCATAGTAGCTATGGTGTTGGCACACATAGTTAATGCAGTAAGCACCCATATTCTCAAGCCTTCAAAACAAAACACGCTCCTTCAGGCAAAGATCCTCCTCTCCTCATTCACAGTAACTGCTCAGCCTCCACACAGCTTACTCCCAGCAGCTCCAGCCCCCTCCCCCACAGTTTTCATCCCCAGCAATTCTCAGCAGAAGTTTTGGCTGGCTCTCAGAAGAAGTTTTCCCTGTCACTGCTTCTAGTCACCGTGCTGACTCCAGCCTGGCCCCTACTCCACTCCGACTCCTTCCTGCCCCACCTCTTCCTGCTTCATCAGCAAGTTCAAGGGGCATAGAAGCTCTTCAAATCCCATTGCCGTTACACAGGGGCAAAGCATTTTCCATTATTAGTTCTCTGTAATAGCAGTTGGTCAGTGTATTAAACATAGTTCTTCAGTCTTTAAATGTTGCTTGTTTCTATAATGTTGTTATGTCAATTGTTCTCTTGATTCTATTTACTTTGTGTCAGTACATATAAGTCTTCCCAGGTCTCTCTCAAATTGTACCTTTCATTATTTCTTATAGAACAATAGTATTCTAGAACATTCACCATATTTTATTTATCTGTTCTTTAATAAATGACCCCCCCTTAGTTTCCAGTTCTTTATCACTACAAAAAGAACTGCTATAAATATTTTGCATGTATACATAATTTTCTCTTTCTCTGAAGTCTTTGGAATATAGGTCTAAGTCTCCTGGGTCTTAAGGCATTCAGAGTTGTCTGACTTTGGGGGCTAGAGTTTGTAGTGTTCCATAACTCACATCCATACAACACAATTGCAAGAATAATACTATTTAAAACTGGAAAACTTTAGTTTATTAAAATTATTGTATAATTTCCAAAGGCAATGCAGCCTATTCCTCTTCAGTTCCATGCCTTACAATATGTATTCTTCATCCACGTTATTTGTCCTATATGTCTCACAAAGCCAAACTCTTCTGAATGATCCTGAATTACACTGAAGACACTCTGCAGTGTGTTAGGAATTGTTACAAACTGTACAATGTCCTTCCACAGAAGAAATATCTGAAAACTTCCAATTTCTCTTCAACTTGCCCTTTCATAATTCCATCAAAGTAGGCAAAACTTTTGTTTAGAACTTCTCCTTTATTTATGCCTCACTTGATAAGATTCACTCTGATTGTGAAATCAGAGAATTATCAAAGAAGATTGTTACAACTTTTGAGAAAACTTCTATAATTCTGACATATACGTGAACCATATTTCAAAAGAACACATTTCAGCAACTTGACTGATAGAACACTGACCTGGGGCTCAGGAGACCTGGAGTCTGACGCTGACTTTAGCCTATTATCTTCTTCTTAAACGGAGGGCTTTGGTCAAGGTGGCCTCTAACATCCTTTTTCTTAGCTTGAACCACCCGTGATTTCTCTTATTAGTGGTCTGGGTTTCTTCTATGAATTGAAGATGGTGAATTAGGCAATCCCTTCAAGCTCTAACATTCTGTCATGATATTTGGAAAGGTTTAGAAGAAATAGGTTTTAATGGTTCTTTTTAGCCTGTTTCCCATATTGTTGCTGTAGAGGTAATCATCTAAATCACTGGACACTTATTTCCAGGATCCAGGTATTTTTAGATCAAATATGAAGGAACAGTTAACTTTAGCCCCAAGAATACTAAATAAAAAAGTACCAGATGGATACTTTTTCCCTTGGGAGAGAATCATCTCTAGCAAGACTGCTCAAGGTTGTCTAGGATCTCAGGGACATTACTCCAGTGTTTTTGCCATCCTTCAAGGGATGATAGCTCTTCTCTTTTGCTCTCCACCCTCAAACAGGAACATATAATTGACAACTTTTTTCATGATTTTTTTTTTAGGTTTAGTTTGTGGTACTTGCTTTTGATATAAAATTCCCAACTTTACACATAAGGAAACTTTTAGGGAGACTCAAATGTGCAGAAACAGGGTGAGCAAAGACAGTTGATCAATCAATAGTAAACAAGTATTTATTAAGTATATTCTATGTTTCAGGCAATTAATCAATAAACATTTATTAAATGTCTAGTATGTGCTGGACCCTGAGGATACAAAAAGAGGCAAAATACAGGTCTGGCCCTCAAGGACTTGCCAATCTAATGGAGAGACAACATTTATACAAATACATACAAAGAGAACTATATACAAGATAGGCAGTAAATAATTAAAAGAAAGGTGACACTGGAATTAAGAGGGATAGGGGAAGTCTTCCTGTAGAAAGTGGGATTTCAGTTGGCATTTAAAGGAAACCAGGCACTATTCTAGGAGTTGAGTACAGAAATTCAAAGAATAGAAAAATTCCTCCTCACAACGAACTTACATTCTATTAGAGAAGACAAAAATCAATAAAAATACAGACAGTAAAAATATAAAGTGAATAAATAAAAATAAATTTAGGATGGATGTGAAGGCACTAATATTTAAAGGGTCAGGATAAGCTTCGTGCAAAAGATAATAGCTTGTCTTAAAGGAAAAGAAGGATTCAATAAGGTGGAAAGATAAGGAGAAATGCAGTGAAGAACACAAAGAAAGGTTAAGAGGAGAGCAGTGGATTGACCCCTCCACACCAAGTCAACGTCCCAAACTGCCAAATTGGGATCAGGGAAGTCATAGAATTAGCGTAGCCCAATGAGAGGGTTAGTAAGAGTAAGGTGTTCTGTGGAAGGGGGTCGGGCCTTGCTTAGGTGGATCTATTTGGTTTCCTATCTCTAGTGTCCTAGTCAAGGATATTCTGGAGAGGCCCAGTTCTAAGAATAGATGAGAAGCATGAAAGTGTTCAGAAAAGGGTAGGAAGGAGTAGGGCTTGTGCAGAACACAGGGAACCTATTGCAAAAGGAGACAGACTTTATCAAACCAGAAAGGCTTTTGGTAGAATTATTACTACGATTTTATTGTTTCAAGTTTTTGTCATTGACTTAGCACATGAATTACACAATCTCCTATGCTTTCTGACAGCCTTTCCCAGATTCATAGATGTTATATGATTTACACAGATTTTTTGATTCATTCCTCCTGGCGTTTCACATGATGTACTCTGGATATAAGTTAAATAAATATATAACCTTGTCACACTCCTTTCCCAATCTTTAACCGATCAGATGTTCCACATTCGCTAACTGTTGCTTCTTGGCCCACATACAGATTCCTCAGGAGACACGGAAGATGAGCTGGTAGTCCCACCTCTTTGAAGGCTTGCCACATTTTATTGTGATCCACATAGTCAAAAGCTTTAGTGTAGTCGATGAAGCAGAAGTAAATGGTTTTCTGGAACTCCCTTGCTTTCTCCATAATCTAGTGAATGTTGACAATTTGCTCTTTAGTTCCCTTGCCCTTTGCTCTTTTGGCATTTCTTGGTTTACATATTGCTGAAATCTAGCCTGCAGAAGATTAAGCATGCTTCCTCTTGATCGGTGGTTCTCAACCTTCTTAATGCCGACCCTTTAATACTCGTATGTGGGTATGTCTGCATGTGGGCGGGCCCACCTGGAGTTGGATAGAGGAGCAGTGTCTCAGTTCCTAAGACCACTGAAAATACGTGTTTTCTGATGATCTTAGGTGATCTCTGTGAGCCCTGTGAAAGGGTCGTTCAACCACCAAAGGGGTTGCGACCCACAGGTTGAGAACTGCTGATCTTGATGAAGTTGAAAGAAGAGAGTGTAAAAGCTAGCTTTATGCTTAACACACACGTGTGTGCCACACACACACACACACACACACACACACACACACACAAAACAACTCCCACCCCCCCCAAAAAAACCAAACAAGACTAAGATCTTAGAAACTGGTCCCGTCATTTCCTGGCAAATAGAGAAGAAATGGGAGAAGTGTCAAATTTTATATTCTTGGACTAAAAGATCACTGTAGACAGTGATGGCAGTCATGAAATTAAAAGATGTTTGCTTTTTGGAGGGAGAGCTATAGCTGATCTGGACAGTATGCTAAAAATCAGAGACATCATCTTGCCAACAAAGATCCATATAGTCAAAGCTATGATTTTTCCAGTAGTTATGTATAGCTATGAGAGTTGTAATATAAGGAAAGTTGCGTGCTGTAGAATTAATGTTTTGAATTGTGGTGCTAGAGAAAACTTTTGAGAGTCCCTAGGACTGAAAAGATCAAACCAGTCAATTCTTGCAGAAATTAATTCAGTTTATTCATTGGAAGGTCAAATACTGAAGCTGAAACTTAAATACTTTGATCACATGAGAAGACAGGACTCATTGAAAAACACAATGATTGGGAAAGATTGAAGGCAGAAGGAAAAGGAGATGAATATTATGAGATGAGGATGAGATGAATATTATGGAAACAATGAACATGGGCCTAAACAGACTTTAGGAGATGGTGGACGTTAAAAAGCCCTGACATGCTCTGGTCCATGGGGTGATGAAAAATCAAACATGACTGAATAATAAAATATAGTTTTTTCCTTCTTTTTAGAGGAAAAATAAATGTCCTTCACACCTTCAACCAACTATTAAGCATTTGTTTCATCAGCTTTCATGCATGTATGTGGCCCAGAATATTTTCTTTCACGTTGAATCCTGTATTTTCTTGTTGACTTATATCTCTTCATCAACTATAAATGAGATCAGCAGCTGGGAACAACGTATTTCATAAGGTTGTAAATGTTGAAAACGCATGCAGAGACACAATAATCCTTGTCCCAGTTCTCCTAACTACAGTATGGAACCTATGTCAGGTTCAAACCTTAGTTTTAGAAAAATGTCAATTTCAGGATAAAGAATTTCGTTTGACTTTTCTGTGATTTGAAACAACAGCTGTTTTCACCACCAAAGCTGATTTCAACATTAGAGTTAGGAAAGAAATCAATTTTGAGACTCAGAGAGTTACTCATCTCTTTTTTAAATGTGAAAAAGAAATCTTTGTGATATTCATAATAGAGAAGGGTAAGTCTAAAATAAAGGTCAGTCAACTGAAGGATTTGAGGCTACAAAGGATTCTATAGAATCAATCTAATCCTTAGGCAGTTAATCCAAGTAAAGAATAAGTTTAGATACATCTCAAGGGCAGCAAAGGAAAGGTTATAAGGAGAGACGATGCTAAATAGACATCAGAATGACCAAATAGGTCAGAAATGTGAGCCGATAAAGATAATGTAGCCAGCCTGTCCTTAGAGAAAATTAGCCAATCACATTTTCCCTCTAGTTAATTTCACTTCACTTCTATATTTGAAGAGTTTCAATGCTTAAAAGTTCAGTTACCCTCCCCCCAAAGTTTTGGTTAAGGATTAAGAAGAATTTTGGGGTACATCAAGAGAAACCATAGTTAAATAAACAGGATTTGTTTTATGAACCATTCCTTTATTCAAAGAGAACTTGGGAAGTCTTCCATTTGGAAAACTTTCTCTTTCATTATAATGTTTTGTTTAAACAACGTAGAAAAGTATCAATGTGAGTGATTTACTCATCTGTTAATTCTCTTTGTGGTTTTGCCTTTGTACTTTTATACTATCTGAACTTGATGGTAAAAGCTAAACTGGACATTGAAAGATCTGACTCCTAGACATATAAGAAGGATGGAGTTGAACTCAGTACATTGGGCCCACCTGCCCTCAGCAGAATGTTTTGGATATTGGGGAGTTTCTCCAAAGTGATTTGAACTCCCAGAAACAAAGTGCTATTCAAGCGCAAGATGTGTATGTATATAAGGTGTGTATGTATGTGTATATGAAAATATATAGGTATACACATATGTATATATATACTCATAAGTGTACTCATATATGACAGCTTTAGGCTTTTTCATTTTATGTTGATTGCTACCAAGTACAGAGAGAAACATAGGCAAATTGAGACTACTTTCCCAGAATCAAGTGTACAAAGCAAATAATTTCAAAATTGTAAAAATGGATTAAGAGAGTCAAGGATTTGAGCTTTTCCTGAATAAGGTTTCTTAGATGTAGGAAGAGGTTGTAGGGCCAGAGTCACTCACTGGTGGTTGCCATTGCTTGGTGGGTTGATAGCTGAGAGGACCAATTGTACTTGTTGGGTCATGAGAACCATGGATCTTTTGATAGGGATATGGTATCTTGAGTATTTATCATCTAGGGATAATCTGGCTAAGTGAGTTGAATCAGTCTATTATCCTGCAGGGTATATTTTCTTTAAGTTGTTGACTTGGTCCACTTGCTCATTGAGAGAACCAAGAACTTAACTGAATACCAATAGATTGTAAGCTCCCTGAAAACAGGGACCATATCTTGCCTAAATTTTGTTTCTCTTATTCAATAGGTCCTAAAAAAATACTTGCTGATTTGAATTAATGTAGGATGAATACTTGCACATTACTATCATTATGTCCCTAGAAATAACTGTCTTATAAATTTTAGTTATGACAAACCACCAATATTCTTCATATCATCTATTCACAATGGGAATGTATAGAATACCTCCAAAGGCAATTATCCCACAATGATATTTTCCCCCTTTTCAATAAATGATTTTTACAAGTTTAAAATATGGTTAACTTTGGCTTTGTATAGGATGCTTCTATTATAAAACGATAGAGCCACTGGATCAGGTATGACTTTGTACTTCTTTAAAAAAAAATCTGCATACTATGAGTATTGCGGTATTAACTTAAGTAAAACAATTAGATTTTTCTCCTAAATTATCTTGTTATTTGAGTTTAACTATTTGGTGACATATCTCACTTGTGGGTAAGTGGTTGTGAAGAAGAATAACAAAATCAAACCCCAGAATGATGAGAAAAGGCAACATTGTTTAACTCCTTTGACCTCATTTGGAGATTATTAGGATGAGAAATGTGAACGTGATTTTAAAGATTTGGTCTACCTCAAGTATGCACATTGTGTTGATTTATGGAGGCTTTAGTGTAGTCATATGCTAAGAGAGATATAGTTATCAGTCATTAATTGCATTTGTTAGTACCAGACTTACTGATATTGAAAATTACTGTCCTATACACAAATTGGAGCTCTTGACTTACTTTAAGTTTCATCTATGATCCTATCATCTACAGGAAGCCTTTTCAACCCCTCTTAATTCTATTGCCTTCTCCCTATTAATTTTTCCCTATTTATACTATACATAGGTCATTTTGTTTATATTTGCATGTTATCTCTCTCATTAGGTGTCACACTTCTCAAGGGCAGAGACTGTCTTTTACCTCTTTCTGTCTCCCCAGCACTTAGCAGTACCTGTCACATAGTAGGTGCTTAATAAACATTTATTGATGAATTGATTAGCTTTGAAGTGAATTTTCATTGGTAAATTCTGAGACTATATATAGAGAGCTCAATTTTAATGGGGATGGATTATGATCCATTGACTTCCATTGACCAGCTTTATCTTGAATGGTCACTCCTCATCATAGATTGCACTAGTAAAAAGTAGATGCTTTCTTCCAGTGGTCATGAGTCCAAAGCTAAGACGAAAAGTGAAGGTAATCACATGTAAAGAGATGGATTTTCATCAAATAAAAGTGCAGCAGAGTCTAGGCCTTCCATCAGAATGCATGTCATCAGCATTTGTGAATTTTGTTGCATTGAACAAATTCTTTGCCTCAGTTGTCTTTTGATGACCATTCTTGGTGGTTGCTTTATGAAGAAGAGGTAAAAGAAGTGATACAAATAAAGAAGCAACGAGTATCCTTGGGGTCTCAAAGGACATTTTACTATTGAGACAATGGCAGAAGTTGAAACTGTACAATAGATCCAGTCTCAGGTACCAGGTTGCCCAAGATATTTTAAACTATTGACTTGTCAGCTCAACATGAAGACTTTGGATACCTGGGTAAAGAAAAGAAACCTGTGCTAGGGGAAAAAATACTGGCATCAAGGATCGGTAATGCCTGTAAGACATGTGAGACTTATGCTCAATATATTCAAGGAAAGTGCTGCTAACTCATGCTGCACACACTTGGAGAATATTAAGCACCAGCAAGCCTTTAGAGCTTCTGTGCATTGATTTTTTTTGTTTCACTATGTAGATAAACTACATCCTAGTGGTGACTGAACATTTTACCTAACATGTACAGTCATATTCAATGAGAACCAGAGAACAAGAACTGTAAAGATATTGTGGGAGAAATATTTCTCTATGTACTGCTTCTCTGCCAGAATTCACTCTGATAAAGCAAATAATTTAATAAGTATTGGCCTTAGCAAGAACCAAGAAGTCTAGAATCATACCTTTGCACCGTCAAGGAGATCTGTAGCCTGAGGGTTTCAAGTGCTCTCTGATGAACAAGCTGGGAGCCTTGAGGCCTGAGAAAATGTTTCAGTCAAATCAACATATGGCTCTTGGAGCTCACAACCAGGAAGGAAGCCATAAACTTTACATTACACATGCTAACGTTTGGGTGAGAACTACATTTGCCAATCGACTTGTGCTTTGGAAAATGTAGAGATTCATAACCAGTTTGAAAGATTGGCTGAATGGAGACTTGCTGTCTATAGTAACTATGGCTTATTTCAGAAGATCTCTGAAAGAAACAGAATAATGATGAGTTCATTGGCAAGATTTTCTAGGGTTCTGTCAAAAGAATATTTTTGTGCATGGCTATCATTTTAATGGGAGGTGAAGATCTTCCCCACCCATTAATAGGCCTCAGGTGGAGCCCAACAAGAGAAACTTGATTAGGGGAGGATTGCTCTTTCAGGAAGGCCCACACCTTTTGTTACTTTGCAATTAGGCAGTGGGTCATGAGAGTTGTGATGCCCTTTGGCTCTGAAGAAGGGTATTGATACTCTGAGGTGAGGTTGTGCTTTGGGGCTCATTCGTTGGAAGAGTGTTCCTATGATTTGGCTAGACAAGGCTCTGGGTAGCTCTTAAGGAGCTGCCCCAGCTTTGAAAACCCAGATATGAGTGCTTCTCTCTCTGGTAACTGTATATGTAGCTTTGGTCATACAGCTAGAAGCCCTGTCTGTTGGTTTGTGTTATTTCTTTGTATTTTTCTTGCTTGTAATTTGTTTGTCTTTTCTCTGAAGTTCAGAGAACCCTGAACCAAGTGAATTTTATATACATATACATATGCATATGTATATGCACACACACATGCATACACATATACATATATACACATGCAAGTGTATATACATGTATGTGTACATAATAAATTATGTATTATATATAAATATATGTAATTAAAATAAGATTGTTGACCCCTTTAAAGTTGCTTTCCTTTAGAAAAGCAGATAAAAAAACCTGTGCTAGCAGCCATCCTGGGTATGGTAGGGTGCTTGTTGCTAAAGTGACATGTACACATACATACATATACAAGACAGTGAATTTATGGAAAGCTGACATGTCAAATAGGTGAAAGATTAGACAAATTGCCTATCTATGAAATAATCCCAGGGAATAGTAGTGGCCCCACTGCAACATCTATTGAAGAGTTATTTGGACTCCTTTGTGAGCAGGAGTAAAGGAATGATGTACCACCAGTGATATATTGTATATGACCTATGTATTTGCTATACAATGCTTCTTTATTGGATTTTGCTCCTTTTTTAATGGTAGTATGCTATGATGTATGTGTGCACATATATGTATATGTATATGCACACACATATATAATTTGTACATACAGAATGCTTCAGCATGTGATCTATATGTTTGGTCATGGTGTTCTATGTTGATTGTATATAATAAAGTTAGCTGTGTTTAATTATAGAGGTAATGCCATATATGAAGTACCTATATGCGCATTGTACTACATAGCTGAGTTGTTTTCTCCTAACTGTATATTGATGATGATGTATGATGATGATGTATGTTCACAGATATCCACGTGTATTCCATGTGCTTGAAAGGTACCACAAACACAGATCTAGGGACAGGATGTAGTAGACCTCAGTTTCTCCCTTCCTCCCCAAGCCCAGGGTTTCATACGATAAGAGAGAAAATGACAACAGGAAATGACAAGACTTTACTGTAGGAAAGAAGTGCATTGGAAGAAGGGTCTCGAGGTCAGACAAGTGATCAGAATGGTGCTCTCCTCCTTCTCTTCCATAGTGGGAGGCAGATATCCCTGCTATGATAGGTACTGCCTGGGACTTCAGCAATTCATCTCACACCACATTCTGAATCTATGACTTGTCCTGAGTGAGGTCCACGGTCTAGAATTCCTAAATCTTAGCCTGAGGATGTGTGAGCCAAATATCAGGTGAGAATTGCTTTATTATCTGTACGTCTTTGCATGTTTACAGGAGGTTTAGCCATACAGGCTAAGCAAACGGAATTGTGAATTTCCTATAACTATTAAATTAAGAGCAATCTTTTGTCCTCTCAGGGGTGTTTTGGATTCCTGGGGAAGCTTTGGTGGTAAGGCTCAGTGGCAGATGCTTTATTGTGCGTTGTTTTGTCGCTTTTAGGTATTGTCTTATTGCTTTATTGATTCTATGCCAAGAGGAAGTATAGTTAAATGTATTTTGTCTGTTTGGTGGAAAGTAGATTCCATTGCTCTGTCACCAGTTAGTCAGTTAATCAATCAGTGAGCATTGTTCAAGGCCTAGTATGTGTCCGGCATCGTGCTGGGTATGTGAGATGCAAAAGCAGAACTCACATTCTGCTTGGGGGATACGGCTTATTCACAGGTAAATAAATATAGGAATAGGATAGGGACAGAGCATGGGACTAATCTAACAGTGGAGTCTGGCACCTTTCTGCAACTTATAGTCTTAAAGACTAGAGAACTGAAAGGTTAAGTGACTTGCCCAGCATCACACAGGAAGTATATGGGATGTGGGTCTATGTATTTCTAGTTTCAAGACACACTCCATACACTACATCATTACAGGACATAAGTGCAAAGTGATTTGGGGAAGGAGACTAACAACCAGGGGAATCAAAAAAGACTTTTTGAAGGAGCTGAATCTAAAAGGGAGCCAGGAGTTTCCAAGAAGTGTAGGTGAAGTCAAGCCTTACAGGTATGGAAGACAGCCTGTGTCAAAGGCCTGGTGATGGGAGATGGAATGTTGTGGATGGAAAACTGCAAGCAGGTATGTTTGTCTGTAGTGTAGCGATTTTGAAGGGAGAAATGTGTAATAAATCTGGGGATATCACTTAGAGCCATGCTGTGGATGGCTTTAAATGCTAAATAAAAGTTTATATTTTATCCTAAAGGCAAAGAGTCCTTGAGCAAAAGAATGACAAGGTCATGCCTTTGCTTTATTCTTGTGAGGAGGCTCATTAAAATATAAAATTAAGGAAAGGTCAAGGTTTTCCAAAGTTGAGGAGATGAGAGCTGATTCTGACTTGGTAAATTAATAATAAAGCCCATGCTGCCTAGATAATCCACACTACCTACAGAATGAGGGAGCTGAGGGAACTGAGGGATCAAAAGTCTGCCACTCTTTTAGAACCTAGGACCTTAGAAACTTTGAACCTGACTTCCTCTGTATTTCTGCCCAGTGGAGTGGATTCATATAACCACTAGGGTGAGGTTATTGAACAGGACAGGGTAGTGGCTACAAGTTCCTGATGCAGGTTAAATATCTTTTCTTAAAGAAATAAAATCTACTAGAGTAGGATAATAGTTACTAGAGATTGTTAGAACATGCCAAGAAATTCATCTCTAATATTGCTTTTTTCAGAAAATATTACTCTTGCCTGAGTATGGTGTGTTGCTTTTTAATTCCTGCTATTAGAAAGACTGAGTCTGGTAGATTGCTTGAGTTCAGGAGATCTGAGTTACAGTGTATTAAGTTAATCAAGGGTCCTTACTAAAACAGAGACCGATGGTGAAAGAAACAAAGAGAAGGAAGAAAGAAAGAAAAGAAAGGAAGGAAGGAAAGGAAAGAAAGAGACTAGAGAGGAAAGAAGGAAGAGAAAAAGAAAGAAAAAAGATGAGAAAAGAAATGGAAGTTGAGATAGATCTGGTCTGAAAGAAGAGAGGACAGAAAAAAAACAATAGAGGGAAAATAAGAAAAGAAGAAAGGAAGATAAGAAGAAATAGAGAATGAAAAAGAAAAGGAAAAAGAAAATACTACTTTAATGTCTATTTATAGATTTAATTCATTTCATATTTTTTCTAACAATCTGTAGGATTTTGTATCCTGTAATGCAACCGAAATTACCTGTCATAAGAAGGCAGGTGCACTTTCCACATTAGTGATAATACATGTGCAGAACAATTTCTACTGACCAGAGATGTTATGTGTTTTACAGGTTTCTTGTTTATTGAAAAATGCTGCTTAAAAATTTTTGTTTTGACATTATGAAATCTTAACTCACTTCCAGAGCTGCTATTTGATATTTATTGAGCATTGACAAAATGCTGGAATGGGAATTCTACATAAATAAGTCATCACTCACTCTCTTGCCTGATCACTTTTTCCCCTTCAAATAATTTATAAGAATAAAAATTATTTTGATAAAGGCAATGTGCATAGTGTATAGAGGGTTGGATTGGGAATTATAAAGAGCTGAGTTCAGGAGTCCTGACCCTGATGCCTTCCATGGATGCATCTTGGGACATGCATGTGGTCATTGATTAGGCACTTTACTTCCCAGTGTCTCAGGTATCTTACAAGTGACAGGTGAGATGTTGAGATGCATCCATGGAGGGAACTTCCATACATGGAGTTCTTCACCCTGATGAAAAATTTGAAACAAAACAGAATTCATTCTGCTTTGGAAACATGCACACACACACACACACACACACACACACAAAGCGAAAAAGCAGAAGCCAAAACAAAAATCATGGCTTGTGTCTTAGAAAGCTGAAGGCTCCAATCTAAATTGATTTGATACTTTAATGAAAACAACTCTTTATTCTATACATTTGAAAATACTAAGGTAATTCTTGATTCCACAAAAACTGGTACATTATCATTGGTCTATATGTTTATTTGTTTTGTTTGTTTTATGCTGCTTAAATACATACTGAGTCAGTTGTCATGAACAGAACCATGACCCTTTTCAGAAGATTGAAGAATGAGGCTGAAAAGGAACAGTAAGAGAAAACTAGGCTTGAGTTTTACTTGGATTTTAAATTACAATTCTGTGTCAGTAGAGATAGTTTTCACCCAGTAGGTCCCCACATGGATCAAAATTAAAATAGAGAAAAAAAGAGAAGGAAGGGAGAAGGAAGGAAATAAAGAAACAAAAGAGAAGAAAGCAAAAATAAAATCAAAAAGTTTTTAAAAAATTGTTAGAGGGAAAAGGAAGATCAAAGAATGCCTACTTCTCAGGGTGAATAGATGAATGAGAACAGATAGGGTAAAAAAGTATTGTTCAACTTATATTTGGCTTATTTTTTATCTGTCAAAGAGAATTTTCTATCAACTGGAAAATTTATAAAAAATATGACTAAGATACCTAATATAATAAGAAGGGTGATAAAAAAAGATTTCCTAACTACCCTTGATGAATGAAAGTCACCAAGTCCAGGGACTTTGGACAAGACTTTCAACCTCTATGGGCCTCAGGTTCTTAGAGGGTAAAATGAAGGGACAGGACTAGAAGACCTGTAAGATTCCTTTATGTTATAAATCATATGAGCTTATAGGGATAGAACCAGAGGATGGATTGCTTAACCACTATCAATGGTCTTTTAAAGGTTATGGGGCGATTTTCAGTGATTACTTTGGATAAGTGTAGCGTGCTAAAAGAAGAGTATAAAATCTGGAGAAATGGATTACAGGAGTGGTTATCTCATATCTTCACTCTTATTTGAATTAAATTAAGGAGGGACGAACACATAAAGACATAGAGTTTGGTGCATTAAAATAATCGTGGAGATGGATAGGGTTAGGGCTGCTATTCCCAGGTTTCTTGAGTACTGGATACTGTGCAGCCTTGTAGAGATCTGGTTGGAGGGAAAGTGATCATCAATGGTATTAGTTGTTGGGTACATCTGGAACAGGCCATCTCTCCTATTTATCCATCAGGATGTCTTCTGAATGGAAATGAAGGAAGCAGCAGAAATTATTGTGCTTCAGGTAAATTTGAAAATGCAAAGGCAGAAATCATTATCTCAAACAAAAGCATTAGTAAAATTAGACATGATTTAATGGTGCTAACAGGCACCTTAGATAATGAATAATATCTGTCTTTAATATATTTGCACTAAATGAAATAACATTTAATTATTATTTTATTATTATTTAGCTTTTTGGAGGGAGGAAGGTAGGGCAATTGGGGCTAAGTGATTTGCCCAAGGACACACGGCTAGTTTTGTGTTAAGTGTCTGAAGCCGGATTTGAACTCAGGTCCTCCTGATTCCAGGGCCCTTGCTCTATTCATTGTGCCACCTAGCCACCCCCATTTAATTATTTTGAAGGTAAAGTTAATTTAATTATAAGGAGAAATAGATACCAAAACTATACTGGTTAAGCATCTCAATATTCTCCTTCCAGATGTAGATAAATATAATAGAAAAGCCTAAAGACAATTGTAGGAAAGGGAGCCATGCTTGATCTCTGGTGATAACTGAGTGGGAAGAGGGAGAGATCATTGAATGCCGGCATGGATTCATCAAGCACCAATGATGTCAAATAGGCCCTATTCCTTTTGGGTTTTTTTTATTCCCTCAGAGTAACTAGACAGGTAGAACAGAGAAATGTTATAGACATAGTATGATTAAATTTCAGCACAGTATTTGATTAAAATTCTAATACTATGCTTATGAAAAAGAAGGAAAGTTACGGGCTATACAGTAGTCCATTTATAAGGATTTGGAACTGATTCAATGTCTAGATCCAAAAAGTAGTAATTAATTGATTGTTGTCAACTTGGAAGGTCATTCTGGTGCATTTCCCCAGAAATCTTTCCTTGGTCTTACACTGTTTAATATTTTTAATAGTCACAGGTGAAAGTGTAGTTGAAATGCTTGTTTAATTTGCAAATACCACAAAGCTTAAAGAGACAATAAATTGGTAGGCAAAAGTCAGGATCCAAAGTCAAATAAAATAAGGTGAAAATTAAATGTAAAACTCTCTACTGGGGTTCAAAAAAATTTAACATTTTAAAGATAGTGGGGAGATATGGTTAAACAAGAGTTTGCAAGAAAATGGTCTGGAGATTTAGTAGATTGCAAATTTAATTTGAAATGACAATGTGACATACTAGGCACATAGTAGGTACTTGACAAAGATGTATTAATTAATTGATGTGGAAAATACAACCTGAAGTTATCTTAGTCTGCATTAGCAGTGTCTACAAGAAGGGAAATAACAATCCCACTATGTTCTGGCAGTGGGTCAGAGGCAGCCAGGTGGTATAGTGGATAGAGAGCTGACCCAGGAAGACTTGAATTCAAATGTGACCTCAGATGCTTATTAGCTGTATGACCATATGCAAATCACTTAAACTCTGTCTTCCTCAGTTTCCTCATCTGTAAAATAAGGATACTAATAATGCCTAACTCCAGAATTATTATAAGAATTTAAAGAAACAATATTTATGAAGCACTCAGTACAAAGTACTGGCACAAAGAAGATAATAAATGCTTGTTTTCTTCTTTCTTTACTCTGCCCTCGTGAGGATATGGTTAGAATATTGTATTTAGTTCTGGGCACATTTGAGGAAATATATAAATAAATCATACTGCAACATACAGAGGAAATATATTAACAGATTACACTATGGTGTATCTAAAAGAAGATGGCCAGGATAGTGACAAGACTAGGAAGCGTGTCTTACAAAGTCCAAAAGAAGTAGCTGGGGATGTTTAACCTAGAATGGAAAAGACTTGATGGAGGAAGGGGAAGAGTAGAAGAGCTCTCTTAAAGTATTTGAAAATGTCTCATGTGGAAGAGAGATTAGACTTCTTCTGTTTGGCCTCAGAGGATTTCTCTTCTAGGAGCACAGGGCTTCTCCTTTATTGTAAGTCTTTGAGCAGAGTGTGAAGGAATATTCATTTGGGATGTTGTAGAGGGAATTCTCAGGAAGGGTTGGGCGTGAGGAATGGCAAATAGGACAGTGATGCTGGACAGTAGAGGACTGGAAGCAGAATGTCTTCTCAAATCACTTATAATCTGAGATTCTGAGTTTTAATGAATCTATGATACTCTTTGTTTATTTTTTAACTTATTTTAAAATTTTTTTCTCATGATATATTTTTTAATTTGTTTTCTTGTTTACATCACTCATTTTCATGACATTTTTGAATTACAAATTTTCTCCCCGTCTTTCCCTTGCCCCAACCCTAAAACAGCAATCCCACTGTAAAGCCCCTCCCCTGCTCTGCTCTCTTACTT
>CM053594.1:334542634-334564467 GCA_028646575.1 Pseudocheirus occidentalis
CTCTTATTTGGTTTTCAAAGTCCTTTTTCAGTTGATGTATAGCTTTTAGTCATTCTTCAGGTGTCTTGGAAGCATTTGGTGTGGGAGTTCCAAGCTTTGGGCTGTCCTCCTCCCGCTCCATGCCTCGACCCTTTTTGTCCACAAAAAAGGATTCTAGAGTTTTATTGTTGTTCTTATTTTGCTTCCTTTTCCTCATGTTGGCCAGTCAATTAATTGGTTGGTTTTTTTTTTAGCTCTGTGAAACTCTGCTTCCAGGGGAGGAAGCTCTGTTCCAAATTGCTGGCGTTTTTCCAGCTGCTGGAGCTATTAGGGGGGTGTTGCAAGTCCCCCCAGCTTTGGCTCACTGAAAGCACACCCCAGGACCACCACCCAAGACCATGATCCAGATCCAGGCTGCTCAACGCAAGAGCACTTGGCCCTGATCAAAGCGATTCAGCCCCCCTGCAGGGTCTGCAGGCCGGGTGCTCTGAAGCAGCCTGGTGGGGGCCTCTGCCGCTGGTTCCAGTAGTTCCCCTCCCCCACTGCTTCCTTGCCCTGGGGGCAGACTGGCCGAACTGCTTTACCTTCCCACAATTAATTTTCAAAGTTTCACTTTCGCTAATTGTCTCTGACAGGGATTTAAAGATTCCCCTCAGGCAGGTGCTTTAAATCATCTCTGAAGTAGACTCAAGCTGCTACTTGTGAGTCTCAGCTCCTGGCTGCCCTGGGTCCTGGCCTGGCCTTGGCTGTGGTTTTGGGCTGGGCCGGTCTCTGCTCTGGTGTGAGCTCACGCCTTGGCAGATTTTGAGGTGCTGGAGGCTGTAGCTCCTCCCCTCTGAAGACTGGCTGCTGAGGGGCTGGGCTCAGCTTGGCTCAGCTCCTTCTCACTGCCCCAGGCCTGCCCGCAGTCTCGGCTTCAGGCTGTGCCAGCCTCTGTTACTGGCCGCCATGCTGAGCCCCTGCTGCCAAGCTGCCTTCAGTGGGAGATGTGTTTTCTGTATTTTTGTGTGAGTCTGAGAGTCCTAGACTTTTTCTGGTCTCATAATTTTATGGGTGTTTAGGGTGGCGGTGTGGGAGCTGCGGGACCTTGCTGCTTCTACATGGCCATCTTAGCTCTGACCCCCACCCCTCCAGTGGTCTTGATCCAGTGAATGATAATTACTTGCTTTATCACTGTTGTAGAAAGGTATAGAAATATATCCTGGACAAATGCTGTAGTGGGACAATAAATTGGGTGCAGAATGGAAATGGAGGAAGAGAGAAAGCTGGAAGGTGCTTGGGAGACAAGTAGTGCATCTGATAATCCTAAATTATTCCCTACTACCAAAGCACATATTTTTTTCACAATATTATCTTCTCAGTAATGATGCATGGATACATTACACTCTCTGAGGAATCACAGTCACAGGTAACTCACAAAGTGGCATAAAATGCATCCATGTAGTCATGTATGACCAGAAAAGTTTACAGGTTAGTTCTATAGCAATAGGAAGGATAAGAGAGGGGAGGAACCAAGATGGCAGAATAAAAGCAGGAACTTACTTAAGCTCCCACCAACCAACCACCTCAAGTATGTGAAAAATATGACTCTGAATAAATTTTAGAGCTACAGAACCCACAAAGTGACAGAGAGAAACAAATCTACCACTCACAGCAGCCTGGCAGGCCTACAGGAAGGATCTTTTGCATCAGACTGGTGGCTGAGCCACATGAGCCCAGATCCGGGGTGCCCCGACCAGCAGCACAGACCAGCCAGAGCAGACCTTAGGAGAGTGAATCATCAGCAGCTGTGGTGGTCTCCAGACTCCTCAACCCATAAATGCCAAAGACAAAGTAAAAGGTCAGTGGGGAACTCTGTTAGAACTGGGTGATCGAAGAGTGTAGTCTGGTCCCTGCCTCTGGGGCAAGTGGTGGTGATGGCATGGGGGCTGCAGCTGCTGCCATGTGGCTGCCTTCAGAGCTCCTGGCTTGTAGATCCTATGGGGATCAAGTGACCATTCAGAAGGTAATCTCTCTTGATTTGACCTTCATGGATCTGGGTCACAGTCTTGAGCAGTGGTCCTGGGATGAGAAACACCAGTGTGCTAGAGCTTGTGGTGGCTGTAGAGAGGGCACCCTCCTCATATCTCTGGCAACTGCAAAAACCCCAGCAATTTGGGACACAGCTCTCTCCACTCTGGAAGCAGAGTTCTATCACGGCAATGAGCTCAAAAGTCAAGGAACTGTTTGGCAAGATGAGCAAGTAGAGGAAGTGCAATCAGACTATAGAATCCTTTTTTGGGGGCAAAAAGGAACAAAACATGGAACCAGAAGAAGACAACAAAGTCACACCTCCTGCATCAAAAGTGTCCAAGAAAAATATGAATTGGCAATAGGCAGTGGAGGAGCTCAAGAAGGATTTTGAAAATCAAGTAAGAGAAGTGAAGGAAAAATTGGGAAGAGAAATGAGAATGATGCAAGAAAATAATGAAAAGTTAGCCAACAGCCTACTAAAAGAGACCCAAAAATACTGAAGAAAATAACACCTTAAAAAATAGACTAACTCAAATGGCAAAAGAGGCCCCAAAAGCCAATGACGAGAAGAGTACCTTAAAGAGATGAATTGCCCAGATGCAAGAGGAAATTCAAAAACTCACTGAAGAGAATAATTCCTTCAAAATTACATTGGAACAGATGTAAGCTAATGACTTTATGAGAAATCAAGATAATATAAAACAGATCCAAACAAATGAAAAAACAGAAGGCAATGTGAAATATCTCACTGGAAAAACTACTGACTTGGAAAATAGATCCAAGAAAGATAATTTAAAAATTATTTGACTGCCTGAAAGCCATGATCAAAAAAAGATCCTAGAAATAATCCTTCAAGTAATTCTCAAGGAAAATTGCCTGGATATTCTAGAACCAGAGGGCAAAATAGAAACTGAAAGGGTTCACTGATCACCTCTTGAAAAAGATCCCAAAAAGAAAAATCCCAGGAAAATCATAGCCAAATTCCAGAGTTCCCAGGTCAAGGATAAAATATTACAAGCTGTCAGGAAGAAACAGTTTGAGTATTGTGGAAGCATAATCAGTATAACGCAAGATCTAGCAACTTCTCCATTAGGGGATTGAAGGGCTTAGAGGTCAAAGGAGCTGGGACTAAAACCAAGAATCACCTACCCAGCAAAATTGAGTATAATGCTTCAGGGGAAATTATTGTCATTCAATGAAATAGAGGACTTTCAAGTATTCTTTTTTTTTTTTTTTGCTTTTTGGAGGGCAGTTGGGGTTAAGTGACTTGCCCAAGGTCACACGGCTAGTTTTTGTGTTAAGTTTCTGAGGCCGGATTTGAACTCAGGTACTCCTGACTCCAGGGCAGGTGCTCTACTCACTGCACCACCTAGCCGCCCCTCAAGTATTCTTGATGAAAAAAACAGGGCTGAACAGAAAATTTGACTCTCAAATACAAGAAACAAGAGAATCATGAGAAGGTAAACAGGAAAAATAAATCAAAAGGAACTTATTAAAGTTGAATTATTTACATTCCTACATGGAAAAATAAGTGTAACTCATGGGACTTTTCTCAGTACGAGGACAGTTGAAGAGAATATATATGTATAAATGTATACACACATATGTATGTATGTATAGAAGGGTGTGTGTATAAATATGTATGTGTGTGTATATGTGTGTACATGTATACATAGACAAAGAGCACAGGATCAGTTAAATAGGAAGAGATGATATCTTAAAAATAAAATCAGGAGATGAGAGAGGAATATAATGGGAGAAGAAGGGAGAGATGGAATAGGGTAAATTATTTCATATAAAAGAGGCAAGAGAAAACTGTTAAAATGGAGGGGAAAAGCAGTAAGGTGAAAGGGAATGGGTTAACCATACTCTCATTGAATTTGGCTTAAGGAGGGAATAACATACACTCAGTTGGGTATCTTACCCTACAAGAAAGTCGGGGGGAAGGGAATAAGAGGGGAGATGATAGAAGGGAGGGCACATTGAGGGAGAGACAGGGACAGAGAGAAGCAAACACTTTTGAAAAGGGACAGAAAGACAAAGTAGAAAATAGAACAAGTGGGAGGTGAGATAGGATGGAGGGATTTAGTTTTTCACAATATAACAACTATGGAAACATTTTGCATAACTACACATGTACAACCTATATTGAATTGCTTGTTTTCCCAGTGGGGGTGGGTGAGGAGGGAAGAAGGGAAAGAACCTGGAAATCAAAGTTTTAAAAACCAATGTTAAAAAAATTGTTTTTCTATGTGCAATTAGGAAATAAGATATACAGGGTATAGAAATCCATCTTGCCCTACTAGAAAGTTAAGGGGTAGGATATAAGAAATAGTAGCTTGAGGGAAGAGGTATTCGATAGGCTCACTGTCTTGGGGTGGGAGTAGGGGAAAGTTGGGGAGAAAATTTGTAACTCAAAATCTTGTAGAAATGAGTGTTGAAAACTTCAAATAAATAAATAAAATATCAATTAAAAAAAGAAAAAACACAAATATTTATTGACTACTTTAAAAAAATAGAAAGGATAAGAGATGGACAGCCAAAAGATTGTATTGGTATAAATGAAGTATTAAAAGACTTTGAGAAAGATTTCCAGATACTGAGAATATCTTTTACAAGGTATTTATCTGAAGAGATGTACAGGAGTTTCCCAGCATGAAAAGGCAGGCACAATTTAAAATCTGAAATGTTGGAAGGAAGCCCACATAGATAAGTTTATGGAACCATAAATTTTTTTCAACATTCTATATCCTTGAAAAAAGGCTAAAAAATTTTCTGCTCCCTATGGTTGCAATATTCATTCCTTTAAAAAATATACCATTGATAATAAATACATATAAAGAATGGAAAAATATGAAAATGAGAGATATTAGGTTAAAAGTTATCAGGGGAAAATGAATTTTACTTTGCTGCTTTACTTGGTTCCTATTTTTAAAATTCATTGTTATAGACTTACAACTTCTGAGAGAACTTTAAGGAAAAGGGAATGTCTTCTCATTTTGAACTAATCCCCAATAATTTTAAGGCAGCATGCCTCAAAACACCATAGGCATCCCCAACACTTTCTAACTAAAGAAATGTAATAAAGAAAGTTGGGACAACTTGTGACCCTAAAATCAGTATTTCCTACAGTCTTATATCCCTAATTGCTTTTAAATTCAAGTACTTACAAATCTTTGAAGAATTATAATAATCATAAACCTAGTGCAATAATAACAAGGAATAATTAGGGATTCCCTTTTAATGCTGTTTTTAATCTTTAATTTGGAAATAAACAATACTCTAACTCAATTTAGAATACTGTGAGTGCATTAAAAATTGTAGCATTCAAACAAAAGAAATTGATCTACTTTTAAGAGGTCAATGATAAAAAATAAGAAAGAATAGTGTCTTTCAAACCAAGGAAATTAGAATTTGTCAGATAAATTATCATTTAAAATTATTCATAGTAAAGATTCAATTGCAATATAAAATCACATAGAATAGTGTGGGAAATTTTGTCTAGAATTGTTTTTAAATATATATATATATATGTATATGTTTACATACATATATATGATACTTCTTAAGGGAAATTGCAATAAATTTAGTACTAAGTCTGACTTATTAAGACAGTTCTATGTGAATGACATCAATATAAGTACTATTAAAAGAAGGTCAGATTAAAGTCAAGCATAGATTTTCAATAATAGCAGTGATGAGGCTCCAAGATTCTAGCAATTTGTATTATATACATTTGTATTTTTAAAATATAATTTAAAAAATATTTTTCCCCCAATTGTATGTTAAAATAATTTTTGACATTAAAAAAAGGTTTTGAGTTTCAGATTCTGTCCCTCTCTTCCTCCCTCTCCTCTTCCTTTCCTGAGACAGTAAGCAATCTGATATAGTTATCCATTTTAGTCATTTTGTATAAGAAGATGAAGAAAAGAAAATAATGAAATAGAGAAAATGAAAAATATAGCATAATCATATTCCATCACAATCATATACCACAGCTTGTTTAGTTGTTCCCCAATTAATGGGCATCTCTTTGATTTCCAATTTTTGGACACCACAAAAAGAATGGTTATAAATATTTTTGTATAAATAGATTCCCCCTGTCCTTTTTAAAAAAATCTTTTTGGGATATAGACCTAGTAGTGGTATTCCTGGATCTAAGGGTATGCATAGTTTTATAGCCCTCTGGGCTATAAATTACTCTCCAGAATGGTTCGATCAGTTCACAACTCTACCAACAGTGAATTAGTGTCCCAGTTTTCCCACATCCCCTCCAACATCCATCATTTTCCTTTTTTTTCATCATGTTAATCAATCTGATGGGTGTGAGGTGATACCTCAGAGTTGTTTTAATTTGCATTTTTTCTAATTAATAATTATTAGAGCATTTTCTATATGACTATAGATAACCTTGTTTTCTTTGTCTGAAAACTGCCTGTTCATATCCTTTGACTATCAATAGGAGAATGACTTGTACTTTTATAAATTTGACTCATACGAATGACTTGGCTATTTGGCAATTGGCAATACAATTATCCAAGACAATCCCAAAGGACTAATGATGAAACATGCTATCTGCCTCCAGAGAAAGAAGTGATATTGTTTGAATACAGACTGAGGTATGCTATTTTCTACTTTCTTTGTTTCATTATGTCCATTTGTAACAATGATTTAAAACCACTTTCAGTCATATGGTTCTGTTGCTGAGGCTGTAGATTTATCCCAGTATGTTTTTCCCTTCAAGAATTACACATAAGGATGACATTTCCTTTGCCCAATTTTTACCCTGCCTCTCATTCAGTGCTTAGAGATTTTTCTCTGGGATGCCCACACTGTGAGACTTGGCCATGGATTATAACAATGGCTTGGGTTAGTGTAGATGTGAATTGGTACCCAATATCATGGGTTGCATCTTTCCCTACTGCAATGCAGGACTAGACACAGCCTAGGGACTACTAGGACTCCCCAGAACTGAAAGCCTCCAGTACCTGTTGATGACATTGATGTAGGAGATTTTGTCCTGAGCTTTTAAACTATCTCTCTTAAAAGCTATTAAAACTGTTAGTAATCAATTAACATTAAAACCATAAATGAGCCTCATGCTTACAGCTCAGAATCTCCAGTTACAGAAAGAATATCCATATAGAAAGAGGTTAAGGTCTCTTCCTTGGTTGAATTTGTTAGGTATTAATTTTTTGAATGTGATCTTGTTTATATCTTCAGGTCTTCTGTTTATAATTCTCTAGAATTTAGAGTCCACATGAATTACAAAGTTAATTGATCTCTACTCTCTGTATTAAAATATAGAATCCATGAGTATATATATGAACATATACTTTTCTAAGTCTTTCATTGCCTCTAAAATGTTTAGAACGTGAATCTACCCACATTATCTGAATAAAGTTTGTAACTGACTGTTTCATTTTTAGTTTTACTTGTCTGTCAAAAAAGTTTCTTGCAGAACAATTTCTATGCTACTAACCCAGGCTTCCTAATGTGCTTTGCTTTGGCCATGGAAGGGTAAGTGTGAAAAATTGCCTCTACTTAGCTGAATAGAGAGACTTTTAGCCCAGCTCTTATACTTATAATTGTACTCAGCCCTAAAAGAGGGTAGTTTTCCATTTGGAGGTGAGTATTTAGATATCTTTACATAGCAACATAATTGCCAAGGCACACATTGTCTTTTCCCTCATAGTAAGGGGATTTTTCCTATTTGATGACTCCTCTGCAAATAAACACACATAATGTTATCTGGGTGACTCCTCCAGCAGGTGTTGTCAAGGAAATCTGGGGGCAGCAAATGGATGGATGCCTGTGGGTTCTGGCAGACATTTCCAAGAGTCTTCCTACTCAATCCCCCGGAGAGTTTTTGAAGCCTGATATTGAGACTGGAAAGAATTATTTCAACAAGAATAAACAGAGGAGAGTCAGGTAGTCATTGCAAGAAAATCAGATATACAAGACTTGGCAAAGAAAGAGGGGGATGAGCTCACACCAAGAACTGTGGCTCTCCTGGGCTGGGTTAAAGAGCCTGTTGAGCGATGCAGATATAACACAGTGACTACTAGTGCTGTTAAATCTGAGAGCATCTGGCGCTTGTTGATGATAATGACATTGGAGGGTTTTTTTCCTGTGTGTTCAGGGAGAGAGGACTGTCCCTCAATTAGTTGCCCTAATAATCTACTCTCTGTCTTCACGTGTCCTCACAGAGATCAGGGCAAAGGGAGATGCTTCTTCTTTCCCTCCCACTTAGAGTCCAAGATGCTGGGACTTAGAAAAGTTATCACCTTTAACACCTCTCGGATTTTTTTTTATTATGTTTTAGGGAATTGTATTAAAACGATAGCTATCTTGTCTGTGCCAGTTGTGTTTGTATAAATGCTCATGGGAGATGGGGTATGTTGAGATGTACTCTCTAGTTCACTGTCCCAGAGCCAGGCAGGCTACATCTGTTCCTCAGGGTATCCTGAGGGGTTTTGAGGTATCTTTTTCTCTACTGCCCTGGCTCGAGCTTCCAACAGCTATGTTCTTCCACTGTTAGGAACCAGTTGCTAACACTCCAGTTTTATTTTATAATTTAGCATCAATTAGCTTTCACAAAAGATTACTTGAACCTATTGCAAGAACAAATGTATTAACATTTCAAACATTTGCATGGGTGCCTTAGGGGCATAATCTCTCTATTTATACTACTTCAGTCTCTGGGGAAAGTAATCTCATTCTTAGCACAGTTTCTACATAACATTAGTCCCACCAAGGTCATGTCCAGTTGCTGAATGACTGCTAAATGAAACCCTGTCTCAGTTACACTGGCCTGGATCCTAAAGGTCATTCCTGAAGGTCACTCTTGTCTCCTCAGGACATTGGTGCTGCACTGGTTGCAAAACTCAGCCTGGACTCCAACTTCTAGATTCCTATGGCTCAATCTACTATTTTCCAAATATCACATCAAATTCAGTATCAATAAGGATTCAACAATATAAATATTTAATACAAATATGAATATCTAAAAATAAAATATTTTTGGCTATTTGTTTTGAGGATTTTTATGTTGGGGTAGCCAAAAATGAAAGATCTGGATGGAAAATCTCTTAGGTACCATCCACTAGTGTCCCAATCCTGTTTAACTGGTTAATAATAGTTAAGAAATTTTCTGGAGGAAAAATGTTAATTATGAAATGTCATTATAAACTGTGGCACAGAGACTTTTATTTGAATAAAAAATGCAAAACCTCATCAAATAATTAATGCAGTATCCCAGATTTGACCTTTGCCAAACAAAATTTAGTATTTTCTGAGGACAGCAAATATTAAAACTGAGGGGCAAAAGTAAAGGTGGAGTCAAAAACCACCTCACTGGGAAACTGTACTTTGACTAAATGCAAAGATTTAAATAATCAAGTTAAATAACCAAAACTTATTATGAATAGGGCCTGTATACCTCTCAGATGTGTGAACAACTGGCTCATGTCTTCCCTAAGCAATTTCTATAAAAGGAAGAAGCTGTCTTGGAATGGGGAGGGAGGAAGGAAAGAGATTCTGAGCAACTGTATTTGAGAGGCTGGACTAAAGGGAGCCATGGAGTAAAGAAAGAACTCTGTGGCAGAGACAGAATATAGCAAGGACAGTCATTGGCTCTACAAGTTTGTTGAAGGAGTCAGGCTGAGGGAAGTCGAAAGAAAATGTCAATTCCTTTGCCATGTTCCCCTCAGTGCCTGTTTATCCACAGACGCTAAAGTATGATTTGCTATTTCATTACTCCTATGTCTTTTGGTAAATTTATTTTTGCCTCAATCACAAAGAGGCCAACTAGAGATAAATATAAATATAAGGTTTGGTTGGGTGTCCAATTTTTCTCTCTTCAGTGTTAGTTTTTCTTTGTCTTTTTAATTTCTTTTCTTTTCCAATTTGAATTTATTTATTAATTTTCTTGTTTATGTCACTCATTTCCACAAGATTTTGAGTTACAAATTTTCCCTATCTTTCCCCTATCCACCTCCCCAAAACAGCGATCCCACTGTATAGCCCCCACCCCCAATCTGCTCTCTCATATATCCTCCCCCATCGCCCCTCTGACATTCTGGTAGGGCAGAATGGGTCTCCCCATCCCAGTGCCTGTATATCTTAATTCCCAATTGCATGTAGTTAATAATAATAATAATAACAATAATAATATATTTTTAACATTTGATTATACAACTTTAAATTCTAGAATCTTTCCCTTCTTCCCTCATCACCCACCCCCACTGGAAGGACAAGCAATTCAATACAGGTTGTGCATGTGTAGTTACGCAGAACATCTCCACAGTGGACATACTGTGAGAGACTGATTATATGTCCCTCCTTCCTATCCTGTCCCTGCCGCCCTTGTTCTATTCTCTACCCTGTCCCTGTCCTTTTACAGAAGTGTGTACTTTCAGGGGTGGCTAGGTGGCGCAGTGAATAGAGCACTGGCCCTGGAGTCAGGAGTACCTGAGTTCAAATCCGGCCTCAGACACTTAACACAAAAAGTCACTTAACCCCAACTGCCCTCCAAAAAGAAAAAAAAAAGAAAAAAAAAGAAGTGTGTACTTTCAGCAACCCTCCGCCCCTCCATCATCCCACCTCTCATCCCCATCTCCCCTACTCTCCTGTGTGGCAAGATACCCAGTTTAGAGTTTATGTCATTTCTTCCCTAAGCCAAATTCAATGAGAGTAAAGTTGACCCTTTCCCTTTTGCCTTCCTGTTCTTCCCCTCCATTGTAACAATTATCCTTAGGCTCTTCTATATGAGATGATTAACCCTATTCTGTTTCTCCCTGTCTCCTCTCATTCTATTCCTCTCCCACCTCTCATTTTCACCTTTTAAAGTATCATCTTTTTCTATTCAATTGATCCTGTGCCCTCTATGTACACATATATACACATACTCAGATATGTGTTCATATGCATATATAAACACTCCTATATAGACATATGTGTATGTACACACACACACACACACACACATATATATACACACACACACACACACATACACACACATATACATATTTGTATTCCCTTCACCTATCCTCATAGTGAGAAAAGTTTCCTAAGTTACAATTATTGTTTTTCCATGTTGGCATGTAAATAGTTCAACTCTGATAAGTTCCTTATAATTTCTTTTCCGTGTTTACCTTCTCATGCTTCTTGTATTTGAGTGTCAAATTTTCTTTTCAGTTCTGTTTTTTTCAGCAAGGATGTTTGAAAGTCCTCCACATCATTGAATTACCATATTTTCCCCTGGAACATTGTACTCAGTTTTGCTGGGTAGGTGATTCTTGGTTTTAATCTTAGCTTCTTTGGTCTCTGGAATATCGTATTCCAGGCCCTTCAGTCTCTCATGTAGAAGCTGCCAGATCCTGGGTTATCTTAATTGTGTTTCCATAGTATTCAAATTGCTTCCTCTTGGCAGTCTTGATCTGGGGACTCCGGAACCTGACTATAACATTCCTAGGAGTTTTCTTTTTGGGATCTTTTTCAAGAGGTGATCAGTGAATTCTTTCAAGTTCTATTTTGTCCTCTGGTTCTAAAATACTGGGGCAATTTTCCTTGAGAATTTCTTGGAGGATGCTTTCTAAGTTCTTTTTTGATCATGGCTTTCAGGTAGACCAATAATTTTCAAATTGTCTCTCCTGGATCTATTCTCCAGGTCTGTGGTTTTCTCAAGGAACTATTTCACATTTCCTTCTATTTTTTCATTTGTTTGGATCTGTTTAACAGTATCTTGATTTCTCCTAAAGTCATTTGCTTCCATTTGCTCCACTCTAATTCTGAAGGAATTATTCTCTTCAGAAAGCTTTTGAGATTCTTTTTCCATCTGGCAAATTCAACTTTTTAAGGCATTTTTCTCCTCATTGGTTTTTTTGGGCCTCTTTTGCCATTTGGGTTAATCTATTTTTTAAGCTAATATTTTCTTCAATCAGGTTCTTGACTCTCTTTTCATGTTTTTCTTGCATCATTCTCATTTCTCTTCCCAATTTTTCCTCTACTTGTCTTATTTGGATTTCAAAATCCTTCTTAAGCTGATCTATGGCTTGTAGGCAGTCTGCATGTTTCCTGGAAGCTTTTGGTGTGGGCATTCTGACTGTGTTGTCTTCCTTCCATTCCATGCTTTGATCCTTTTTGTCCCCTAAAAAGAATTCTAGAGTTCAATTGCTGTTCTTACTTTGCTTCCTTTACCTGCTCATGTTGCCAGTGACTTACTTGTCTTTTTAGCTCTGTGGAACTCTGCTTCCAGAGGGGAAAGCTCTGTCCCAAATCACTGGGCTTTTCATAGCTGCCAGAGCTATTAGGAGGCTGCTGAAGCTCCCACCAGCTTTGGCTCACAGAAAATGCATCTCAGGACTACCACCTAAGACCACAATCTGGATACAGGTTGCTCAATGCAAGAGCACTTAGCCTCTGAACTTAGCCTCTGATTGCTTGGCCCCCCTGCAGTCTGCAGGCCGGGATCTCTGAAGCAGCTATGTGGAGGTGGCCATGGCTTCTTATGCCCCTTCCTTGCCCTGAAGGCAGTTTGGCCAGACAACTTTCCTCCTCCAAATTTAGCTGAGTTTTACTGACTTTTCACTTAGTCCTTGTTTCTTATGGCTTGATAATTCTGGAAACTGCCACAGCTGCTGCTGATCCACTCTCCTGAAGGCTCCTCCTGCAGCTTGTCCCTGTGGTTTCAGGCTAGGCTGGTTTAGGCTCCCAGGGTGCTGTGATGAGCCCTTCCTGCCAAGCTGCTTTCAATGGGAGAGGTGTTCTGTATTTTTGCGTGAGTTTTGGAGCCCTAAAATTTGTTTAGAGTCATATTTTATGGGTATTTGAGGTGGGTATGTGTGAGCTGTGGCATTTTCCTGCTTCTACGCTGCCATCTTGGCTCCGCCTTCCAGTATTAGTTTTTCTAATTGGGGCTTGGAGTGAAATTTTCATCTAAAATTAATGGTCTAAAGACAAAGAAGAGGGAACACAATGAACTTTGGGTGCCATTTTATTGCCTTCTGTGTTTAAAATGAGAAAGTTATTGTTATAGTGTGTTACAAAGAAAAAACTTTTTGGAGATAAGAGATTTATAGTTTTGGTGAAAGAAATCTAAACAGTGACTGAAAGAGATTTCTGCCTGGAGGTTTAAATACTCAAGTTCTAAGAGATATGATGTCTTATTTCATAAGGAAAGATCCTTAAGTCTTAAAAAAAATCCTTAAGTCTAATTCTACTACTAGAATATGAGAGCTTGTGGCCATGGTGGGAGGGGAAGACAGTCAGCCAAGTGACAACTTTGCTTTTGTTTTTCTTTCTCTTTTGAGTTGAAAGCCAAAGCTGTTTCAGAAAAGAAAAGCCTGGCCTCCAAAGAGGAGTGGCTACTTAGAGAAACTGAACCTATTAGAAGGGGGATAGTGAATCCCTTTCCCACAGATCTTGTGACTGAGTGAATGACTGACAGTTTAAGTTTAGCTTGTCTTGCTCACCAGTGGTCTGTGGTGATTATATTTGGTTAAATCCATTTTCATCATTGTTTTGTTTTTATTTAAACCAGTCTTGTGTTTCTATTGGCAAAAGAACTCTGAAAGAGGAAACTATCTGCCAATGCAGTTGGGCACCTGATCTGCAATTTGTAGTCTCAGAGAGCAGCCTGATGGCTCTGAGACACTTGCTTGGGTCACAGAGTCATCTATGTCAAAGGCAGAATTGAAGCCTTCTCTTTATGGCTCTAAGGCCATATCTCTATCCATTAAGTCACACTGAGACTTCCAACTAGCAGGCAAATCTTACCTTTGGCGCCTGAGTACACCCAATTCTGAAAACTAGTTTCTTCAGCACAAGAACTAAGATCAGTAAGTAAGGAAATATCAGTGAGATGTTGATTTCTGATCTAAGTTCAAATCTCAAAAAGGCTAAGGCATGAAGAGGGTCAAGGACAGAGGTTGGGGCAGACACTGAGTAAATATCATGTTGCCCTTTTTTCTTTTTCTTTCTTTTTCTTTTAAAAAACAAATCCCTTTGTTTAACCTGATATTCTGCCTATATTTCCATGGCTTCTCCAGAAACCTCCCTTTTCCCTAGTCCTAAAATTTATCCTAAAATGCACTTAGCCCATTTCCACACTTCTCAATCTCATATTTTTAAGCGCACAATGATCCTTTTCCACTGGGATTTCCTGCCAGCATCTTAAAACCTGTCCTTTCCCCCAACTTCACTCTCTCTATTGATGACAACATCCTTCTCCCAGTCCTCCAGGCTTGAATCAGTTATTTTTTAAAAAAAGTATTCATTTTTGACTATTTTGATGTCTCCCCTCTCCCACTCTCCACAGTTATACTAATCACTTGCCAAGTTCTGTTGATTCTACCTTGTCAGTATCTCTTTCTAATCATACTGCCACCACTCCAGTGCTGATCCTCATTACCTCTCACCTGAACAATTGTCATGGTCTCTCTGTCTCATCTCTCCCTTTTCCCCAATTCATCTTTCACATAGCTGTCAAAATAATCTTCCTAAAGTGTAGTTTGGGTTCTTTCACTACCTGATCAAAAACCTTTAGTGACTTCCCACTGTGTCTATGAAAAAAAGTCACACCTCTTAGTATGGCTCATCAAACCTTCCCCAGTTTGGTTCCAACCTATGTTCCTACCACTCATTCAGAGCACACCTGACTCCAACCAACCTGGCCTCTTGATGTATTTTAACCTTTCCTTACCTCTCCTGCCTGTGTGAACTCTGACAGGTCTTTCCTGACAACTCTGATTTTGAAATCCCTGTCTTGCTTCAAGACCTAGTTCCCATAGACCCTTCTCCATAAAATGCAGCTTTAAGTACTTTCAGATTCCTTAGAGAATTTCTTCTAGGCTTCCCTTTTTCCTTTATGATGTGTGTCATACTTATTTTCATTGTATGATTCTGGAGAACAGGGATTGTATTATTTTTACATCTTTAGATTCCTATTGCCCTGCATGTGGCTGGTGTTTAAGAAAATGTTCAATGGATTGTTACTCTACCAGCTTCCGAGAAAATCCTTTAATTCATTTAATAATAGGATTCTAAAAGTTTGAGTTTTGCTTGAAACATATATAATTCAAATAATTTTAAAGAGGATTTCTAAAAATTTTCTTCTAAAAATTTTAAGAAGATTTCATGGTGGTTGAGATAATTGTTGTTTTTTTACATCCTTCATTTTTGAAGAGGACCAATGTAATTTTGGGGTGATGTCTTGACTTGCCTGTGAAATGGATTTAAGTGACGTAGAGCTGCAAAAAGTCATCAGCCTATCTCTTCCAGAGTCATTGAAGTCCAGTAGAAGACAAAAATCAAGGCAACTCATGATGTCCTGGGATGTAGCGGATGACCTTGGAGTCTTTAATGTCTAAACAAACTCTAAGCACTCCATAGAGGTTGCTTCAGCTGCCTTCATGGATGTTGGAACAAATTATTCCCACCTGCCTGTTCCACTGGGAATGTCTTTATATGGTTAGGATAAACATACCCCTAATTCACCCATGGATTTGAAGCCTGTTGGTTACCTGGTGTAGTCTGTCTGCTGAAACAAGTTGCTAGGATATAGCCTCTGGGCATACCGTAGCTTCTTGGAGCTACAGGTGAAGTTGGGTGAAGGTAGACTCCAAAGGTGGATGGTAGACCTGCCAAAAGCCCTGGCAGGCTCTCCTACCAGAGATGCTAGTTGTCCCTGAACAATCCATACACCCCAGCCTAGATAATAATAATTGGTTAGCTTACCATTCTGCAATCTTTTAAAAGCTGACCAGATCCTTTGTTCACAACAACACTATAGAATCGGGAGCAATATTCTTTTTTGTTTTGTTTTGTTTTGTCTGTTTTTGTCCCAGATCTATGATCTCTTTGATATAGGGAACGCCTGGTAAGGAAACATCCTTTACCAACACAGGTTGGCATTTTTTCTAAAACTTAGTCTTAGAGTGTCGCTTGGGGGCACAAATAGGTTTTGTCCTCTGACCAGGATCACACAGCCTGCACATTTCAGAGAAGGGGCTTGAGCCCCAATCTTCAAGATTCTTAGCCTTCTATCCATTAAGCCAGAGCTAACTCTGTATCTTTGTGTATACAAGGGAAACATCCCAGTATGAAAAACTAGCTGTGTGTGTGTGTGTGTGTGTGTGAGTTTTTGCATTGGTTGCCTCAACAATAGGAGATCTCTTGCATTTTGTTAGTACCCATGAATATGTAGCAAGTGCTTTGGTCTTACTTTCCCACATCCAGGACTGATAGATCTCCCCCTTTAGGGTTCTAGGAACTCCCCTAATGAACTAGGGATATCTTTCTCTAATACTATCAACTCAATCCCATATTATGTCATTTTCCAATTATTCACTCCCCAGTCCCAATAAACCACTTAATATCAATTAGCAACATCAATTAGCAATAAGATATTTAAATCAAAGATATAACAAAACACAAGTACAACTATCTTCATCCAATGTGTGGGTGGAGGCGGCACATTCTTTCTATGGCAACTCAGTTTAGACTTAACACAATTTCTACATAGCATCCGTTCCACCAAGCTCATGTCCATCTGTGGTATTACTTTGAGATGACTTCTTGTTATCTCAAATGCTTGATTGGTCTCCAAAAGTCATTCTTCAGCCAATCATATAGAATTTATTAAGTGCCTCCTATACTATGCTAAGTACTTGGAATGCAAAGAAAGGCAAAAAACAGTCCCTGCTCTCATGGGTCTCACAGTCTTACCAGGGAAACAGTATGTAAACAATGTAAAACCAAGATATATACAAGATAGAGAGTGGTCCCAGTGAGAAGACACCAAGATTTTTTGGTTTTTTGCTTTTTGGAGGGCTATTGGGATTAAGTAACTTGCCCAAGGTCACACAGCTAATTTTTGTTAGGTGTCTGAGGTCGGATTTGAACTCAAGTCCTCCTGACTCCAGGGACAGTACTCTATTCACTGCACCACTTAGCCACCCCAAGAAGCCAATAAGATTAAGGAAACCTGGGAAAGGCTTTTTGTAGAAAGTGGGACTTTAGCTACAACTCTAAGGAAGCTAGAGAAGCTAGAAGGGAGAAATGAGGAGGGAGAAAGTTCCAGGCATGGGTGGTAGCTAATAAAAGTACTCAAGAGTTAGGAGATGGAATATCGTACTTGAAGAATAGCAAGGAAGCCAGTGTCACAAGATCATGGAGTAAGCATAAGAAATGTATAAAAATAAGAGGGATATTGGTGATGAGGGACTTAAAGTACAAAAAGAGGAGTTTGTAGTTAATGCTGGAGATAATTGGGGGCCACTGGAGTAGGATGGATTATATGCAAAGCCACTCCATTCCTAGACCTCCTGTTGCCTCATTTTTCTGACCTTTGAAACATCACAAGCTTAGACGTTATGATCTCTTTCACCTAAAATGAAAGAAGAAATGACAAGGCAAACAATTGAGACTTGTGCTTATGGTCTGTAGGTCAACCTTGAATTCCAAAGGTGAGAGGCCTTTCCCTTTACAATGCAATCTGTCTTCTCTCTACAGGATGCTGTCAAGCAAGAAGACAAATGAAAGAGAAGGCCTACGTTAGTGTTATTACCTTTTGAATTCTCCCAATTTTGGCTATGCAAAGAAGCTCCTTTTTTAAAAACAAACCAATGAGCAAACAACTATATGGTTAGCAGTCCTGAACCAGTTGTAGGAGAGCCACACATGCTCCAAAGTCCCTAATGGAGATTGTATCATCAAAACACTGCATGATCTCATAAGGACTGGCCTTGCTGACTAGTCCCACATTACAAATACATTAAATACCGATAAGTGTTTAAAGGTTGAGAAACTTAGGTTTACTATATGTAGATAGATATGTATGTATATTGCCCAAATGTACATATATACATACAGACATGCTTATGTGTGCACACACACAAAACATAAGGAAGATATTAACTGAATACATGTGCAGAAATGAAGGGTCCTAGCTCCATTCTACTCCTCCTGTGTTGCTAAGTAAGGCTATAAGGGTCATAATGGCAGTTGAAATAAATGCATTCATTCCGAACTAACTATTAAGTGAGTCTTAGGGAGTTCCCTCTGAGAGTCAGTTCCTTCTTAGAATCAACAAAAAATGATTCTGATCTCTTTTCTGTGATGGCTGGTTGTGGCTAAGGAATTGAGTAATAAAAGAATTAAAATAGCCCTTGGCATAGAGAGTCTCTCAAAGGATGACTTTCTCTTCGAGGAAGAAAAAACCATAGCAAACGAAGAAGAAATTCTTTAATATTATAAGTGAAAAAAACAACCAAAAACCAAAACAATAACTTAGTGGGAAAGGAGTCTCAAAGGCAAAGTGCAGAAGTAGTGAAAACGAATTGATTTCTGTAATATTGAGCCAACAGAACCATGAAGGATGTTCCAGCATTAGTAAAACCAACATCGTGAGCTTCCTCTTTAAACGAGAGTATGAGAGGGTGTAGGAGATTGT
This sequence comes from Pseudocheirus occidentalis, assembly GCA_028646575.1. Taxonomy (NCBI): domain Eukaryota; kingdom Metazoa; phylum Chordata; class Mammalia; order Diprotodontia; family Pseudocheiridae; genus Pseudocheirus; species Pseudocheirus occidentalis. Next base: position 334,561,083 of record CM053594.1, read on the forward strand.
GCCCTTTTAAATAGGGAGATATATCCTTATTATTTCCTTTCAATTCCAGTTAATCAATCAACAAACATTTATTAAGTACATACTGTGTTGTAGGTGCTGTGCTAAATGTGGGGCTGCAAAAAAACAAAAGCCAATCCTTGCCTTTGAGGAGCACACAATCTAATTGAGGTGACCACATACAAATAACTGTACAAACAAGACTACATGCAGAATCAATAGGAAATAATCAACAGAGGGAAATCAATCAATCAATAAACATTAATTAAGTGTCTACTATGGACAGCTAGGTGGCACAGTGGATAGAATGCTAGCCTGTTAGGAAGACTCATCTTCCTGAGTTCAAATCTGACCACACCTATTAGTTGTGTGATCTGGAGAGTGAAAGAAGGTGCAACCAGTAACAGAAAGGGTGGCCAGGGGAACTGTGGCAACAGAGGAAAGCAAGGTTTTAATAAGAGCTAGGACATGGAAGGAGTGGGAAAGGAAAAGATTTAAGATGAAGGGAAGTTTATTGCCTATGGAACAGGCATTCCAGAAGGCACAAAGGAATGTCTGGACAGATTTAAATTGAAACTTTGAGGTGGATGAGAATGAGGGTAGAGGGTTATGGTAGAGGGTTGGAATGGGTTTTGGATTATGACCTACTGGAGTTGAGAGTCACTGGATGTCAAGGGTATCACTAGGCGTGAGAATGTTAATTGCTGAATGGGCCCTGTCACTCCTTTACCTGCTGCAGGATATGGGAGGCTTGAAGAAGATAGGATGTCATTTTTTGCACTGGAGGTTCCCCACATTCCATTTGGAATATTGGGCTGGTGGCAGGGGATGAAAGAGCCCTTGTGCTGGTATAGATGAGAGCAGTTGCTTTGGGAACAGATGGATGATTGCTTGCCTGGTCCCTAGCAATTTTTCCTCATGGGACATACTGCACCCAGCAGGAGGTGGAAGATTCAGAGTACTAGCTCACTTGCTCTGAGGTGCAATGAGGGGGCAGCAGGAAGCAGAGGAAAAGCACTAGAATTAAGAGGGACTGGGAAAGGCTTCCTGGAGAAGATGAGATTTTAGGTGGGTCTTAGAAGGAAGCTAGGGAAGTAATTTAATTTAATGTCTTTTTTCTTCAAACTCATATATCATTTGCCTTTGTCAGGCATGAAGAATGGATTTTGGAACACTGAATTTGAATAAACAGTTACTCCAACAGTGCTGGGAACTTGTGAGGGGTTGAGATAAGGAAAGTTAATGGTGGAATATTACAATGAAAATCATTTTTTTATCTTAAAAATGTTTATAGCAAAATGTTGGCATTTACTCCTCCTCATACGCAGACCTGTAAAGGGATGACAGTCTCCTTCCTGTTTTTTTTTTTAAGGGTTATGGCTTTGAAAGAAAAAATAAGTTCCAAGAGTTTTCAGTCACTTTTTACTTTGTTTTGCTTTGTATGTGGGGAAAATTACAATAATGTACCAGAGGTGGAAAAATCCATTTTCCAGATGGCTTTCTTTCCTTCCTGCTTCTCTACCTTCAGAAGACAAGAAAAGTATTTTGAGGACATTGCCTCTACCTCTTCCACAAAATTCCTTTATCTGATCATATTTTTTTGGTCATTCTATATCTTCCTCTGTCTATGAACCAGACAAAAAACATTTAGTAAGCACCAATTATGTGTCAAGCCACTGTGTCTTAAGCACCTGCTACATGACAGGCACCGTGCTAAGCGCTGTGCGATGCAAAGAAAGGCAAAAAAAGTCTCTTCCCTTAAGGAGGCCACAATCTACAAGAAGCAAAAAATATGTGCAAACAGCTATCTTCAGGAAAAAAGGGAAGGGAAAAAGGGAAGGTACTAGAATTAATAGGGGTAAGGAAAGGCTTCCTATATGATGGGACTTCAGGTGGAACTTGAAGGAAGTCAGGGAAGCCAGGAAGCAGAGATAAGGAGGGAGAGCTGATGCACCAAGGATAGCCAGTGAAAATGCCGAGAGTGAGGGTATGGAGTGTCTTGTTCAAAGAACATCGGGGAATCCAGTGGCACTGAGCTGAAGATTACACGGCAGGTATAAGGTATAAGGAACCTGGAAAACGTGGAGGGGAAATAGGTTATGAAGAGGTTTGAATGCTAAATGGAGGATTTTATATTTGATCTTGGAGGTGATAGGGAGAAAATGAAGTTCATGAAGTATGGGATGCTGTGGTCAGACTGTAGCCTCTAGCCTTGTTCTTTGTTCCCACTAAAATCTTCAGTACTTCTACTCCTCCTTTCTTTCCCAGGCTCCCACTATTGTACTCTTTCCCTTTCCCCATCTTGACCTTTTGGGGAACCAATTTAGCACTTAGATTATCCAATTTTCCTGAGTCTTTTTCTTCCTTATCCTACCACTGATCTTGTTCCACAAAAGAGTGTGAACTAAGTGGTCATATAAAATAGGAGTTACTAGATGGTGAAGTGAATAAAGCACCAGCCCTCAAGTCAGGAGGATCTGAGTTCAAATTCAGTCTCAGAGACTCAACACTTAATTAGCAGTGTGATCTTGGGCAAGTCACTTAACCCTAACTGCCTTGCCTTCCGCTTCTAAAAAAATGCTTTTCAGCACAACTCAGTACAAAGCTTTGAGTCATCACTGTCAACATGAAACTGTCACAGGATATTTGCTCATGTTCACTACTTGTTTGAGGAGGGTCTCTCCATCACATGTGTCCAGAAGCAGATCTACTTGAATTTTCTAAGCATTTGCCTGGAATGCTAGGGAGAGTCTAAGGGGTGTTATACTCATTTTCACCTTTCCCACCTTAGTGAATTTGGATAAGTCAGACCTCACATCTATAATGTTTCCTCTCCTCTCCCTGCTGGCAGAGGGTCTTTCCTAACTATATGGACAGAGAGATTCCATTCCATCATGCACTGTTTGGTCTCCCAGCCTGACCTCTTCTGACAGCAGGGAATGGAGAGAGGCACCATTCCATTTTGTTCCCTCCACGAGTCTCCTGGTCTGTCCTGGCCTGCTTTGCCTTCAGAGAAAGAAGAGAAGCTGTATTTCATCAGTTGCCCTGACTGGTGCCTTCATCTGAGCTGCCTAAATTAGGCAAAGAACTGAGAGGACTCCACAGTGGATAGAACGCCAGGCCTGGAGCCAGGAAGATCTGAGTTCACATCTGTCCTCAGGCTTGCTAGCTATGTGACCTCGGGTTGATCACTTAGGATCTGTCTGTCTCAGTTACTGCAACCTGAAGTGGGACTATGAATAACACCCACTTCCCAGAGCAGTCTTTTTTTAAATTTTAATTTATTTTCTTGATTATATCATTCATTTCCACAAGGTTTTGAGTTACAAATTTTCTCCCCTTCTTTCCCCTACCCCCAAGCCCAAAACAGTGGTCCCACCCTAAAGCC
>CM053594.1:334564967-334603718 GCA_028646575.1 Pseudocheirus occidentalis
ATATATATATATATATATATATATATATATATATATATATATATATATATATATGTATATATCAAATTGCTTGCCTTCTCAAGGAAGATAGAGAGTGGGGAGTGAAAGAGGATTTTGGAACTAAATTTTTTTTGAAAAAGAATGTAGAAAATTGTTTATATGTAATTGGAAAAAATTGACCAAAAAACTGCGAAAGGTGCCACCTCCTTCTTGAAGCCTACCTTAATCTCTACAGCAAAAATAAAATTTAAAAAGATTTTTTAAAAATTCACTCTTCTTAAATTTTTCTCCTAACACATTTTGGCTGAAATTTTCTTTTGCTGCATTACTACCTATAGTTTCATTATATTACTTGTGAACAAGGATAATGTAACCTTTGTAAAGGAAGAAATTGTATTTTTTCCAATCACATCACTAGTACCATGCACATTATAAAACTTTACTAAATTTAATGAATCCCTCTTCTGCCTCTTTCTCTCAGACAGATCCAGTATTTTTCTCTCTTGGCAGTTATATTGTGATAGTGCAGGCTACCTTTGAGGAATACAGAAACAGAACACATTCAGAAATCCTACAAGAACTATGTAAACCTATCTAATGTTTAAGACCAGGGAACTCTCCTGCATTCATGGGAACTGTTGGAAGTCCTTGAAAAATTTTTACTTGCCTTATATTTTCTTAACAAAACTCTCAATATGATGGAAATTATTCAAGTTTCAAGTTTTACTGCCTTTATCATAACATTCATTGTTATTAATGTTTTTTTTGGCATGGCATTCCAGTAAATCTTTCAGAAAAGATTCCATGATATTGACTGTTTACAAAATATTTTAAGCTACTGAGATGTTATGTAAGTGCTGAAAAAAATACCCTGAGGAATGAATAAAGAGCTGAGTTGAATAGCCTAAGTTAACATCTTTTATTTTGTGGGGAAATGAAAGATTTTATATTTATCTCCTGGTTTGCACAATCTCATAAACAACTAGATAGGATTTTTAAGAGAAAAGAACAAAAACTCTCTGTTCTTTGTTATTATTTTGCATGATAGCTGTATATCACCATTTTAATTCATTTCCTTTCTCTCTCGTCCTTACCTTGAAGGTCATATGACTCCCCCCCCCATAACTGAATTATAGGACCTTGAAATCCTTATGGGCAAAAGCACCCATCATCCCCAAATGGAACATGATATAGGGTGTGCTGAGAAACAGCTGGTCAGATGACAGCAGCTGGAAAATTTCTTCCTGGCTGATACTCTCATGAAAAGGGAAGAACTAGATTTTCACTCATGGTCAGGGGGTAGGGATGGGGGGCAGTTACATTTTCCACTCCTTGATTTTTATTTTGTGGGAGTGTAGCCTACCTCCAGCTTCTCTTTGTTTGTTGACAATGATGATTAGTTACTATGCTTCAGAAAAGGTAACCAAAACACCCAGGTAAAGTCTGCTCAAATACCACAAAGCAATTTAGTAGCTTATAGACTCCAAGACTAGAATGAATCAGAACAACAAGGAAAACTGAGGAAGTGGACTCTTGGTGATCAGCAGAGTGTGGTGGGAAGGTGTTGGCCTTGAAATCTGAGGATTTGGGATTGACTTCTGGCTCTCCCCTGGCTTAGGCATGCGATTGTTACAAGTCTCAATTATCTCTCTGTAAATGAGAATACTTCATAGAATTGCTATGAAGAAAGTGATTGTAAACCATATTAGGTATTTGAGAACTGAATGTTATTCTGGGTTTTGTATTTTAGAGAGAAAAGCATTCCTTCTCAGCTCTATGAAAGATTTGGATTATTGCAAGCTTTGAGCCAGGAGTCAGGCTGGTGTCATGCCAGAGATTTTGAAAGAGGGATATACTGTCTGTAAGAAAGCAGAGTGATAAGGAGCTTGTAATTTAGAAGCTTAGTAGCATCTGCAGTAGTGGTGGCAGTCATCTCAGCCCCAACCTGTGACTTAATCAGCTGAGCTAGAATGAAGCCACAAGTAGCAACTGAAAGGACAATTAAGAGGATGATGAGAGAGAGAGAGAAAGAGAGAGAGAGAGAGACAGAGAGAGAGAGAAAGAGACAGAGAGAGAGAGAGAGACAGAGAGACACAGAGAGACAGAGAGAGACAGAGACAGAGAGACAGAGACAGAGAGAGAAAGAGACAGAGAGAGAGATAGACATAGAGACAGAGAGATAGACAGAGACAGACACAGAGAGAGACAGAGACAGAGAGACAGAAACAGAGAGACAGACACAGAGAGAGACAGAGACAGAGACAGACACAGAGAGAGACAGAGACAGAGAGACAGACAGAGAGACAGAGACAGAGAGAGACAGAGACAGAGAAAGAGAGAGATAGACAGAGATAGAGACAGAGAGAGACAGAGAATGAGAGAATGAGAGCTAAGGAGGGGACTCTTAGAGAGAGAATTAAGAAGGACAAGATCATGGTAGACCATCAGTTTCCTGCAAGTTCAAAGCATTTTGGGACAAAGACTCTTGTACTAAACTACTACTGTGAGTTATTCATATAGGAAGGGAGTTCCTTTCTAGCAAAACCTTAATTAATTTCCTTGATGGGGGGTGGTATCTGAGTTTAAACACTAGTACTATGAACTTAGAGGCTTGTTTGGGTTACTTGGAGAAGTATCCTTGAGCACTTGCTCAAGAACTAGGTATTTACACTTGTGGAGACAGACCAAAATTCACAGAGTATACTTGGGAGCCACGTATACTCTATCATGATTCATTCCTTTTTTGTATTTCCATCTTTGAGGGACATATAGACAGTTCTCTCGTAAGAGGTCAGTTCAGTCCAGGAGCTCACTCTTTTCTCTCAAGAAGACTGGGTTCCAATGTCTTCTACAAGACAAAACTAGTAGACATCTCTACATCTCTCATTTAGAATTACTAGAGAATCAACTCCTTCTCTACTGGCCCTGCACTGTTTCAAAAAGTCATAATAGTAGATAAGGGTAAAGACCAGAAATTTTTTTTTTTACAAGGGAGATCTCCACTCTTTCATTATAGAGGACAGTCCTTTCTGCCTTTACATAAGAAACAATTTCATTATACAGGACAGTCCTTTACAGCTTTCAGGACTGTGGATATGAGATCCTCTTTTCCCTAATAGGCTAGCTCATTCTAGGACCTTCCCCTTCTACTCTAATCTATCTAGAAATAGAAATGTCAATCCAAGAGGCTACTCATGTGACATATCATTGGCTGAACCAGTGACACTGCTACTCACTACCATGAGTAACTCACATTGGCTAGGTTTTTTCCCTCCCTTGGAAACCCAAGTGTACTAGGCTTTGGGGCTCTCCGGAATGTGTGTAGTACTCTCAAGATCTTCAAGATAAAGGCTCGTTCCAAGTTATAGATGAGAATGAATGTATGGCTGTTTGAAATAATAGCCTAGTCTCAAGTGAGAGTGTGGAAGACTGGACGCATGCACTGTGGATCTGAGAATCTGAGCTCTATAGGTTATATCAGCTCTAGAGAGACTGTCAGACCCTAGAACTGTCAATTCTTTGAGGCAGAGGCCTTCTCTTCTTCAGGATGACATTTAAGAAGATCTCCTATATGTTCATTGAGGTGCCAGGGGTCATATCCAGACTCTTGATCAGCAAATAAAGGAAGTCTCAAAGTCTAGTCTTCCTGAAACTTCACCATGATGGTCTTTTTCATGATCAATTCCAATCACTTAAACCGAGGCAAAGTTGTACTCATAGCATAGGTGCTTGATCAGTATCTATTGGGTTGAAATGAAATGAATTTCTTCTGACCTGGAAATCCCACTGCTGGGCACATATCTCAAGAAATAGAAGGCAAAAGGTCCAGTAAAAAAGAAATGTTTATAGCAACACTTTTCATAGAAGCAATGAAAGGAGAAGCAACATAGATGCCCACTGATTGGATAATGGCTAAAAAAAATTAAGGTATGTGGATGAAATGGAATGTTATTGAACTATAAGAAACAATGGATATAAAAATACAGAGAAACATGGGAAGACATATAAACTGATAAAAGGTGAAATAGGCAGATCTAAGACAGTAGCATATGGAATGATTGCAAAAGTATAAATGGAAAGAATAATCGGAAACAAACAAACTCCAATAACATGTAATTCTAATGACCAAAGTTGGCCTGGGAGAGGAGAAGGAAAATTCTAACGACATTACTTCTTTACAGAGGTGTGGGACTGAGGGGTTATGAGGTCACATTACTCTGTTAGTTAAGGTGATGATTATTTTGTTTGTTGAAATGTTTTTTTTTAAATTTTCCTCTTTCCCTTCTATTCTTTGTTATGATGACGTTCTGAGGAGGGAAGGAGTGAGGAATATATTTCTGAGTAAAGTTACTGTAAAAATTTAAGCTATCAAGAAAACATTGACAAATTAATTGAGTCATTTGCTCAAAGCCATTTATCAAGTCAATGGTGGATGTCTCTTAATACCCTACTGCATTCACTGTAGACCACAGTACTATTTCCAATACTTTAGATGCAATATAATGGATGCTTATCCAAACTAGATCTGATCTTTGTTTTCTTTTTTTAAAAAAACAAACAGGGGCGGCTGGGTGGCGCAGTAAATAGAGCACCAGCCTTGGAGTCAGGAGTACCTGAGTTCAAATCCGGCCTCAGTCACTTAACACAAAAAACTAGCCGTGTGACCTTGGGCAAGTCACTTAACCCCAACTGCCCTCCAAAAAGCAAAAAAAAAAAACCAAAACAAATAATATTTACTGGTTTATGAAAAAAAATCTCTGAAGTGAGAAAACTTGTGAGAGAGAGGCTTTTGCTACCTTAGCGATCTTTATATGGAGTTAAAAGAATTCAATTTTGACATTTCTAAGCTGGTATGTACATTTGTCAAATATTGTTTACTGATGGAGATCATTTTCTACAAACACACTTCCTGTGTAGGAAGAAAGAATAATTCTGTTGATTTTTAGTTTTCTAAGGAAGTGAATAAGACACAGAACTGCGTTTGGAATATTCTTGGTTAAAATACTTTTGCACGAATTATCCCAAACCAGGTATTTTTCTTATTTTTTTCAATATGCTTTTCATATCTGTTTGATCGCTTTCACTTGATGGGGTAACCTGCCTTCTCTTCTAATCTCCTTGCTGTGAGAAAGAATACCAATGAGCAGAGGCCCTCTCTTGCTGCCTTTACATATGCAAAGCTGTCATGATATCAATGACAATATGAGGTCAGTCATAGCTATGTGCATGTCAGGGCAAAAGGGAATAAGCTTCAGATAAAGGCAAAGTGATACTGAAAGATGCATTTAAACTTTGCCACCCAACTATTAACTATTACTTTTCTTTCAGTTCACTAAATTATAAGAAACAAATATACTAAATACAGTTTTGAATAGAAAAAAATTACAATTCAGATAATAAATGGTTTTACCTAAAGCAGGACCACATCTCTCACTTTATGTGGTTGTGCAAATCTCAATTATGTTTTCTTCTTTAAAAGAAGTGTCTGGATTGCTGTTAATATCAACTTAACCTTGAGAAGACACTCTGCTAGCTAGGTTCAAAGGGGCTGGGCCACTTTACCTTCCTTGTTCTGTACTCTCAGGCGTGATGCCTGACTGGGTTTAGCACTAGGAAAACTTGCTTCTAATGGGAGAACTTAGAGTTCTACTTTGAATGATTTTCAATACTGGCTCACATTGACTTTCCTTTAAGAGAAGGGGTTAAAAGGATGCTCAATGTTCAATGTGAATCAGGTAATTTATTCCTATATACAAAAGGAATGCTAAACACAGGATAGTCACAAGCATACATTTAGCAGACAAATTTAAAACAGGATTAAGCAACTTTATTTATTGTTACAAGGCTAAGGTGTCAGGGAGAGTGGGAGAAAGAGAGAAAGAAAGAGAAAGAGAGAGAAAGAGAGAGAGAGAGACAGAGGGAGGGAGAGAGAGAGAGAGAGAGAGAGAGAGAGAGAGAGAGAGAGAGAGAGAGAGAAAGAGAGAGAGAGAGGATACTCAAACCTTATTAGATTAGGCATTTGACATTTCCAAACTTTGTGCTCAACTATGTCCGTGGTCAGCTGTTTCTGCATCTTACTCTATCAACTGTTCCTGAATCTGCATCAACTAATTGTGTTTTTCACTAGCTCCAACTCATTACATTTTTCTAACTCACAAGGTTGCCATTAAGTATGGATATGTTGACTTCTTGCTTAGTCACCTCTTTGGGAAAAGAAACAAATTAGAAGAGGCAGCCAGGGGCTTAGGTGATAGCTCTACCCTGAGGAACTCCCTTTGGTTGCCAACTCCCTACCTGGTCTCAGAAGACTATATTTTGAGGAACCCCAGCCATGCTGCTCATTTTACTTCCTATTCACTCACTGGTCATCTGGTCTATCTCCACATCAGCTTCATGTGTACCCCATTCCCCTCATCTCACTTTCCAACTCCCTTTTACATTTTATCTTTCACTGTTTGTAATGTAGCACTGCACTTGAAGTCAAAAAAGATTCATAATCTTCCTCAGTTCAAATCCAGTCTCAGACACTTACTAGCTGGGTGACTCTGGGCAAATTACTTAACCCTGTTTGCTTCAGTATCCTCCTCCAGAAAATGACAAACCACTCCAGTATCTTTGCCAGCAAAATCCAAAATGGGGTCATTAAGAACTGGAAACAACTGAACTACAACCACAAAACTGGAATGTAATCTTCTTAGGGGTTAGGAGTTTCTTATTTTTTTTTTTTGGTATCCCTAACTCTTAGCACCGTGCTTAGAATACAGTGTACTAGATAAATACTCTATCATTTCTTTTTATCTTTCTGTCATTTATCTCTATCTATCTCTGTATGTCTATCTGTCTGCATGTCTATGTCCATGATCAACACAGAGAGGAGGGGAATGAGGACTTCCCTCCCCCACCCCAATCATGACAATCTAGATTCAGAGAAAACTAGTAGCCCCTGAGAAAAGTCACAGACAAGAACTCATAATAGTAAGAAGCTTGTTCCTTTAACTGACACAGTATCTACCCATCACCTTGTGCTGTTGGGAGAAGGGGGAATGATTAAGTGGCCCATCAGGGTTTACCACATCATACTAAAACCTAAAACTTTTTAGTGAAAAGTTACCATGTAACTGGAATGGTCATGATAACTAGAAGTGGAAACTGAGTTGGTTGGTTGTTGTCCTTTGTTCTTGAAGAGGGCCAAAATGACATTACTGTGCGTGTCAAGTTACAGTGTGTCTGACTGTGGCTGATCAGACCAACATGAGCTTGGAATGCTCTACCACAGGTCAGGCACAAATAGTTTGTGTGAACACATGGGGTGGATACTCTAAATTTGTACATCCTGATTTCCTTTGAGCTGTTTCAATTCTGCTGTGCTCATAGAGCACAGCACCTTCTCTGGTGTGAGCTTGCCATGCTGAGAAGCATGTCAATGTGTCAATTTCTCCCATGTCACAAGATCAATTTCAGAGTTCTTGAGAGAGACCTTGAGAGTGTCTTTGTGTCACTTTCTCTGACCATCCTGTGAATCTTTTTCCCCCTGTGTGAGTTCTCCATAAACCAGTCTTTTTGACAAGTGTATGTTTTATATTTGAACAATGTGGCGAGCCCATTGGAGTTGCACTCTCTGAAGCAGAGTTTGAATGCTTGGGGGTTCGTTTCAAGAAAGGACCTCAGTGTCTGGGACCTTATCATGCCAGGTGATCTTCACAATCTCCCTAAGACCATTCAAATGGAAGTGATTCAGTTTCCTGGCATGGTGCTGGTATACTGTCTAGGTTTCACAGGCATACAATAATGAGGTCAGCACAATGGCTCTGTAGATTTTCAATTTGGTAATCAGTCTAACACCTCCTGTCTCCCATACTTTCCTTTGGAGCTTGCCAAACACTAAGCTACCCTGGAAATTCATGAGTAAACTTCGTTATCAATGTGTACATCCCTGGAAAGTACACTACCAAGGTAAGTGAACTTATCCACAGCATTCAGAACTTCTCCATTTGCTGTAACTGATGGTTTCACATATGGATGGTGCAATAGTGGCTGATGGAGCACGTGTGTTTTCTTGATGTTAATTGTTAGGCCAAAATTAGCACAAGCAGCAGAGAATTGATCCATGCTTTGTTGCATCTCAGCTTCAGGGGCTGTATTGAGTGCTTAAGTATCTGCAAACAAAAAATCATGCACCAATACTCCCTCCACTTGGTCTTGGCTTGTAGCCTTTTTCAAGTTGAAGAATTGACCATTAGTATAGTAGATGACCTTGATGCCATGTTCATTCTCATTGAAAGCATTTGATAACGTGGCTGAAAACATCATGCTAAAAAGTATGACATCAAGCACGCAGAGCTTGTTTTACTCCACTGGTGACTGGGAAAGCACGAGAGCATTGCCCGTCATCCAGAACCCAGGCAAGCACGCCATCATGAAACTGACCTAGAATGCTGATGAATTTCTCCAGGCAACCAGATTTTGACATAATTGTCCATAAGGCCTCATGACCGACAGCATCAAAGGCCTTGGTCAGATCAACAAACGTGTATGGACTTCTGTTCTGTTCCTGGAGTTATTGGGCAACAAACACCATATTGACTATTCCTTGGCCCTTTCTGAAGTCTCAGGTATGTGACCATCTTCTAGGTGAAGGATTAGCCTATAAAGGAGGACTGTGAAAAGAATGTGGCCAGCAGTGACTAAGAAAGAGACCCCTCTCTGTCTCCCCGTGATTATCACAGGACAATCTATTTCCTTTACCTTTATACAAATGGACAATGGAGGTAAGGCATCCCTGAGCTCCTGGGGGATAACCTCTTCTTGCCATGTAACCCAGAAAATTTCAGTTAGCTTTTCTTTGGTATGATTTACCTTATAAATCTCAGCTGGAATAGAATCAGCACCAGGGGCTTTGCCACATGAAAGGAGTCTGATGGCATTTAAAACCTTTTCTTCAGTTGGAACTTCAGTTAGGGAGGGAGTGACTTCAACATGGGGCAAATGGTCAATGGTCTCAGCATTGATTGATGATGGTCTATTGAGAACACTGTGGAAGTGTTCAGTCCATCTCTCTAGGATCGTGTCCTTATCACTAATCTATGTGACTCCATCAGCACTGAGTAGCTGAGATGTACCATAGGTCTTTGGCCCATATGATGCCTTCAGGGCATCATAAAAATTCTTTGGATTGTTACTATCTGCATAAAATTGAATTTTATCTGCCTTCCTACTGAGCCAAGAATCCTGAATTGCTCTAAGCTTTGCTTGTACTCTACTTTTGATACGATTAAATGCTGCCTTCTTAGAGGTGGATGAACTACTCTGTGGTAAACCCTGTAGAATTCTCATTTTTCATTTAGCAGCTTCTGAATTTCCCCATCATTTTCATCAAACCAGTCTTGATGTTTGCAAGCTGTCTGACCAGATGAGCAAATGCAGAGCTGTCCACCAAATCTCTGAAAGCTGCCCATTCTTTTTCTGCTCCACTGTTGCCAACTGGTAAGCAACTTTAGGGCACCTTTTCTAGCCCCTTCCTCACACCAGGAGTGAGCAGTGCTATCCTTAAAAGGCTCCTCAGATACCCATGGGGCTCCAAATCCAGTGAGAAAACTATCCTTTGGCCTGAGCTGCCTGTGTGCAGGTCTATGACTACAACTCCCAGTGTATCTGCACATGCTGCTTCATCACTTGCCTGTTGCCACAGGACTTTGAAATAGGTGAAATGGTATGGGTGATGTCTTTTGATTTGTATGTAAACTGGATTTAAGTGAGGCAGAGTTGCACAAAGGCATCAGCCTCCCTCTCTCTTTCAGCATCATCCCAGTTCAGCGGCAGGATAGAATCAAGATGACTAGTGATGGTTCAAGATGCAGTGGATGACCTTGATGTCTCTGATGTCTAACCTAGCTTCACAGTACCTGCTTTAGCTGCCTTCGTGGCCACTGGAACAAATTATTCTCATTCACCCATTCTACAAGGGGAAGTCTTCACATGCTTGAGTTAGACATCCCCCTCAACCCCAACTTACCAATGATTTTGAGACCCCTTGATTACTGTCAACCTGGTTTAGCCCATCTGCTGAAACGGTTGACTGGGGGTGTTGCAGCGGCACATGCTACAGCTTCTTGGAGTCCCAGGTAAGAGATAAGTGGAAAAGGTGGACATGAAAGGAAGAAAGCAGCTCTGAAAGGACTTGGCAGCCTTCATACCAGAGGTACACACCCTATACCCCATACATACCAGTTTAAAAGTGTCAAAATCAGATCCTTTCAACTCCATATAAGGATCGCTAAAGAAGCAACAGTCACTCTCTTACAAGTTTTCTCACTTCAGAGATTTTTTCATAAACCAAAAAATGTGATTTGTCTTACAAAGAAAGAAAAAAGAAAATACCAAAGTTCAGATTGAATTTGGATAAAATTCCATTATATTGCGTCTAAAGTATTAGAAACTCTGAATATACTCCTTGTGGAGCAATGGTCCTGTCTGAAAAAAAGTGTAATACAGCTTTATCTACTTGAGTGTCAATCCTTCAAGGGACTATGATTTCATTGGCATGGCTACCTGTGCTACCAATGCATCTATAAGCTACTTTACACTGCACTAGGTGGTCTTTTGGAGTTGCTGTAGCCAAAACGTTCATCACCCTATAGTCATCTTCCTGGGATATTAAAGTCTTAGGCATGGAATATACCCAAGAACTTGGCAGTGATATCTGTGAGATCAGTGATCAGAGAAAGTTTTATCCTTGACAATAACTCCAAATAACTCCAAAACCTTCCCTATTTTGTTGGGTGTGTTTGTGTCAGAGGTTATAGCCTCAAAGGTTATAACCTTTTGGTTATGGAATGCTCATAACTAATTAGCAACTATTGGCAAATAACTTTGTTTCTCTGGGCCTTAGTTTTTGTAACTGTAAAGTGAGAGTCCTGAACTCTATTGTTTCTACAGTTATGCCCAGTGCTAACCTCTTGTGATTGTAGTTGATAAGATTAAAACCAAATGAGACTTTCAATTATCAATTAAGGATAGGTTATCATCTGCATAAATGAAAAATTACCCACAGGAATGAGATCAGGGATGTCCTGAAATATCAAAAACACAATTACTCTCTAAATCTTATCTTATTTTGAACTTGAATATCAAAAGGGGGGGCAGGGATGATTTTCTCATAAACAGCAGAACACAAGAGGTACATGGTAAACTATGGTTCTCCATTTCATACCAGTTTTTAAAAAGTATATAATAAATCCCACATTTTACTTTCAAAATTGTCCTACTTGTCTACACTTCCTTCTGATCTCTTCTGTGCATTTAAAAAATGTTTCAATGGCCAGTTTTTGGTGTGGTAACAATATTGCTAATTCCCCCTCTCCCCTTAATTATTTCCCAACTTAAAAAACAACCCCCCCAAAAAACCCTCTTGAAATAAATTAGCACAGTCAGGAGAAAGAATTCCCTGTATTGATTAGGTCAAAAATCAATGTTTTTTATGTGCATCTTTAGTCTAACAGTTCTCGATTAGGAAATGAATTACATGCTTCATCTTCGATCCTTTGGAAACATGTTTGATTATTGCATTGATCAGCATTCTTAAGTCTGTCAAAATTGCTTTTCTTTGCAATTTTGTCATATTTGTATAACTTGTTCTCTTGATTCTACTCCTGTCACTTTGCGTCAATTAATACTCTTCAGAATTCTCTACAACTGTCTCTTTAGTAAGTTTTTCCAATGCAATAAATATTACATTTCATCTTTATACCACAAAAACTATTCAGGTATTTTCTGTTAGTTTAGGTTATATCAATCTGCACTTAGTCAATGAAGTTTTGATAGGAAAAGGAAAGTATGGACAATAATTATTATATACTAATAGTGTCGTTTTTGTTTCTCAGAATTGCATGAAAAAAGTGTTAGGTAGGTCAGAGCTGCATTGAACTTTGACCACTACCAAAAAAGAGAAAAGGAAGGGAATACCATTTATATAACACCTACTATGTGCCAGATACTGAGCTAAGCTCTTTACAAATATTTCATTTGATTCTCCCAACAACCCTAGGAGGTAGGTGCTGGAGTTATCCCTGTTTTACAGATGAGAAAACTGAGGTAGACAGAAGCTAAGTGACTTGCCCAGGGCACACAGCTAGTACGTATATGAGGTAGGGTTTCAGCTAAGGTCTTCTTGAGTCCAGAACCAGTGTTTTATCCACTCTGCCTAAAACAAATGATGGCATCCTTCCATAGGGCTGCTGGCTTGCTTCCTGGCTCTGCTAATGGTTTACAATTGAAAGAGGCAAATAATTTCTGTCTTGGTGGCATGACTGAATCAAATCAACAAATGTGTATTGAATGTTTGCTATATGAAAGATAAAAAGAAATCCCTGCTCTTTCTGGAATACTAACCAAGTACATTTGTTACATAATTAATTTCTCTCCAGTTTTTATTTTTTAAAGTTTGTTAATCACAAATCTTTTGTATTTTTTTGGTCGGTTTTCTGGAATACTTGTTGTCGTCCATTGATCTAATTCTTTATTTTTTTCTCGTAACAGATAACTTAGATGACCATTAAGGAAATATTTAAGACCTGTATGAAATGATGCAGAATGAATCAAGTAGGACCAAGAGAACAATTTATACAATAACAACATTATAAAGAAAAATAGCTTTGAAAGAATTGAGAACTCTGATCAATGCAATGATAAACCATAAAATTAGGACAGAAGATAAAACATGCTATCACCTCCTGCCAGAGAGGTGACAGACTCAAAAGAAAGGAGATACATTTTTTGACATGGCCAATGTAAGAATTTGCTTTAATTGACTATGTATATTTGTTATGAGGATTTTCTTCTTTTTTGTTGTTCAACTGATGGGCATAAAATAGAGAAAATTAAGGCTGGGTATTTGAAAAAACTTCAATTAAATGAAGCAAACATTATAACGAAATAGTTGCCAGAGGTTGGAGCCAGTGAGTCCTCCTGTGCTGGCTTCAATGACCGGAAAGTTATATTCATGGTCTGAAATTTACTCTCCTGGACTAATTAAATCTCCATGGCAGCTTGACAATATTTTTTTAAGGGAAAAGTGCCTGGCAGGTACCTTAGTATATCTTATTTCTACCACAACCTGGGAACTGATTTATTTATCCTCTCATGAGGAGGATTTGGTCAAGAAAATAGAAGTCTGAATGAATAAATAATGTCAGACAGCAAGGAGGTTGAAGAGAATATTTAGAGCAGAAAGGGATAGCTCCCTAGGGAGAAGGGCCAAAGCGAGGTCCACTGCATTGGAAAAAGACAGTTCACTTGCAGATAGGGCTGAAGTTCATTCTGGCAGAAAGAGAGAGCTCACCCATATGTGAGGCATGGCCTAGTTCTCCTGAGTCATACAGAGGAACACCATTAGGCCCTTAAGGGATAAATCTCTTCGTCATACAGAGAAGACTTGGCTGTGGATAGGTCCAAGACTAGATATTTTATTGTCTCGACAATATCTCTCCAGCTATATCTACAATAGCTATCTAGCAATATCAGGCTCAAGATAGAAAATTTCTCAGAAAAGGACCTTTGGCTTCCTAGGCAACATTCAATAGAGGCCTGGGCTGGGGGGGAGGGGCGGTGTTCAATAAGAACCTATAGGGCTTGAGGGTGTCTGGCAGGGACAAGATGAATTGTTTGATGGAAAGTGTCAGAGGCCTCACTTTTGAACACCTGTGAGCCCTAAGGTAAAGAAACTCAGGACTCACATGTCAGGAATGCTTACAAAACCTGGCAATCAGAAATCAGATACGGAGCTGAGTACAAGCACCTCATGTAGGGGTATGTTCTGGGTGTACCTCATTTCTCACCATCTTGGAATATAATTATTGATCTGGTGCCAAATCTAAGTTCAGTGCAGTCCCTGGGTCTGCTAATGGTTTACAGTTGAAAGAGGCAAATAATTTCTAGCCTGAGCTCTTTGGCAACTCAACCCTCTCAGCTTGTTAGTATTTATAGAGGGGACACTATAATAATGCCACCATTGAATATCACAGCACACTGGAACATAGAGGCTCCTGGCAACTCGTATGTAAGGTTAGCAAATTTATGGCTTTTCTTCCCTTAATTCAAGTGATTTTATGTTGACATTTCTGAAGACAAAAGTTCACCTTTCTTGATATCTCTTTCAACACGCCTCCTTATTTAGCTAATTCTTCCACTTTATACTCCTCTTCCTCCTGTCATTCTAAAACTTGCCTTTATCCTTAAGCTTTCATTTTTTTACATTCTTCCTTATCTTCTTTTCCTGGGTCTAACCAGAAAATATTACTTCATTAATCCACTCTTCCCTATTGGTTGCTTCTTCTTTCATGTTCTCTAAGCCAGGAACTTGAGTTAGGACGCTCCAGGATTCTCCCTGAAGCAATAGGAATGAGGGTGCTTTGAATTTAGGAAATTTAAAAACAAAGCAGAGACCCGAGGTCTTCCTCCTACTCATTTCATTTGCATCTTTTGGTGGTAAATGCTTTTCCAAATGAATAATTATGTGGCAACTCAAGCATCCAAACTAGGGAGGGGAAAAGAAAATCCCACCATGAGGTACATGTCCAAATATATTTTTATGCGTTTCATTAAATGTTTCCCTATTGCATGTAAAAAAATGACGTTCATTTAAAAAAATTATGCGTTCCAAATTCTCTCCCTTCCTCCTGTCTTTCCCTTACCCCTTGAGAAGGTAAGCAATATGATTTTGATTTAACGTGTGAAGTCATGCAAAACATTTCTATATTAACCATTTTACAAATGAAAGAAATGCAAGATAAAGTAAATAAAAATGTGTACTTCAAACTGTACTCAGAATTCATTAATTTTCTCTCAGGAAGTAGATAGGACTTTTCATCATGGGTCCTTTGGAATCATATTATGTCTTTGTCCCGATCAGAGTAGCTAAGTCTTTCCCAGTTGATCATCTTTACAATATTGCTATTAATGTGTACAATACTCTCCCAAAGGAAGTTTCTTAAGGAGTATTACTTATTAGCAGTGTATGGGCAGGAGTGGATATCCACAACTTAGAGCATCAGTATGGTAGTTCTCCAGATTATGGCTGTACAGCAAGTCCAGAGATGAGTTCCCAGCTTTTCCTTTCTGAATAGAAAAGTCTCACCTCTGATGTATGCTGGAGACACTTCCTACTTCCCAGGGTTTCCAAGATGCTGATTGGTGGAAAGCAAGTTGTTATCTGCTACAACGGCTTCCAGTTCTATGCTTATGAATCTTTGAGTGTAATCACTGTTGAGGGGAAAGAGAGTGTGGGAGTGGAACATTCCCTGATTTCTTCAGGGTTGGCTGACAAGTTTGGGACATGGAAGTTTTTTCTATGATGTTAGATGCTACAGGGCCCTCTAGATTAATGTGAATACTTATTATTGGGCAAAGAGGAGATCTCAACTGGTTTTAGAAAAGAAAACAAAAAGCAAGGGATAACCAATATCTATGAGACACATGCCAATTATCTGACGAGTCCCAACAGAATGACATTTGATTCTAAATGCAGAGTGCTAGGCCTGGGGTCAAGAAGACTTGAATAAAAATCCAGTCTCACACATTTGCTAGCTGTGTGACCCTGGGCAAATCACTTAGCCTTTGTTTGCCTCAGTTTCCTCATCTGTAAAATGGGGATAATAATAGCACTTCTCAACCAGAATTATTGTGCACATGTAATGTTAATGACCACCATGCCAGAACCTGAGTACAATGCTCATGCTGATAGACTTGCAGAGATTGCTACTGAACATATTGTACCTACTTTGACAACAACTGAGGATCCAGTATTAGCAAAATGGGTCCACCAAATGGCCGGCCATTTAGGGGTCTAGGCCACACACCGGTGGGCACGAGATAGAGGTATTAGTATCTCTCATTCACTGTTAAAACAGATAGCAGAAGAATGTCATATTTGTCAATTGGAAAAAGAACAAACTGTTCCTTGGATAGTAACTGGGGAGATAGCAAGAGAAAAAGTCCCATCCCAAATATGGGAAATAGATTATGTTGGTCCACTACCACAAGACAAAGGATGCAGATTTATATGCACTTGTGTTATGGCTGTACAGCAAGTCCAGAGATGACTTCCCAGCTTTTCCTTTCTGAATAGGAAAAGTCTCACCTCTGATGTATGCTGGAGACACTTCCTACTTCCCAGGGTTTCCAAGACGCTATTCAGGTGTACTAGTAGCTTGTCCTTATAAGAATGCAACCCAGAAAAAGACCTGTAAAACTCTAGATCTCATAAGTCTGTATTATGGAACCCCAATGCAGATTCAAAGTGACAATGGGCCACATTTCAAAGGTAATGAAATGAAGAGGTATTGTATATAAAACAATATAGAATGGATACATCATATTCTTTATTATCCACAAATATCTGGGTTAATTGAAAGAATGAATGGATTATTGAAAGAACAGTTAAGGAACCTAAGTTGCAATAATTCATATCAACATTGGAAAGATAACTTGTCCATGGCATTACATAATTTGAATAATAGACCACTGGGGGGAAGTACACCTTTAGCCAGAATGATGACCCCAAATCTGCAAATTAGAAAACAGCAAACACATAAGATCCCAAATATTGAATACTGGACTTTTAGGCCAGATGTCCCAGTACCATATCCAGGAACACCTATTTCAGCAGGATATGATTTACATTGTTTAGAGAACTTTTTGTTGGACAGAAAAGAAATAAGAAAAATCCCCACTGGAATATGCCTAAGAATTCCTAAGAATCACTTTGGACAGATTTTACCCAAATAAGGATTAGCTGCTGGAGGAAGACATATATTGGCTGGAGTAATAGATTCTAATTATCTAGGAGAAATTATTGTGATGCCCAACAATTTAGGCGAGGAGTCCATACGGTTTTGTAAACGTGAGAGAATAGTTCAAGTGATTCTTGTTTCTTGTAAACCAATACATCTAGTAAAACCTTACCCTCCTTTCAAAATAACTATCAGATGATGTTCCAAAGGCTGCAGAGATTATAGCACATGGGAAGGATAACACTGTAACTATTGTTTATTCAGGAGAAAATGATTACAAAATTGTATCCTTAACTCATATATTCTACCTTGAGTGAGGATACAATAGTGAACTCATAGACTCCAGAAATATGGCTGATCGTATGTCAACCTTGTTTCTGGTTATTGTCTCCTTGTTTCTTGTCTGTTTACCTTGTTTGCTAGATTTGTCTCTGCAGGCTTGATACCTTCCACCTGTAAAATGCCTGACAGTTTAAGATGGATGTCACTGGCTGTCCATGACTGTAATGTGTCACCCCTGGACCTGGCATGAAGTACATTCCAAATACTGGCTAAGGAACTGACCTCTCAAATGGGACCTCTTGGGACAGGCACAGCTGTGCATCCAATTTCAGCAGCAAGTAGCCATGGAAGAAGAGACCTTCACCCCTTATCCCAAGATTTTGGCATCCCACTTATTGGAAGGGGAATGATGGGGAGCTTGTGCTCAAGCCCTGCTGTAAAATATTGTTTTCTGTGTGCTATCCTTATATTGTTGTAAAGCTCCGTTGACATCAGTTATCCCTAAAACTCCCATTATCCCATATAATGAAATGTATTCTTAATGTATTTTTGCCATGTAAGGGACATGGAATATCTTGGTGCCAAAAGTAATGTTTATGAAATCAGAAGATCTTCCATGCCCCTTTCTATTGGCACCTAGTAAAGGCACTTAGCTTCTTACTTCAAGTTAACTCCTTGGGAGTAGTTAACACCTTAACAGGAGGGGGCAGAACATGGAGGAGCTATACTGTATATAAGGAAGAGAACCAGCAGGACCATCAGATCCTCTCTCAGTCACCACCTGGAGACTGCTCCTTTTGCTGACACCCTCCTTCTGCAGCTTTTACCGAGAACTTCCAAGGACCAGGCTGAAGAATATGATAAGTCTAAGAGGGATCCTTGCTTGAGGGAACCTGTTCTATTTGTGAAGGCTTGGAAATGTGGGTATTCACTGCATTGACCACGTGTATCAACTTTGTGACCACTATAATGACTTTGGCTTTCTGGTTCTGGGACTCAGTATTCTGGTTTCTGAATACAGACCTTGGTTCTGTCTTCCATGTGGAGAGTTTGCTACATTTTGTGATCCACAACTATACCAGCATATTCATAACCACCATGGGTGTTGTGAATATTGCATTATTGATACATTACATCAAATAAAATAATCATTGTAAAGTGCTTAGCATAGTTCTTGGCACAGAATAAGTATTATATGAGTTTTAGCTATTGTTATTATTACTCTTATTAATCTTCACAAGTGAGGACTCAAATGATACATAAAAGTACTTATGATTTTTCCCTCCTTGGGATTCTACTTGTGATATACTAATTCAAATCTCATAATGGAGGAGGAATAAACTTTCCAAATGTAAAACTCTTAATAAAGTTCTTATTAATATGGTAGGAATAAATGTGTATATGCATATGTATTCTATAACATACAATATTAATTTGTTTTCTTCAGCATGAGGAAGCATAATGCCTGCAGTCATGAAGGTGAAGCCATACCCTTAAGCACATAGTAAAAAAGGGTATAGAACTACAGATATCAGACTTCGAGGACTGAAGAAGTTAACATTTTGTCAGCCCCACTGTGTCCATATGTAACACCATGCGCAAGCAGCTTCCCAAAAGAATGCCACTGTGAACAGCTTTTAAGGTTCTGATTGCACAGTATAGTGAATACTCCATTTATTCCATTACAAATCAAGGCAAACATTCATAACAAATCACAATATAATATTCACAACATTCCATCTTATCACAGAAAAATCACAATATAGTGTTCACAACAGCTTAACGTTAGAATGGCCGCATAGTTTTCACCAAAGTGGCCACAGTATTTAGAACAAAGAACAAAAGAATAATCATCTGGTTTCCCTAAGGGGGTTTGCCTCCTCAGTCAGTCATTCAGTCATCTCACAATACAATAATCAATCTTCCACTCATGGGGGCAATTATAGATTAACTTAATCAGTCACAATTACTAATTATCATTAATCACTAAATACAGTCATTAGAAAATTACACAAACTGTCTACCTCTCAGTGTCTAGTAAACTTCAATTTTATCACATGTTCAATATCCAAGGAAAGACTTTTCTTCATCTTGATTCAGGGTGGTCTCTCAGATTCCCTGGATCACCTTCCATGGTCCCAGCTCCTACCTGAATCTACCAAACAGAAACCTGGATTCAGAGGTAGACAGCTCCCAGGTCCTTGTCCAGTCCTCTGGGCAGTTCTTGTCACACCCTAAAGTTCACAGGGTCCAGCACATCTCAAATCCTTCACAACTTCTGTTGCTGAGAACTCAAGGATCAGCCAAGTCACAAATAAACGGAGGCTTATCCTGGTCATGCTTCATCAGTCCTCCAGCAGTTCAGCTGGCCCTAGGACCCAGAAGAAATCTCAGCCTTCTAGGAGGCAGCAACTTCAGCCTTCACCAGATTCTGGTCTCAAGAAAAAACTCCAACTCAGTTCTGTGAGTCATCTTTCAGATGCTGGGAGAGAAACACACACTCTCTCTCTGTCTCTGTCTCTGTCTCTGTCTCTGTCTCTCTCTCTCTCTCTCTCTGTCTCTTTCTCTCTCTATCTCTCTCAGCTGGCTTCAGTCTCTACAATTCTTTCCCCAGCAGGAGCTGTCCAGGAGGAAAATTTTTGATTCTGATTCTCTGTCCCTGGAACTCTTCTTATACACACACACACACACACACACACACACACACACACACACATATACATTGGCTTCCTGTCTCAACCAACCACACCCTGCCATGTCAGCAGCAGGAGACTGAGTTCATACTCTCTGCCTCTTTCACAGAAGTACTTAGCCCTTAGTTACTAAGGACCAAGTACCTGCTAAATTAACTACTATTATACAATACTACTGCAGTAGATTCTCTGAGGTTACCAGTGATATCCTTAGGGAGAAATCTGATGGCCTTTTCTCCCATCTTCATTCTTTTTGACCTCTGTGCAGTTTTGGATTTTGTTGAACTTTTCTTCCTCTGGGCACTCTTTTCTTCCCTTGGCTTCTATATTTGTTCTCTTGGTTCCCCTCTTGCTGCTAACAGCTCCTTTTCAGTATCCTTTACTGGATCATTTTCAAAGTCTTTTCTCATTAGAAAAGGTATTTTCCAGTGCTCTTATCCTGGGATTTCTTCTTTTCTTTCTCTACTTGTATATTGTAAACTCTTTAAGAATAAGGACAGCGTATTTCTCATATCACATGTCTTCTCCAGGTCAGTGGTTTTTTTCAAGGAGATATTTCATTTATTATGAAATTTTTTTCATTCTATTTTTTCATTTGTTTGGGTCTGTTTAATAGTATTTTGATTTCTCATATAGTCATTAGCTTCCATTTGCTCCAGTTTAATTCTATAAGAATTATTTTCTTCAGTGAGTTTTTGAAATTCTTTTTCCATCTGGCAAAGTCAGCTTTTTAAGGCATTCTTCTCCTCATTGGCTTTTTGGGCCTCTTTTGCCATTCGAGGTAGTCTATGTTTTAAGGTGTTATTTTCTTGTCAGGTTGTTGACTCTCTTTTCATGACTTTCTTGAATCATTCTAATTTCTCTTCCCAATTTTTCCTCCACTTCTCTTACTTGATTTTCAAAATCCTTTTTGAACTCCTCCATGGCTTGCAACCAGTTCATATTTTTCTTGGAAGCTTTTGATGCAGGAATTCTGACTTCATTGTCTTCTTCCTGTTCCATGCTTTGATCCTTTTTGTCCCTAAAAAAGGAATCTAAAGTTAGGTGGCTGTGCTTGCTTTGCTTCCTTTGCTTGCTCATGTTGCCACTCAATTAATTGACTTTTGAGCTCTTTGCCACAGTAGAACTCTGCTTCTGGATGGGAGAGCTTTGTTCCAAATCACTGGGGTTTTCACAGCTGCTGGAGTTATTAGGAGGCTGTGGTCTCTATAGCCCCCACCAGCTTTGGCTCACTGGTCACACACCTCAGGACCACCACCCAAGACTGCAATCCAGATCCAGGCAGGTTAAGGCAGGAGCACTTAGCCTCTGAATGAGCTTGGCCCCCCTATGATCTGCAGCTGGGACCTCTGAAGCAGCCACATGGAGGCAGCTGCAGGACCACCACTTCTGCCACTTCTCATTCCAGGTTGTAGATGCTGGAATGCACTCCATCCCCCCCAGATCCATCTAAGTTCTGCTAACCTTTTACTTTGTCTTTGACATTTATGGATTGATAATTCTGGAAACCATCACAGCTGCTGCTGCTTGTTGGGGCTGCCCTGGGACTAAAACTGCAGGGCTGGGCTCTGCTCCCAGTGCTGCTGTAATGGACCCTTCCGGCCAGGCTGTTGGGCTGCCTTCAGTGGGAGATTTGTTTCTCTCTGTCACTTTGTGGGTTCTGTAGCTCTAAAATTTGTTCAGAGTTATATTTTATAGGTGTTTGAGGTGGTTATTGGGGGGAACCCATGTTGCTTTCCTTCTTCTACCTGGACTTATTTCTTAACCCTCAAACTACTTACATTTAAGTCCTAGATGTATTGTATTATGCATTTATAGAGGGAATTCCTGAATTGTGAATCCTTTCAGTTGAGAAATCACAGATCCCTTCAAATAAAGTATCATAGATATGGAAAGAAAAAATGGTTGGAAAGTCATTTGCTATGTGGCTTTTATTGTCTTAGCCCATGGCCTTATTGGCTTTCCTCAATCAGGGAAAGACATGGTGAGATTTTTCTCTGACCACACCTATACCTCATTGTAGGGTGGGGGAACTTAAGCAAGAAGCTGCCACAAAAGATCAAAGCTGTGTGAAGAAATGTCGAATCAGACAATTAACTTCCCTTGATTCATTATATTTTTTTCTTGATGTTTTCTGTGCTAAATTGAATGGATTCTCTTCTATGATTGTTTTCTCATTTTTATCTCAGCTTTTTGGATTTCATTGCACTGAATTAACCCTGATAGAGACCCAACTTGGCCTTGTGGTTTACGCTTGCCTGAATCATGATTTAAATATCATTCTTCTTCTTGGAAGGAAGATGTGAATCATCTTTTCCCTGCCCTAGTGTTTGCTTGTTCTGATAAGCATTTATTTTGTACCTACTAATTTCCTAGAAGTATACTATAACCTCAGGGTACAAAACCAAAATAAAACAATTCTCTATCATCAAGGAACTTACTGGGGCAACAACACATACACAAGTAGATAGAAAACCCATATAAAATAAATACACAATAATTTTTTTAAAAAACAGAAACATTAACAATTAGAGGGAATAAGAAATATGTTTTGTAAGAGTTAAGCCTTCAAAAGAGCTAGGAGTTTCAGGAGGCAAAGGTATGGAGAGAGGAAATTCTAGGCCTGGGGGCAGCATTAGTAAGGGACAGGGAAAGGAAATGAATGCTGCATAGGAATGGTAAGTAAACCAATTTACATGGTATGTAGAGTGTGGAAGGGATAGTAATGTAGAGTTTAATGTGTGGTACAACATCTAGCCAGGCATTATTTACCTTCGATCACAGAGTTGACCTTTGTCAATCCCTGCCCTTTACCTATTCTAGAGGTTTGCCCTGGCTTCATTATTTTGGGGTTACCTGTCTCCTCAGTGAGGAAATTAGGCTTCCTAATACTCCCACTCAAGATTCCTGAAGAGCAGTTCTGTTTTTGACTCTAATTTAAGGGATCCTTCTCAGCAAGGGATTGGGGAGGTATACTAGGAATTCTGGAGGAATACCTCTATAATACAATAAATCAGGTATGGAACTGGTATTTTTATTCCTATACAGAAAAAGGAATGTAAACAGTGATTGTTGTATGATAATAATCAGTTGAGAAGCCAACAGTCAAACTTCATTGGAATATTTACAAATAGTTTCCTTTTCAGGGCATGTTTGTTGGCTATTTTATATTTCACCTCTACTGAGCATAGACCCATCAATGCCAAGTGTTTTCTTCCTAGTGACCCCTCTCCCTCCCTCCCTCCCTCCCTTCTTTTCTCTCTCTCTCTCTCTCTCTCTCTCTCTCTCTCTGTCTGGGTCACTCTTTCTTTCTCTTCCTTTATTTATTTATCTATTCATTCATTCATTTAGTTTAGTTTACAACATTCAGTTCCACAATCCTTTGAGTTCCAAATTTTCTCCCCCTCCCTCTTCCTCACCCCCCCATCCCATGATCACATGCAATTTGATTTGGTTCTACAAATACCTTCACATTGAACATTAGTCAGGTTGTAAAGAAGAATTATAACCAGTGGAATGAACAATGAGAAAGAAAGAATGAAACAAAAGAAAACAAAATGAGAGAGAGCAAGTAGTTTGCTTCAATCTACATTCAGACTCTGTAGTTCTTTCTCTGGATATATATATCCCTTTCTATCATGAGGCTTTTGAAGCTGTCTTGTAACCTTGCATTGTTGAGATGAGCCCAGTCTATCAAAGTTAGTAAGCACAGATATGATGTGTCTGTAATTGTGTACAATGTTCTCCTGGTTCTGTTCTCCTCACTCAGTGTCAGTTCATATAAATCTCTCCAGGTTCTTATGAAGTCCATCTGCTCCTCATTTCTCACAACACCATAATATTCCATTACATTCATATCCCACAACCTGTTTAGCAGTTCCCCAATTGATGGGCATCCCCTTGATTTCCAATTTTTTGCCATCACAAAAAGAGTTGCTATAAATATTTTTGTACATACGGACACTTTTCCCACTTGTATGTATGATCTCTTTGGGATACAGCCCTAGAAGTTTCTCTCCTTCTGTTGCTGTTGCTGCTTCCATTGTTATGGTAGTCACTCTCCTAGCCTCCTATTCAAACTTGTAGCTGGGATTGGAATACCTCATATATGCAGTTTCTTTCCTTTGGTACATAGAAGAGCCTTCCCCTTCCCAGGCAATTGAATTCATAATTTTTTGCCTAGATGAAGGGGAGTGAATCTGATCCTCCAGAGCTCAGAGAGTCATTCTTATACTTCAAGGCTATTAGGAAGAAAGGAGGGAGGGGCAGTGATTGTTCCCAACACATCTAGGGAGTTCCAGCTTAGGAGTCAATTAAAAGTCACTGTGGCCAACAGGAAGCAGTCAGAGGATATCTGCTCCTGCTTTGTAAAAAGGACTGATGTTATGCACTCCCAAGGGGATACTATATATATTTTGCTGAAGTGAACACATCATAGAGAGTTTCAAAATCACATGCACGTGATTCATCAGTAAAATGATATTCATCTCTTTTCATTGGCAGAAAATGAATTAAAGTAAATTATTTATATAATAAATATATAATAAATCAAAATTAATAAAATAACGCCAATAGATATTTCTTAGATTTAAAAAAATTGCCCTTCACTTATAGAACAGCAATAAAAGAATAATAATTAACATCTCTAAGATAGAATATAAAAGATTGACATTTGGTAAAAATTAATAAAATACTAATTCTCTATATATTAATTACACGGTTCAAGAACGACCTGAAGGTTGTTTCTTTGTTAAATAAGAATGGGCAAAGTATTACATTTATGTTTTGGATCTCTTTCCTGGATTGTGCCTGAAAATTATACTACTCTACTGAAATCATGGGGATGTTGTGGATCAATAAATCAACAAGCATTTTTTTAAATAGTATTTTTTCTGATTACATGGACAGACAATTTTTAAACACTTTTTTTTTTACAAAACTTTGAGTTCAAAAGTTTCTCCCTCCTTCCTTCTCTTCCCTTCTCCCTTTCTAAGAGAGTAAGTAATTTGATATGTTATATGTGTGCAATCATGTAAAAATATATTTCTGTAGTAGTTATGTTGGGAAAGAAGAAACAAAACAAAAGGAAAAAACCATGAAAAAATAAAGTGAAAGCACTATGCTTCTATCTGCATTCAAATGCTATCAATTCTTTCTCTGTACATTTCCATTATGAATCTTCTGCAATCCTCTTGGGTCATCGTGTTGCTGGGAAGAACTAAGTCAATCATAGTTACTCATCACGGAATATTGCTGTTACTGTGTACAATGTTGTCCTGGTTCTGCTTATTTCACTTTGAATCAGTTCATATAAGTCTTTCCAGGTTTTTCTGATGTCTGCCTGTTCATAATTTCTTATAGTACAATAGTATTCCATTACATTAATATACCACAACTTGTTCAGCCATTCCTTAATTGATGGGCATCCCCTCAATTTCCAATTCTTTGCCACCATAAAAAAGAGGTGCTGGAAATATTTTTTCAGTATGAGCAGGTCCTTTTCCCTTTTTTATGATCCCTTTGACATATAAACTTAGCAATGTTATTTCCAGATCAAAGGGTCACAGTTTTATAACCTTTTGGGCATACTTCCAAATTGCTCTTAAGAATGGTTGAATCAATTCACGACTCCACCAAGAGTGCACTGGCAACAAGTATTTTTTAAGTGCTTACTATGTGCCAGTTGTTCCAAAATTTATAAAATATTACTAGAGTGTAATTATTATTACTATTTCCTTTATATGGAATTTGGAAGTAAAATTGAGAGTTCAACTGATCTTTACCACTATGGTGGCCCGCTATAAGGGAGGTAGACAGAATCTACAAATTTTCATCCTATGCTCTACAATTTATAGATTGTAATCAACATTTCAAATTTGGCTTTTAAGTAACAGGCACTAATACTCCTTTTTTAATTGCTTAATTTTTATCCTTCTTTTTTTACATTTTGAGTTCTAAATTCTCTCCTTTCCTCTAGCCCTTCCTCACCCATAGAGAAGGTAAGCGATATGTTATCAATTATACATGAGAAGTCATATAAGATATAGTTCCATATTAACCCTATTGCCAAAAAAAAGCAATAAAAAATAAAGTGGAAAAAAGTATGCTTCAAATGCACTCAGAGTTCATCAGTTCTCTCTTTGGAGGTGGAGAGCATGTTTCATTATGGGTCCTTTGTGATTGTTTTAGATCATCACATTGATTAGAGTAGCTATGTCTTTCACAGTTGACTATCACACGATGTTGCTGTTTCTGTGTACAGAGTTCTCTAGGTTTTGCTCACTTCACTTTGCATTAGTTCATGTAAGTTTTCCCAGGTTTTTCTAAAACATCCTCTTCATTGTTTCTTATAGCACAGTACTATTCTATTACAACCAAATATCACAGTTTCTTTAGCCATTCTCCAATTGATGGGCATCCCTTCACTTTCCAATTCTTAGTTATTACAAAAAGATCTGCTTTAAATATATTAGTATATATGGGTTCTCTTCCTTTTTCTTTGATCTCTTTGGGATACGGACTTAGTAGTGGTATTTCTGGGCTCAAGATTATACACAGTTTTATAGTCCTTTGGGCGTAGTTCCAAATTACTCTCCTGAATGGTTGGACCAGTTTACAAATCCACCAATAGTGCATTAGCATACCAATTTTTCCTTGTAGCCTCCAACATTTGTAATTTTCCTTTTCTCTCATGTTAGTCAATCTGATAATTTACATTTCTCTAATCAATGTTTTAGAGCATTTTTTTTCCCACAAAAGCTCTGATTGCTTCTTCTGAAAACTGCCTTTTCAGATCCTTTGACCATCTTCCATTGGGGAATTATGCTTTCTTTCTTTAAAATTTGACTCAGTTTCCTATTTATTTGAGAAAAAAGACCTTTGTAAGAGAAACTTGCAGTAAAAAAATCTCTCCCCTAGTTAACTATTTCCTTTTAGTTTTGGCTTTATTGGTTTTGTTTAGCAAAAACTTTTAAATACCATGTCATCAAAATTATCTATTTTACTTCCTGCAATCAATCCTCTTTGTGTTTTATTTGATCATAAACTTTTCCCTTATCCATAGATCTGACAATTGAATTTTTCCATATTTCCCTAATTTACTTATGATATCACCCTTTATATCTAAGTCATGTACCCATTTTGACTTTTTCTTGGTATGTGGTGTGAGATATTGGTCTATATCTAGTTTTTGCCAAACTTCTTTCCAGTTTTCCCAGCAGTCTTTGTCAAATGGTGTTTTCTTACCCAGTAACAAATTATTGTCATGATTACTGAAATCTAGGACTGAAACCTTCTTTCAAATTTTTTTTTCCACTGATTTCCTTGTTCTTTTATTTTTCAAATGAATTTAAAAATTTTTTTCTAACTGTATGACATAATTGTTGGTAGTTTGATTGCTATAGCACTGAATAATTAAATTAATTTAGGTAGGATTGTCATTTTTATTATATTGTCTAAGCCTACCCATGAACAATGAATTTTTTTTTTTTTTTTGCTTTTTGGAGTGCAGGTTGGGGTTAATCGACTTGCCCAGGGTCACACGGCTAGTTTTTCGTGTTAAGTGTCTGAGGCCGGATTTGAACTCAGGTACTCCTGACTCCTGGGCCGGTGCTCTATTCACTGCGCCACCTAGCCGCCCCAATGAATATTTTTCTAATTATTTAGCTCTGTCTTTATTTGTGTGGAAAGTATTTTGTAATTGTGGTTAAATAGTCCCTGAGTTTGTGCTGGCAAGTAGACTCCCAAGTATTTTATATTGTTTACAGTTATTTCCAAGGGACTTTATTTTTCTATCTCTTCCTACTGAATTTTGTTGGTAGTATATAGAAATGTGAGTTTATTTTATCTCCTACAATTTTACTAAAATTGTTTACTGTCTCTATTAGATTTTTAGTTGATTCTTTAGAGTTCTCTAAGCATGCCATCATTTTATCTGCAAAAAAGTGATAGTCTTGTTTCCTTGTTGCCTGTTCTTGTTCTTCAATTTCTTTTTCTTATTTGCTATAGCTAAGCATTTCTAGTGCAATATTAAATAATTGCATTGATAATGGGCATCCTTTTTTTACACCTGGTCTTACTGGAAAGGCTTCTAGTTCATCCCCATTATAGATAATGCTCTTGGTTTTAGATGGATATTAATTAACAGTTTAAAATAATCTAGAACATTTGGTACCTGTGGTTTGCACTGTTCAGTGACTTCAGTTTTGCAATTCCTCACTCTCTGTAGCTTTTGGGTGAGATACCATGGGAAGAGTGCATTTGGATAAATTTATGTAAAGGAGATTTCACAGAGAATTGGAGTGAGGATAGATGGGCTGTAATTGAGAGAAAGAGTCTCAAGAACTATGTTAGTCACAGAATGGGAAAGACTTCATGATTAGCCACTAGTCTAATCTTGTTTAACCATAAGAACCAGGTTTTGAGTGTTCCTTTACAAATAATAACTACTTCACAGTAATATTGTGAGGCTGAAGTGAGGTGATATTTATAAAGCACTTTGCAAATTAAAGTTCTATATACATGCTAGTTATAATTATTTTATGAAATAATAGGGGGCACTGGCAATCATTGCCAATCACTTTGTGGTTAATAGAGACCCTTTACCTCTATGCCTTAGCTCTAATTGCTTTTCTGGACTGCTAGCTCTTCCATAAGTTTTTCCTTCTTCACTGTTGAAATCTTGAATCGTTTTGGTATCTAACGTCATAATTTCACCTCCGAAAACCAACCAACCAACCCAAAAGCCCAATTATTCTAGGGCTGGAAGCAGTATATCACTTTGCCCTGATCTCTTATTTGCTTGTTTTATCTCATTTTTATTTGCTTATTTTATTTTCATTTTTATCTCTCCTTATTCCAGAGTCCATGTACATGCCTCTCATACAATATTCCCTCTCTAACCTTTAGTCTTTTTCATATCAGCAACATTTTTTAAGAACTCAATCCAAACACGGACCCCACCAAGTCATCAGATGTGGTATAAATATAACTATTATACATCAGCAAGTCTTGTATTCCATAAGTGGTGTACAGTCTGTGTGCTTCATTGGTATTCTGAAGACACCAGGGAATTGAGGGACTCACCACCACCACCCCAGCACTCGGCCTCAACAATTTTTGTGGACGCTCTTTGGTGAAATTGTGGAGCACACAGATAAGAAGATCAAATGTGGATGGACTGAGATTTCGATTTTTGGAGGGAACAATGAAATCAAGATCACAGGTCCATTTGGCCACTTGAATCCATCAGCAGCTATGGTGAATCACCAGAATATTATACCCAGATAATTCTACTATTTCATAATATTTATAAAGTTCTGGAAATAGAGTTATTCAAAGTGGTACCAGATATAGAAACCTAGATCTGTGGTCTTCTTGGCATGGGTTATCCTTCTGCCAGTTCAGATCATAAGCCCCCTATGTCTTCTTCTGTGAGAATGATGATCTGTGTGACTTTGTAAGTTCTCCTTAGAGGACTCCAAAGTGCTGGAGACCATCCTTTGGCTCTTTTAGATAGCTCAGAGGCAGGTAGATGGCACAGTGGATAGAGTACTGGACCTGGAGTCAGGAAGACCCTGAGTTCAAATCTGGTCCTGACACTTAATAGCTCTATGACCCAATATGATGTAGCCATTGGCTGCTTCAGTTTTCTCAACTGTAAAACAGGAACAACAGCATCTCACTCCCAAGGTTTTTGTGATGATCAAATGAGATAATATTTGTAAAATGTTTAGCACAGTGCCCGGTATACAGTAGGTGCTATATAAATGCTTGTTCTTCTTTCCCCTCCCCTTGTCCCCTCCCCTCTACTTCTATTATCTTGATGGGGCCAATATCAGATTCATTTCTGCTCTCTATTGTCCCTCATTCTCGCTGCACTATCGCATACTGCCTTTGTTATTAGTCATTCTTGTTCTTGACATACTGTAATTTATGTCACTTTTCACACGCTGGTCATCATTAGTCAGAGTCTGACATTCACACTTCCCTCACAACTTTCCTTTGGATTTAAGTAATGCAATTTTGCACTGCATCTCTATCATATTCAATGGAGCCAGTTTATGTGTCAGTACATGTGTAATGAAAGGAAAATAAAGGATAATAGGATTTCATACTTCAGTTAAGTAACTCAATACTAATACAGTACACTTGGGTGCAAAAATTATTAGTAATATAATACTTTCATGTTGAGTATTAAGATAGGAATGGGATTTCTGCCACAATTAGCTACTCATAGCAAAATTCAAACCTTAATTGTGAAATAGAGCACAAACCTTTTAAGGTGACTATGTTTGATTGAATCTACTAAAGATAAATTCTATGTATGTTACATGAATAAGGAACACACACAATCTACCATCATTCATTAATGAAGAGACTGCCTAATCTTTAATCTGTATATCTGAGATGAAGGATCATTTGGTAAGGAAGCATCTTATGAAATAGCATCAAAAGTTATGGAAGGCATGCAATGAATAATAAAAGCATTAGAAAGAATAAAGCAACAAAAAGGGAAAGAATAGAGATGAAAAGTAAGAAAGAGGGGAAAAACATGAATGTGGTGCCTCGGATCTTCCAACATTTGAAAGGAAATTGATCATAAGGTTGGTAGCAGTCCTTTCAAAAGAGACATAACATATCAATTCACATTTTCTTATTCATGTGACACCCAATATACAGTACTTCACAATTTTGAGAAAAAATGAAACAAAGCCATTAATTATACAAAAGTGTTCATCTCTAAAATTTCTCTTTTGTGGTAAACAAAACAGAAAGGTTCATCATATCCAGATATTCATTGCTAAAAGCTATATATTATTTGGAAGCATAAAGAGGCCTGTAGTACCTAATAATTTCTTAATCAATCATTCAACAAACATTATTAAGCATTGTCAAGACACTGTGCCTGTGCTAAGGATAGAAACATGTAAGTGGCACCTCCTCTACTCTCAAAGAGATTTCAAAATGGGAAGGGGATAGGAATCCAATATATAGACAGATGTCATTCATAGCCCTTTATTTCACCAAGGAGCTTAAGATTTGAACTCAAGCAGAAAGAAAGAGAATCAGTCTTCTCATACTCTCTGGTTCATTTTTTCTCATCTGAGAAGGGAATTCCTGGGAAAAATCTTAAGTTTAAGTATAGCTCATATGCATGGCTTCCTCATAAGAGACTGAGAGGATCCCTTTTAGAAAGGTAATCAATGTACAAAGTGGTAAAATGAGGTATGGGACAGCTATTTTGATTTCCTTCACCACTAAATTTATGATTAAGCACACACACAAAAACTCATATGTGCTTAACACATGAAGCAGTAACCCATAGCTCTGCAGCACCAATGCAATATGTACAGTACTCACGATCATGATAAGGACCATGACTATAAGTATTTTATTGTGTTTGATTGCAAAATATGCCAGAGTCTCCAGGTAGAGGATAACGCCGAAGGATTTATTTAGATACCAGAAAACTGAATCCCAGAATGAGTAAGCTGATTCCATCATAGTACCAACGATATTCAGAAGCCATAATAACTCTGAGAGCCACAGCATCCTTTACACAAACCAATACAAGATCAATATTTACTCACAAAACTCTCCATCTCCTTACCTAAGCTCCTCTGTCCCAAACTGTCTCCAACTGTCAGGCTCTGAACAAGCTTCTTGTGGGCTCTGCTTCCCCTCAGTAAACTCCTCCCACCACAGCCTCCATGCGAACACATGCAGCCTATGAGGGGGCTTAGTTTATCTTTACAGCAGGGGAGGTCTTCAGACTCCCCCCTAGGTCTATTAAAGGGCAGGGAAGATCTTCAAATTCCCATTGCCATTACAAGCTCCAATGACAGTTTCTTCAGAAGTAAAGACTTTCAGGAAACTTGTAGAACTGCTTAACAGGCATTTTACAGGCAGATCTATGCCCTTCAGCTAACTCACTCAAAGTCCATATCTTTCATCTAGGCAGGCAGGCATAGTTTCTCTATCTGGTGTCAGTCATGTCTTCTGAGAAGGAAGCATATTCTGCTGGATAGTCAGCCCATGGACCTTTCGGTAACACCTGACCCCTCAGACTCAAGATGGAGCCACCAAGGTTGGAAACGTTCATCCCTCAGGATTGCTGTTCAGTGTCTACACTCAGGAAAAGCAAATAAGAAGGAGAAAAAGTAGCTAGGAGCTTGGCATCCAGTCCTAGAAAAGCACACATGTTTACTTCCACATGCGTGTGCCTGGGAGGGGTGAAAGGAGAGCCTTTCCCTTTTTATACTCTTCTTTCCTAGCAGAAGTAAAATAACAGACAAAGAGGCAGGGACAGAGAGAGAGAGAGACAGAGA
Source organism: Pseudocheirus occidentalis (assembly GCA_028646575.1). Taxonomy (NCBI): domain Eukaryota; kingdom Metazoa; phylum Chordata; class Mammalia; order Diprotodontia; family Pseudocheiridae; genus Pseudocheirus; species Pseudocheirus occidentalis. The sequence continues at coordinate 334,597,056 of CM053594.1, forward strand.
GAGAGAGAAAGGGAGAGAGCCAGAGCCAGAGCCAGAGAGACAGAGAGAGACAGAGATGGAGAAATTCAGCTGATGTGTGTATGATTAAAGTTCCTTATTAATCATATATCATGCCTCTGCCAGATTTGTCTTATTTGTCAACTTCACCATCTATTCCCTTTTTATGACTATAGCAGTGCTGAAATCCTATTTGTTTCTATTTTCACTTGTCTGCAACCTATGCTTTATGCCCTGCTTCCTTCTCTGGTTTCTAGATTTCTTCATGTGAGTGTAACTTCTTAAAATACAATCTTTCCCACCCTGTTTTATTGCTACGGTTTTTTAGTCGGGTGAAGGTTATCTTTTTGGGTCAGGAAGTATAGGACTCACCTATACCCACCTCAACAGGCCTTGGGTGTCCCTGGCTCCCACTTACTCTGGGAAAAACAGCTGCACAGAAAACTCAGGACACAGGACTTGCTTCTAGCTTTTAATGAGAGTACATTCTCTATGTCAGGTACGGCTGGAACTCTCCTGCCTTCCGGGTAGCCTGTATTTAAGTCCTTTCTCCAGGGCCCCTTAGGGCCCCTCCCCTGGCTATGCCCTCACCGCAGCGATCCAATTGTGCATCACCCCGAAGGTGGAGAAGTACTTTTCTCTGACGTGCGCAATCCTGCATATTGCAAACAGGTGCGGTCTTCACGTTCCACCCCCAGGTGATCGTGTGCACTCCTGTCAGCTGAGGATCAGTTCGACCCATCACATCTCAGGTGAAGTATCAACGACCCACTTTAGGAGTCTCCACCCCACGTGAGGCGTCAGAGACCCAAAATTTTATGTATTTTTTTTTAAATTAGGATTATATTTCATCCTATCAAGCCCCAGTGACACTGAGGGGGTCAAATTTGTCTCTAATTCAGGATCTCTTATTCATCTTTCTGGCCATCTAGACTTCGATGTCACTTGTGTAGTGATATTTGCGGTCATTTTATGTAGAGAGGATAGAAGCCTCCATTTAAAGTCTACCAAGGGGAGTGTTTTCACTGGCCCAGTAGCCAGTAATTCTTGATGTGGCCCCCAGGTAGTGGTTCTCAAAGGGATTAACTGGGAATCTCTCTGGTCACGTATGCCAATGTGAGTGAGGCCAGTGTCTATATGTCACCAAAAGTGGCTTAAGTATATGCTTAAGCATACCACCTGTTACAAAAATACAAATTAATTTATGATGCAGGGGAGGAACATTTACAACTGGAGAATCAGGAAAGGCCTATTATAGGAGGTCAGACTTAAGATGATTCTTGAACGGAGCTAGGAATTTTAGGAAACAGAAATGAGGAAAGAGTATCCTAGATCCAGCGATAACATTTATAAAGGTTCAGAGATATAAGACAGAATATCATTCAAGAGTAACAGCAAATAGACCACTTTGAATTAGTGTGTGAAGGGAAGTAATTTGTAATTAGCTTGAAAACATAGAATAGGAGCAAATTATGAAAAGCTTTAAAAATTAGACAGAGAAATTTATATTTTGAAATAATGTGTAGGACTTGCAAATTATTACCTTGAAAGGTCTGGGGCTGGTCCTGTCCAAAGGAACTAGAAGCAGATCAGGTAAATTTCAAAGTCGGTTTGTTTCAGCCACAGAGTACAGGCTGCTGAGACAGAGCATCATGAACTAAAGGCAAAGAATTGCTACAATTGACTAGAAAGTTGATTGAGAGGATAGCAGATAAACACATTTTTTACTGTAATGTATTTTCGTAGTCTTGTCACATTTCTTGAGTCCATCTCTCAGACTTTTGCAGCATTCTAACTTGGATATCTTCTCCAACTAGCTGGTGATCTTCACATACATCTTATGGATCTGAAGTTTCGTCTTCCTCTTATGTGTTGCCAGATTAGTTGCCTAGTAATGAGTCTTTCTCAGAATTTAATTCTTGATGCAGTTTCACATCTTACAAATACTGCCAGGAAGCTGCATCCTTCACAGTATCTGTCACTTCTGTCCTCTTCCCTCTTCTCATGTAACCTTCACCTTAGTTCAGGTCATCATGACTTTGACAGCTTCCTAATTAGTCTCCCTGCCTCAAGTCTACCTTTCCCAATCCGTCCTCCACAGAGCTGCCAAAATGATTCTCCTAAAGCACATATTTGGCCATGGCATTACTCTGCTCAATAAACTCCACTGGCTTCTTGTTATATTCTTTTCCTTGATGATAACATTGGGTCCCATGGGCCCAATTACCATTTTTATTCAGATGATCCCCATATTTTTGTATACTTCCCTAGTCTCTCGCTTGAGCTCCAGTCCTGTGTTTTTACCTGCCTGTTTCAAACTGCATGTCCATTAGGCATCTTAAATTCAACATGCCTAAAACAGAACTTACTATCTTTGGTTCATTTAATTCTGCTTTTTCTATGAACAAAAATTTACTTTTTCCTTTCTCCCACTTTTCTTCCCCATTGAAAAAGAAAGGATCTAACAGATATGCAGTAAAGAAAATTAAATCCCCACATTGGCCATTAAAAAAAAGTTTCAATATACACCTCTATTTCTGTAGGTGAGTGGTATCTTTTATTATAGGAACTCATTATTTCCACCTTCAGACCCCCCCTTCCAATTCTCCCTACATCTTTCTACTCACTCAGATTCTCATAACATTGCAGGTATCCTCTCCTGCTCATTCTCATTTATTCCACAAATAGAATGAGTTGCTAAGTTTTATTATTCCCAGCTCTGCGACATTTCTCAAATCCGACCACTCTCCACTCATGTAGCCATTCCCCCTAGTTTCAGGTTCTCATCTCTTCTCTTCTGAACTAAAGCAACAGTCTCTTTATTGGTCTCCCTGACTCAAATCCTTTCTCAATTAAATCCTTCATCCACATAGCCCCCAAAATGATTTTCTTAAATAGCTCTTCTGACGGTGTCACATTCCCTTTCAATAAACTCCAGTGGTTCCCTATCACATCTAGGACCTAATATAAACTCCTTTGCTTGGCATTTAAAACTCATCCCAATCTGGTCCTGTCTTATATTTATAAACTTCTTACACCATGACCCTGTTTTATCCTTTCTTAAGGGCCAGTTAAACTTGTCTTCTTGATGTCGTGCCTCCATCTCTATACCTTTGTACTCACTGATTATTCTGCTTTCTTAGAAAGATCCTTTAATGTCTCTTGAAGTTCTTGGGAGTCACCTGCTGTAGTAAATAAGATCATTCCTGATCATATTCCCCCTCCCCATTACTATTGCCGTCTCTCCCTTTCCAAATTACCTTGTTCCTATATGTTGTTTATATTTTAAACATACCTATATAAGAAAGGAAAGTTGGAGAAATACAGTCCCACTACTTTAGAAGCCCGCGTTCATAGATCTGGCAAGTTCAAGCTGTGATCAGTTCAACCTAGTGATTTCTTCTTGGAATTCTCAGTTGGATACTATTCAGTTTATTGGGAAGTATCACAAAATAATGCACTTTTATCAAATACTGAAAAAAAAAACATTGTCCCCTCTTCCAACCCCAAATGGCCAATTTATTATCATGTTGACAAGAGCCAACTTGTTACCCTTACAAAGAACGACTGTCCTGTAAGCTTGGCTTCACTGACCCTGTTTTGGAAAGGTAAGCTGCAAAAACAGGGGCAGGTGCTCTCTCAGCCTGGGGTAATTTTCATGGAGATTCCCCTTGGGTCAATGTCACAAAATTCAAGAGAAGATCAAACATCTGTTGCTTGGCCTAACAATTTCACTCATATCTGTTTCTCCAAACACAATACAACATTAGCAAAAGCTTATGATTTATTCATTTTGAAGCACAAGATGTTTCTTTTGGCAACGGAATGGGTTCTTTGGATACAGTACAGAGTCAGGGCTTGTTAATATTGTATTTTTGTCAACAGGCCCATTTTGGCCCTTTGCACAACAAAATGTCCATGGAGGCGTTAGAATATCATCATAGTATGTTAGAGTTGAAGCAAAATGTTTTCATTTTTTGATGGCCATGGGGGTTAAGTAATTTGCCCAAGGTCACCCGGTTAATACATGTTACTGAGGCCAGATTTGAACTCAGGTCCTCCTGACTCCAGGGCCAGTGCTCTATTCACTGAGCCACTTAGCTGCCCCCAAGCAAAATGTTTCCAATCAGTCTTCTAGATGCCTAATGACCTTTCAAAGTTTAGCCATTTTATTTTAGATAGATAAAGGGGGAAACAAAACCATCTCAAATAATATTTTTTTCAGTGCTACAGTCCCTTTTTTTGATGTAATGTTGGAACAAAGAAATCAGTTGTGTGGAGTCTTTTGAACATCTACGTGTAACCAATAACATTTTATTGTAAGTATTTTCTGAAAACTATACCTAGATTGACAGACATTGCATATTTTAAATATACGGGTAATGATTCATAATTATTATTTTAAAAATACAGGTCTGGGATGGTGTGCTAGGTAGAATTCTAGGACTCGGGAAAACCTGAATTTCAGTCTTGCCCCAGAGGCCTCCTAGCTGTGTGACTCTGAACAAGTCACCTTCTCTGTGCCTTGGCTTCCTTGTTTGTAAAATGAAGGTGCTATATTCAACAATAACTAGCTCTTATATACCAGATCAAGGATTTCAAAGTGCTTTACTTACACTACTTCATCTGATCCTCTTAACAAACTTGTGAGGTAGGTGCTATTAGGCCTTTTTATGGATCAGGTACCTAGGGCTTAGGGAGTGTGTCAACTTGGCTGGGCAAAGAGCCAGTAAGGGTTTAAGGCAGGATCTGGACTTGGGTCTTCCTGACTTCAGGCCCAACATTCCACACCCTGCACCCCCTTACTGTCCCTCCCCTCTAAATCCAAGCTCTTGGGACCGCATCACTCCTTGCTCGAGGAGTTTCACAGGCTGCCTGCTGCCTGCAGGGAAAATACCAACGATAGGCCATCTCTTGCTCCTACGCCTTTGCACGGATGGTCTCCCCGCCACTTCTCCTCCCCCCATTTCTAGAATGCTTCCTCTACTATCCCTACTTCTTAGAATCCCTAGCTTCACGCAGAGATCAGTACCGACAGGAATGGGCAATGTGTTTTTGTTTTTTTTTGCTTTTTGGAGGGCAGTTGGGGTTAAGTGACTTGCCCAAGGTCACACGGCTAGTTTTTTGTATTAAGTGTCTGAGGCCGGATTTGAACTCAGGTACTCCTGACTCCAGGGCCGGTGCTCTATTCACTGCGCCACCTAGCCGCCCCTGGAATGGGCAATGTGGAGACCAAGGCAAGGGGAGGAGAGGTAGTGTAGTGTAGTGTAGAGAATGGGTGTGGAGTAAGTAAGATCTGGATTCAAGTACTGCCTCTGAAACATTCTCTGTATGACCTCTCCCCCTTCCCCTTCACCGCTAGCGCTGATTCCCTCTCCTCCTCACCTCTGCTGCTGGTGCTTCCTTGACAAGTTATCCTGTATTTATTTTGCACGTATTTATATGGATGTGAGCCGCCTTGGCCCCTAGAATGTAATCTCCTCGAGAGCAGGGACTCTGGTCATCTTGTCTTTGTACCTCTAGTGCCTAACACAGTGCCTGATACATAGTAGATGCTTAATAAATACTAACTGATGAATTACTTGAAAGTGCATCTCAGTTTACCACTTATAAAGGGATAACTTTGGGCTGAAGTTGTTCTTGCTTTTAAAAGGGAGTCCAAGGGCTTAGTATCAGGGAGAAGAAAAAGCTAGGAGGAGTGGAGAAAAGGGAGGAGGATAGGGCCCCCCTCTCACTCCCTCCTCTCCACAATGGATTAGTTTTCCTAAAAGGTGACAAAGCTGTCCCTGGGACCTGATTGCTCCTACTTGATTTGGTTCCCTAATAGCCTCTGGCTCTCTATATAATCTATTAATATATAGACATAATCTTGGCAGTCTTTATTTCCTTGTTGTACATCCTTGCTGTGTTATGGTTAAGTTAACCTTCTTTCATGAACTGTTCAATGAGTTATAAGTGCCTCATTTTACCCCAATGTTGAATCTGAAATAACAAGGTGCTGTGGTGTCAGGGCTGCCATATCCACCCCCCACTCCCCACCCCAACACCCTCCCCCACATTTCTTTATCATTCAGTTGATTCAGTTGTGTCTGACTCTTTGAGACCCCCTTTAATATTTTCTTCTCAAAGATATTGGAGTGGTTTGCCATTTCTCTCTCTAGTTCAATTCACAGAAGAGGAAACTGAGGCAAACAGTCTTAAGAAACTTCCGGTCACACGCTAGCAAGTGTCTGAGACTGGATGTGAACACAGGTCTTGCTGACTCCAGGCCTTTCGCTCTATCTGGTCCTTCACCTATCTGCATTCATTTATCTATAGATTTTTTATTCCTCTCAGAGATATTTGATTTTAAGACTTAGCCTATGTTTGGGCTTCTTTGGTCTGTGCCCTAACGTATGATACTCACACAGAGTCACCTGAGCCTTCTGCTGTAATAGCGGTCATGTTTCCTTCTAGCGACATAATAAAAGAATTCCAATGAATTGTAGACAGAATTTTTATTATAGGACTTTTATTTATAGGACTGGAGGAGAACCTGTAAGCTTTCAGCTCCTGAATCTAGGTGATTGTCTGGCAGATTCAGGAGGGAGCTGGGACCAGGGAAGAGGATCCAGGGAATCAGAGAGACCACCCAGAGTCAAAATGAAGAAAAGGCTTCCCCTTGGA